>JAFIDM010000002.1:35581523-35594168 GCA_023159025.1 Thereuonema tuberculata
TTACCTTATTGTTTATTTTGTCCCATAAATTATTCCTTGTTATGTTTAGAATACAAATATAATGCGAAATGATTTGTTTTCTCTTCTATAGATACTATATTAGCTGAAATATATTCGTTTCCTCATAATGCCACTAGATGTCTCCACTGTTTTGTGAAATCATATTTTTAATCAGTCACAGTTTCGTTGTAGCAGTTACTGACTGTGATTTTTCAAATATCAGTGAAAAAATCACAGATCGTGAAATATCGTCCATCACTAAAACTGGCATGGATTTTTACTTCCTTTCCTTTGTTTGTCTGCTTCTTCTTCTCTTTATCTTCAGATTTAAAGCCATACTATAATGATTTCCTGACCAAGGCAAACCACTTCAGTATCTATCTTAGGATACATGGCAGAAACTTGTTTGATTTCACTCAAAAACCCATAGATATTATTTACTGCATAAAAATTGCACATCTGATTTTGCAGAGTACAATTTCTTTGACAACTTTTAGATTGTGTTTTTAATTTTTTTTCTCTGAAAAATCGTGAAAAATGAGTTAAATGTTTGATAAACAAGAGATTTGAGAATTGAAGCTTAAGTTAAATATAATACTTATTTCTTTTTTAACTTTTTGTAGAACTTACTTTAAATATAATTTTATTTACATAAATACTTTATAGTAGTTATTTCATACAAATTCTTCATATTTCTTATTAAATCTAATAATAAAGAATGCAAATTTATTCAATTTTAAACTTAATATATTAAAAAGAAATTCTAGAGAATGAAACAGAATGGGACTATATTTCATTAGTCGAGAGTAGTTGGAAAATATTCCCATTCTATTTATTTGTCTAGAATTTCATTTTAAATTTTTGTAATTTAAGATTTTTGATGATTAGTTTTATATTCATTTCTGTTTATTAGGTGTGAAGAATTACTTGGAAATAAATACTATGAAGTGTTTAAAGAAATGCAAAAAAAATTATATTTAAAATAAATATTTTGTTTCGGATTTAAAAAACAATTAGGTTATTATTAAAGTCTGATAGATGATATTGGATAATTGAGTCTTCATTAAGACTGTTCAAGTCCATGTTTCCCAACGTGGGCGGCACGACCCCACGGGGGGGGGGGGCAATTCTAAAATGAAGTAATTTGTTTCTTTTTTGGTTGTGAAAGTTAAAAAAGTTTTTTTTTTTTTTTAAATTGTATCTATTTTGGTGGGGCGCAGTTTACTTTAGATACTTTAGGTAGGGCATAGCACAAAAAAGGTTGGGAAACACTGCGTTAAGTGTTAAAAGTATGGAACTTTTAAAAGCCAATTGCTAAGATTCATTATTCTTTACATTATTATTTTACAAATCTTAATATCACATCTTTCTAGGTTTCTGTTTCTGACTTGCAGATGAACCATCCACAAACGGAAGTATTTGTAACAACTTAAATGCTCATTGAATTTTTCAGTTGAATTTGAAGCCAAAAAGATTTATAATTTCTAAATTAGCGTAATATTGATTTGTGGTGCCAACATTATTTTCATTATTATTATTATTATTATTATTATACATTATTATTATGATTATTATTATTAGAGAAGGATAGAGAGAACGTATGCTATCGGCTCTCCTACAAATTACCAGTAAAAAAGAAATTATACTAGTTATTGATCAAATTCAGAAGTACCAACTTACGTCTGAATAGATAGACAACAGAAAACATCTTCCAGGTTGGACGAACCATCTACCTTCAACGAGTTACAACCAGATATTCTACGCTAAGCCTGAGAAGGTTGGAGTTTACACGTGCTCCCACGTTAGGCTTACGAGGAGCAACGAAGGGGAAGACTCCTGACTCCGACGTGACCTTCACTGACCCAGAAAACCCAGAGCAACCCCGGTGTCCTACGGCCACTGAGGCACCCCTCTCCCTTAAATAGCAACAAAAGAACTGACACAAGAAAAGAAGTAGATGTTAAAAAAGTGAAAATAATTTTCATCTAACTGCGCAGACGAACACCTGTCAGAACTAAAAGTGCGAATATAAAAACAGGAGGGAAATTCGCACAGAAAATCAATCATCGGATGCTGCCTTAGGTGAGTAACTCTGTATAGCTTATTTATCTATTGAAAGCACTGTACTCATTCTCGATAGCAATAACAAAAAAATGGCTACACCTAAGAGAAAATGTGCCACATGTTCCAAAAAGTTAATAGAACAAGAAGTTATCTGCTACAGTTGCAATGCAGAATTCCACCACAACTGTTCCCTGGCGGAAACCACCTACCATTCAATGAGTATCAGGAAAAAACAAGAATGGAAATGTCAGCAATGTAGAAATATTGGAGCAAACAAATCTACAGATAACATTCAAAATTCAAAACAAGAAAAGCAACAAAGTAATCCTACGGAATTGCTTTTAGAAATTGAAAAAAAAATTAGAGAAATTAGATAACCTTCAAAAATTGGATTCACTTGTGGAAGATATCAAAGAAATGAAAGATTCCATATCATTCTTAGCAACAAAATATGATGAGGTGTTAGAAAAATTACAAAAAGTCGTGAAAACAAATCGAGAACAAGATGATGACATCCAAACTCTAAAAAAAAATACAGAAAGTCATGCAAATAAAATAAAAGAACTGGAGAGAACAGCAGAAAAATCCGAACAGATTTCAAGAAAATGTAATTTGGAACTGCACTACGTAAAAGAACAAAAAGATGAAAACTTAAGCGATGTCATTGAAAGAATTGCACAAAAACTTGAAATTGGACATTCTGTCACTGATTTGGAATACACACACAGACTGCCTACCTTCAATAAAAATAAAATAAGACCCATCCTTTTGAAATTCAAAACATTAGACAAAAAAAATGAATGGCTTGAAAAAAGGAAAAAAATCCAAGTGCTCAACAAAGATGTATATGAGAATAATGATGAAACCAAAATCTTCATCAATGAAAATCTCACAACCAAACAAAAATCTCTGTTATGGAAAACAAAAATAAAAGCTAATGAGAAAAACATGAAATTTGTGTGGATTAAAAATGGCAACATCCTGGTGAGAAAATCCGAATCTTCACACATACTAAAAATTGAAGATGAATCTGATTTGGAAAAAATCAAATAACTGTAAGGACAATTAGAAACATTAAGGTAATCATAATAAAGCAAAATTCATATTGAAAATGGCCGGAAACAACTGGCATGACAATATTGAAAAGGACATTCTTTACCCGAAAACAAAGGTTAGAGATAGCTTCAATGACTGGATGGAAAAGCAAAAGAATAAATTTTTACCAAATTATAATCTACATATCTTACTATTAAATATCAGATCCATTAGACTAAATTGGGATATTTTGATTTGTAAAATTTATAACTACTTGGAATGTCTTGATATTATAGCATTAACAGAAGTTAATATCACTAAAAATGAGATAGACCTTTACAAAATAAATAACTGGCATACTGTATATAACTTAAGAGAACAAAGTAAAGGGGGTGGTGTAATATTATATATCAAAGAAGATATTCAGTATAACAAAAAAAATATAATTACAGAAAACTTTGAATGTATCTGCGTAAAAATAAACAAGCAAAACTGGGAAAACAGCTATAATCTTATTAACATATATAGACCACCAAACTTAAACAAAGTCAACTTCATAAATGAATTGGAAAATATCATAATTGATCCTCAGGATGATTGGAAAAATACAATACTTCTAGGTGACATTAATATTGATCTATTCAAAATAGAAGAATGCAGAGGTAACAAATTGTACATAGAAACATTGAGTAATAGAGGTTTTCAAAATTGCTTATATGGTATTACAAGACATAATGAAAACTCCAAGGGTGTAACTTCAACTAATATCGATCACGCTTTCATTAACATCCCAAACCAAAAATTTCAAAGCTACATTTTTAAAGAGACAATCTCGGATCACTACCTAATTCTCCTTCAGCTTACACAACTAAATAAAAAAAATAATAATAATGACAAAACATTTAGTAAAAAACAAAACTACAAAATTGTTAGTAAAGAAAAATTGGAAAATAACTTACAGAAGTTACTGGACAAAATTCAAAGTACAGAAATTACAGACGTAGATACATTATATAATGAAATATTAACAGAATATAACAACTCAAAATTAAAACTAAAGAACAATACAAAACATAGAAAGGCTTGTGAGAATCCGAGAAAACTTACAAAAATGAAAGATAAAAGATTTCAAAAACAATGGATTACAGATGATCTAATTAAAGATATAATAGAAAGAGATAAATTATTTAAAAAATACAAAAGTAATAAAACTAACGTCTCTTATTACGAAAACTACAAAACATTCAGAAATAAATTAAACTCAAAAATCACAAGAACAAAAAATGAATACTATAATAATAAATTTAATATGAATCAAAAAAATCCCAAACAATGTTGGAACGAAATAAATCATCTATTAGGAAAACCACCCAAACAACAAAGCAATAACAACCGAGAACTTGAAAAATTCTCTGAACATATGGAAGGTCCTAACAAGCACAAAAAACTGGCAGATAAATTCTGCACGTATTTTGCCTCTATAGGGGAAACTCGTAATAATTCATGTAAAAATACTATTATTAAAAAAAAGGAAAATAATACCATAGCAAATTCAATAGCAATATGTGGTCCATCTGAAGATGAGATAATATCAATTATTAAAAAAATGGACAACAAAAAATCAGCAGGATTTGATAACATAAAAACAAAAGATATAAAAGAAAATGAAATTTTTCCCAAAGTAATTACTGAACTAATAAATTTAATAATTGCAACAAATAAATATCCATATCAATTAAAAATTTCCAAAATCATACCTATATATAAAAATAATAGCTATCTCGAACTAGAAAATTATCGACCCATAGCAATACAGTCAGCCGTAAATAAAATAATAGAAAAATACTTCACAAATGCATTACAAAATTTTATGAAAAAATATAATGTAATAAACAGTAATCAGTATGCCTACCAAACTTTAAAAAGCAACACAAAGTTATTAGAGAATTTCAGTGACCACCTTAATGAAAAACTAAACAAAAATAATTTTATTTTACTTCTAACAATAGATCTTAGTAAAGCTTTTGACTTAATAAATCATGAATTGTTACTAAAAAAAATAGAACTAATGGGTATTAGGGGATCAACCCTTCAAATAATAAAAAACTATCTCAAAAACAGAAAAATTGTTGTAAACATAAATAAGAACGCCAGTAAAGCGAAAAAGATAAATTGTGGAGTACCTCAAGGCTCCAACCTAGGCCCAATCTTCTTCATAATGTTTATAAACGATCTCTTCGCTGAAATCAAGGATTGGTATATCTACATTTATGCTGATGACATTATAATCTATGCAATAAACAAGAATCCTATCAATGCAAGACAGGCTATTCAAAAAGACTTCATAAACATTCAAAATTGGATGCACGACAATAAACTCATAATAAATAAAAACAAAACAAAAGCTATTTTTATAAGACCGAAAAAACAAATGGCAAACTTTCAACCAAAGGTGTATTTTCATTCTCATTCATGTTTACATGCACAAAATGTAAATTGCAATTCTTGCTTCGAGGTTGATACAGTAACAAATTTCAAATACTTAGGTATTACAATAAACAACCTCTTCACTTGGAACACACATATAAATATGCTTCACAGAAGACTAAATTCTATAATATATATTTTCTATCACATAAAAAATATTATACCAACAAAAATCAAGATACTTATATACTATGCGCTATTTGATTCCTTGATAAACTACGGAGTAAATATCTGGGCCAATACTAATAATATAGATCTGGACCACTTAAAAAACATACAAATAAAAGTGCTTAAATTAATTTTTTCAAAAAATGTCTGGAAAAATTCACACAAAAGAAATTATAACCTAAATAAGTATGAAATTTTATTCCCAAAACAAAAATTTATATACAACATAATAATGCAAAACTACTATAATATATTACAAATAAAGAATAACAGAAATCAAAATTATCATCTAAGACAAAACCATAAAATAAAACTACCATACCCTCCAATTTTTAATAGTTATGGGCACAGAAATATAAACTTTAATATAGAAAGAATCATAAATGATATGAATATAAATATATTCTCAGAACATCAAAAAATATCTGTTGTCAAAAAAAAACCTTAAAAAATGGCTTATTGAAAATACTTGAAAAAAAAAAAGTAAAGTAAATATATCATTAATTATTTTATATTGTTTTTCTTTCCTCTAAATATCTCTGTTTGGAAGAATTTAAACTTCAAAATGGAGAAATGAAAGGAAAGAAAAAAAATAAATAAATAAACACCAAAGTAAAACATAAGACTGGAACTATTAAATAAATATTGGAGCCTACCCTCCAGCGGCCTCGTCGGCCTGCACGGGCAGGCTTTGGCTTCGTGCGGTCCTCAGGGCCTGATCGAGTCTTTAACTTTAACATTAACTATTAATAAAACTAATATACGTTTCAAAACATTTCAAGCACGTTATCGAAAAATACCTTCAATACTAATAATCAATCATTTATTTATATATGTCAACCCATCTATACTCAATTATTGTTATTTTCTTTTTTTTATTCTTATATTTACAATCTTGTAGACTTATAAGCTATATATTTTTCAAATGTATACTATGTAAATATATATTGTAAGAAGAAAGAAAAAAAATTATATAAATATCAGAACCCGTTGATAGGGATACCTCCCTAACGGGACTGTACTGTGTTATCTATCTATGTTAATAAAAAAAAAAAAAAAAATTATTTGAAGTTACTAGAAATAAGTAAACTTAAGAAAAAAAGCATTATTGTACATTTAAAAAAGTCGTGGGTGCAACATTGTTTGTCGACTATCAATGCGACCTATAGGCTTATTGTAAAAATCCCTAGAATTCTGAAATGGCCGTAACCAACTGAAAGGAAGGAAAGAGAAGAGAAAGAAGACAAACACCCAAAACAAAGGAGACATGCATCATGGCACGGGATAAAAACCCAGATTCAGGAATAGCCAAGCACAGTTCCATTATCGTACAATTTTATGCAATATGAATATATTTTTATTTTTAGAAAATTCTGTCACTTAATAAAATAAAATATGCAAGAAAAATCGTATCTTGAATATCTTCCAACAAAAAATGCTTTATTCGGTTCTATGGTTGCCAGTTTTAAACAAGAAAATATTAACATTGTTCCTCATTCGTCTACGGTATAAAAAGAATTAACAGAAAAATAGATCATTTTATGTTAATTAGGAAAATAATAATAAAATGAAAAGAGAATTTTTTGTCATTCTTCGAAAAATAAAAGTACGTAATTCTAAATTAATAATTAGCAAGATTAAATTTTGAATAAAAAAATATATAAAAGAAATCCTAATATACATTTCTAAAAAATAATATTAAAAATATATAATATTTTTAATTTTATTAATATATTCAACATTAATTATTGCTAAAAATGAAAAAAAATCGATTAAATTTTATGTGCGTTAAATATTAGATTAAAAGATAGAATAAAATAGTACAATAGACTTGATAAGGGCTATTGTGCTACCGGGAGGGCATAAAATAACGTGAGGTGTTCAGAGCCCTCTAGCGAGGAATATATTGGACGAATCATAACAACATTCGGTGGACATACAGAATGGAATATGCGGTTTCGATTTAAAAAACAAATAAAAAAATTGTACCAAATTCCCCAACAGGAAAAAATGTGGCACTGGTAACGCACTAATTTGCATAACCTCGTTACGTGTAGAGTGATCATGATGAAAAGAAAGGCTTGGAGAATTTACATCACTCGGCGACGAGCTGTATTTCGATGGCTGTTACCTTATGTGACTGTGCTTTGTTTGTCAAGCTGTATTATCAGGTGGAGGAGAATATCAGTGCTGCCCTTCGGGTATTTCGGCGGTTGAAGACGCTACGAAGAGGACCGATGAGCATAACAAATCTACGAAAAATGATTCAATGCATTGACACTACTGGAACTCTAGCAGTGCAACCAGGCCGGGGACGAAAAGCTATCAGTCACGAACACGTTGAAAAAGTTGCAACAGCTGTTGTGGAACAGGAGATGACGAATGTGCAGGGTACCAGCAGTGCACGGGCAATATCCCTGCAAACGGATATCCCATACTCAACGGTGCGGAAAATCCTGCGAAGTTTTACCCGTATAAAATCCTCAAAAAGAAAAGGAATTTAACGTGCTGTAAGAATCAGTGAATAAAGTGAAAAAGAAATGGAAATTCAGCACTTTGCAGCACTGATTCGATTACGAGAAGGAATTGGCAACGGCCGTTTTGTCCCGCTACGGACTCATCAGCCCAATCCCCGCCTTCCCTTAACAGAACCAGAAAGGCAAGATCAAAAACAAGATCAACCAGATAGGCAAGGTTTGTGGGGTCACTGCCAGGTTGGAGATGGCTTTCACAAACAAGATCTTGCCTTTCTGGTTCTGTTAAGGGAAGGCGGGGATTGGGCTGATGAGTCCGTAGAAGGACGAAACGGCCGTTCCCAATTCCTTCCCGTAATCGAATCAGAAAGGCAATTTCCTTTTTTATGCAAAGTGCTGAATTTCCTTTTCTTTTTCACTTTATTCACTAAAATCTGTCCTGTTCAAGAATTGTGCCCTGGCGATGCGACCGCCCGCATTGAGTTTATATTAAGATTCATAGCGCGCATGGAAGTGGATGAAGCATGACCTTGGCGGATTTTATAGAGTGACGAAGCGCACTTTTATTTGAACGGTGATATTAATACACACAAATGCCGCTTTTGTGCTGCGACTAATCAACAAGTGTGTCTGCAGGTGCTTATCCACTCGCTGAAAGTCACAGTGTGGTGTGGCTTTATGTCATCGTTTATCATCGGTCCTTATTTTTACGAGGAAACTCACCGAAGTGGATCAGTGACCTGTTCCGTCAATGCTGCATGATATTACGATATACTAATGAATTTTGTGGTTCCACAACTGCAGCAAAGAGGATCTCAATTCGACTATCTTCATGCAGGATCGTGCAACACCCCACATCGGATGTCAGGTAGAGCGTGTATTGCTGCAACATTTCTCTGACACCAGAATTGTTAGTTGTGCATTTCCCACAACATGGCCACCGAGGTCGCATGATCTCAATTCTAGTGACTTTTGACTGTGGGAATTTCTTAATAGCATTGTGCATCAAGAACATGCCCCCTATATCCCGACGTTGAAAGATCGAATTACCTTACAGGTGCAACAAATCCATTCCGATATGTTGCGAGCCGCTGTGGAACATGTCGTGCACCCATGCAGCTCGTGAAAAATCAGAATAGTGGCCTTATGGGACCTTATTTGTAATTAAACATTGTCTGTATTGTTACGAAACTTGATGTGTGCTGTCTCATTTGGCAATTACTTCATTCATTACATTACGTGCTACAACCTTTGCAGCGCCACCTTTTTCCCTATTGGCGACTTTTGGTATTAAATGTTTTTGTTTTTTTTTTAAATCGAAACCGCTTGTTCCACTCCACCGAATGTTGTTACGATTCGTCCAATACATTCCTCGCTAGAAGGCTCTGAACACCTCACATTATCTTATGCCCACCCGATATAATTACCAAAACTTGTGTTTTTAATTTTATAACACAATTTTATAATGTTTTACTCGTTTTAGCCTAATGGGAAAAAAATATTTTATTAATTTTTGTATTGGCTTTCGAAATTAAGCGTAGTATACTCAACAAAAACATGTTAATAAAGAAACAAAATCACTTCGACTGGTTATAACAATAAATTTGCATGGAAAGATCATTTTCTTTCAATGCTAAATAGACTAAATATCTTTAAATATAATATTTGATAACTTAATATTTTTTTCCCTTACCGTGCAAATTAATTGAGACAAACAGGAAAATTAGAGAGAAATACCTAATATGAACAGTTATTTATTTATTTTATATTTTAATAAGAAATGTAAAACTTTAATTACTTCTTTCACTCTATTAATCATTGAATCAATGAGTTTCCCGCACATTTTCTTCACTTCAGGGTCCCGATGCAATACTTTGGTGACACTATCATCTTTGTTTTGGTAGAGCAGTCCATCTTGGGGATCTGAGCCTTAAAAATGGCCCACAAATTTCCTACTGGGTTCAAGTCTGGTGAATTACATGGCCAGTCCAACACTGTTAACTTTTCCTTGGTGAATCTCTTGGTGAGTTATGATCTGTGGCAGGGAACCACATCCTGCTGTAACAACCCGTCACAGTCAGGAAACAACCTCTGCATTATTACAATCAGTTTCTCCTGTAGCACGTCGATTTACTTCGTGCTATCCATCACTCCTTCAATGGGTGAAGGGTATCTGATCCATAAGCTATGAAACATCCCCTAAACATTACCTTTTATTGGATGCTTGGGCGTCTACTGGATGTGCTCGGATCGAAGAGGCTCCCTAGATGAGTGCCGGACGAAATTGGACTTGTACCTGTGAACTTCAAAATGTGTTTCGTTAAAAGTAAATCACTTTCCTCCACTGTTCCACAGTCCAGTCTTTATATTTCTTTGCCCAGGACAACTTTTTCTTCTTCATGGTGGATGTCAAGAGCTGCTTTTTGACAGGGCGGCATTCTCGGCTACCACACTCCAGAAAGCGATGGCGCCTAACGTCACTGCCGAGCTCCCTTTTGATGTCTCTGCTTGTCTTCTTCGGGTCAGTGATGCTTATCCTTCGAAGCAGGGCATCATCCCTTGGGTGTTGCCTTCCTGTTATGGCCACACCTGCCTTTGCGCGGGGTGTCCGTCATTCCAGTCTCGTCATGACGCTTAATAACGCAGGAGAGCATCGATTTTTCCCATATTCACTAGTTTGGCTGTTGCCCGAACCGTGAATGAAGTGTTTTTCTCAAGACAACAATTTTAGAACTTTTTCGAGGCGTAATATCCATTTTGAAAAACTTTAAAAAAAAAGAAAACAAGACCATGCAGGAAGATATTTACTCATGGAGTTCTCGAAGTAAAATTAGATGGAAAACTCAGTGGCAATACAAATGATCATATTCAATTCCAGACATGCACAGCCGACCTCAATATGTTTGAAAACAGCTTGTCTCAAGTAATTTACACAGTACTGTATACAACTTTTGTTAATTCATTAATTAATAGTGGATTGAATAATTACTTAAGTAAACCGGTTTTTATGTACAGTATATATAAAAAAAAGCCTTGCTGGCGTGGCCGTGCGGTCTCGGCGGCAGTCTGCCGTGGCGGCCAGTGCGCCAGTACCTGGGTTCGAATCCCGGCAGTGGCTTGGCTGTTTCAATTTCCTTTCCTGTGTTATTCGCCTCTTCTTCGGTCTCTTCGGTCTGACGTCATTCCATAATGGGGCAGGCAACAGGAAACCACCTCAGTATCTTTCCCCAGGCATTTCTGGGAATTCCATGCGAATTCCTTAGAATTGGACCTGTCTCCGGACAGAATACTATGGATGGATGGATTGATATATAAAAAAAAATCCTGTTACAATTCTTCTCAATTTAAAATTTTTAATTTTAAAAATCTTTCAAAAGAAGGCCAAAGAATATTTCTAAAAATAAAAACCTAATGTTCAAAAATTTATAGAAAATTTTAATTTTTAAAAATAATAATTTTAATAATAAAAATTTTAATAATAATAATAATAATAATAATAATAATACTTTTTCATTATGACTCCTATGCATAATAATAAATATACATTCAAAAATTTGAATATTAAAAAATAACGGTTTCTTAAAAAATATCTACAACTTAAGAAACGATGGTTGTATAGGAATTTCCCAAAACGAATCTTAATTGCCTCACTGCGCATCGATGGTACAGGATCCGACATTCAATGACTATCGGAACTTGTTGAGATTGGGTGGTCAGCAGGGGAAGGTGTTGTATCTTTGACCGATTGTACCTTTGACCATCCTTGCTAGTTTTGCCATCTATCAGCATACTGTAAAAGCTTTTCTGTTTAATGTGTAACATTCTCACTATTTGCACCTTTAAACCTTCAATAGCAGTTAGATCTTTGACTTGCAAGTAGTGAAAAATATTTTTCCAATTCCATCACCGAAAAGTAAGTATTTTGCAAGTGCATGTTTCTTTAATAACATTGTTTGTTTTCTTTTGATTGTTATTTTAACAATAATGAGTAATACATATATGCCTATAGATTCATTGTTAGGACTTTTAAGATGACTGGATTAACCTAAAAATTGTAGCATAGCGTGAAAAGTAAGTTTGACTGATGTTGTACCTTTGACCAGGTCAAAGGTACAACATTACTTAATAATATGTAATTTAAATGTTTTTACTTACAGTCATTTTAGCATTATGTAAGATGGAAATTTAAATATTTTTTGCCAAATTTTTATTTTTTTACCAAATCTTATCCAAAGAAAGTAATCAATAGATTGTTTGTCCATGACTTTGAATCTGATGTTGAATATTCATCTGGGGAAAGTGTTTTGATATTTCAGATGAATGCCATGAGTTGGAGAAGGAATTAAACTTTGAAAAAGAAGATTTAGTTGAAGAAAGTTATGTCCTTGTCAAGCAGAACAACAACAAAAAAAAAAAA
>JAFIDM010000002.1:35594268-35611525 GCA_023159025.1 Thereuonema tuberculata
ACAAGGAAGTTTTGTATTTCACCCCCCTTTTTAATTTATGGTTAGGATTTCTTCGGTGGGAGATCCCATTCTCGGGTGCGAGAGTCGGGATACTAACATCTTGCGCACTTTCTGGGTTCTCATCGAAGGAGTTTGGCTGGCTGAGGAGTCCTAATAAGGACGAAACGGTCCGTCCCAGTCTCTTCCCGATGACAACTCGAAGTGCGAATCCTAACTTTAGCTTTGTGCCTTGCAATTGATATCTTTCTTATAAGAATTCAGTTTCAAAATATTTAATAACTCGATTGCAATAAATAATTACAAATACAATGAAACATTTTTTTTTCAGAATTCTAGAGATCTACAGCTCTGAATAAGCAGAAAAATTAATTACCATGTTATTACTACAGAGGGTAGAAGCTATAACAAATATTACTTACTATTGTTTTTCTTAGCTCATTAGTGAATTCTCAATTTCTTGGTTTGAAATAAATTGAAATTAAAATGATATGAAATAAAACATTTTATGATAAATTCCAATAAATGAATAAAAAAGAAGCACATTACCAAACCCACAAGGAACTTACATTAAAATTTCCACCGCTTCCCACAATCAAACCTTTCTATTTAATTTTTTTTTTATTTCATTTTGTTTTATTGTTTTTATTTCATCTTTTCGTAGATCTAGCTGTTCACCCTGTATTCCAACATACTCTCAGTAGTCAACGTTATCTTATCTTGAATATACTCCAAGCAGTCAACTGTGCCTTATTCGGAACCCCATCCAGCCACTTCGAGAAATTTCGCAGCTATTATGACGTCACCAGGGTTTCCGAAGCAGACGTTCATCCCTTGGTCTACCCATTCCAACACTTCATTGGCCTTCATTCACTGATTTTTTTAATTACTTTCATTGGTTGTTGTTTCTTATATAAGCATATGTATCTTCTCTACTTCTTAGTCGATAAAGCCTGGTCGCAAAGGCGAAATCTGTCCTTTGTATTTTTAATGTGTTAAAACTTTTTAACCTCGTAATTTTGTGTTTCGATGTGTACTTTGCAAATTTTAAATGCACATGTTAAAATTTTATTTATGAATAAAAAAGAACTTTCTCTTTTAAAATTATAAATCAATGTAAATGACTTGAATGACATCCTTTGTAAGAAAAGAAAATAACATACCGTAAGGTCCTCGGTTATAACCTAGAAAAAAAAAGGGAAAACGTTTTGAAACTTATCATGTTTATCACTTACCTACTTTCAGAAATTTTTTAACTAAACTGTAGCAAATAGTTTCATTAGCTTTGCATATGATATTCTGCAATTAAAATTATCATAAACATTTTTTTTTAAAGAAATTCAGCAAAATTATAAGCCTACATTAATATCTTGTAATAGATAAATTATTTACCATACGGCCTTACTGGATAACCTACAAAAAATAGGATGACATATCTATGAAGAGGCCATTCTTATATCCAATCATCTGTAATGTGTAGTAAAAACAAAGTTTATTATCTAAAGTTCTAACAAAGCGTTATACCATCACATGATGTAAAATTTACTCCGTATTATACGATTTAGAGATAAAAATAACGATAATATTATTTGTTATTAACTATCTTAAAGTACACCAAAAAAATTATTCGATACAAAAAGTTTTATTTTATACGTTAAAAATTAGGTCATCGCTAAATTAAATTGTATTTTAAATAAATAGGATTCATATTGAAAAATATAATTAGGCCATCACACATAAAATATAAAATAAGGTATATTTACAAAGGTATAGTTATGGTATATTTATGCTAACTTATTTTATATTTTATGTGTGTTGGCCTAATTATGTTTTATGTTGTAAATATACAGGTTAAAGTTTCCTAGGAGTCAAATTGATGGATTATAATGTCTGTCCATACAGGCATCATCTTACGGTCCAGTGAAATAAAATGAGAACTGACCGAATGAAACGGTCCGTTAATTCTCCATCAAATGCGTTTGGAAATGGATTGTTCATCTCATTCCTTCTCTTCTTTGCCTTGCTAAGTTTACAGTACTTTGTTTACATGAATACTCTCAGAAGGCTGTAAGACCTCCGTTGTTGTCCGAGATGATCATTCATTCACCCCTAATTAAATTATTTGTCTTGAATACGTATTCTTAGTTCATTATTTTATCATTTTTTTCATTATTTTTTTCCCCCAAACTGTTTCATTCATGTGCATATGTAAGGGGTCGTTGAAGTATTACGTAAACATTCAAAGGAGGGGAGGGGGTTCAACCTTTGCTTTTTTTTTCCTGACAAAGGAGGGGGGGGGGGTTCAGAGCAATGCTTACGTAAGCCAGACTACCATGCACTTTTTTCACAAACATAGACCTCAGTATTGCACGTGTATTGTTACATTTAATTTGTTACTTTTTTTGTTACATTTTAATGAGGAGTGAATAGCATGTATTCCTAATATATTATTGAAATTTGTAAGATAATGTACAATTTCTTTGATATAATTTTGACTGTTTTAATTTGTTATTCAGTGGTATTTACTCTTCATGATTTATCATATCTTAACGTAAATACAAAGGGGTGGATGGGGGTCTAAAATGACAAAAAATATGGTAACGTAATACTTAAAGGGTCTCAAACGGATGGTTTGACTGTTCAAAGTTTCATTTAATTTCTTTTTCATTTCAATTAAAATCTTATTTTATACAATTATAACTATTACCCTTCAGTATATTATTTTGTTTGTATATACCTGTAGGCAATGTCGGAAATTGACACCTAAAGAAATCTTAACAAATGAGATTAAAAAAGGATTGAATATACATTTCAAAATTTACTACGGTTAAAGATCTCCTGATTTTAAAAGTTATCTTTTCCTCAAAATTTCTTTGTTTTCCTCAAAATTTGAATTAATATGTTGACTTTAATAATGAAAATAGATAATTAGAGAAGAAGCATTGATTTTCTTATATAAATATATATCAATTTTTTTTCTCTGTCAAACCGACTCAAATTTTTAAAAATGAAAATATTTCTAAATTTACTGATTAATTAAATAAAAATTAAAAATTACCGTATGGTCTTGGTCCCCCATAAGGTCCTTTTAAAATTCAAAAAGATTTAAAATTGATAATTACTCTTATTGTTTATTTAATAATTTTCGGATACTGTAACTATTATTAATATAAAATGTATTTAATGTTAATTTTAACATGCATACTAATGTTAACATGGGTACTAATTAACAAAGGGATAAAAAGGGATAAAAGCGCACAGCAAATAAAACACTGAGCTACTTTTGGAATATTTGACACCGGGAATCCAAGACAGCCTGTTTCAAGGTTGTTACCTTTCTTCAGTTGGATTCACTCAGTGATTGCAGCTCAGTGATATGAAAGAAAATATAAACAAAAGACAGGTAAACGTTAGAATGGACATACTTCAAATAAAAAACATTAAAAAATAAATTAAAGATAAAAAAGGGCAATTAGTTAATCGCCGCTTGTCAACAGCTAGCTTATAAAGGATTAAACCCCTGTTTCCCAACGTGGGATGCACGACCCACAGGGGGGCAGTTTGATTGTTGAGAAGGGCAATTCAAAAATGGAGCAATGTTGGTTTTTTTTTGGTTTTTTTGGTAGTAAAAGTTAAAAAAGTTTACCTAATTTGGTGGGGCGTAGCATACTTTAGATAGTTTAGGTGGGGCACAGCACAAAAAAGGTTGGAAACACTGGATTAAACTATACAAAAGACATTTACATAACGTTAATTTTAACGTGCGTATTAGAATTTACAAAGGGATAAAAAGGGATAAAACCGCACAACAAATAAAATCACATTTTTACTTATTTTAGTCTAGAATTTTAAAAATACAAGTAGTTTATGCCTAATTTATTTCCTTATTTTTTTTTTGCTTCAAGTTATCATTAAAATTGAACAGACTGGTCTATACTGAAATTTTTTTGAGCGCAACTTTTTTTATACGGAGCTGTTAAGGATTGATACGAAATTCTACCAGTTATTGATCCATATGTTTAGCGAACATTTTAACATATAAAAAAAATAGTTATCCTGTGGTCTTGGTACCATGGGAACTGTAAAATTAATTTATAGTTAGTCAGTTAATGCTAGATTTAAGATAACGAAGACATAATTGTCAAATCTTTTTTCCTCTTAAAAATATTAGATAATTTAGAGGTTTCTAAAACTTCTTTTCGAGAATTGACATTAAAATTATTATACGTTTTTGAATAAAGCGTAGAGAATGGAACTTTCTAATTCAAGAATTCTAAAATCTGATAAACGAGATTAAAATTCAAGTTTTTGAATGAATATCGCTTAATTTTGTTTTAGAAGAAAAGCCTCAATAAAGCTACTCACAAATTAAAAGTATATATAAAAGTTTCAATGCATAAGCTAAACTTTTAAATCTTCTGATTATTACAATAAATAAGAAAATTAACATAAATATGTTTAAAACGATTTGTAATTAATTATAACTTAATTATCTATTTTCAACTACTTACCTACATATGGTCTTGGTGCATAAGGATTAGGACCTAGAGAAAGATTTAGCATTTTAAAATTTATTCATTAAATACTAAAATTACATTATCAACTTATCTTGCAGCTGATTAACACTTAACAAATTCTTACAATTGGATTAAACCATAACTAGCTAACTAACCAACTAACAGTATTTGAATTATATTCAATGAAAATTTCTTAAGTGTATTTTCTTTTTTTTTAATTTACGACTATTGACTATTTAAACGAAACCTATTATAGGCGTCCGGTATAACAGGCGTTACATTATGCATTGTTGCAATTCCCGTCGTGTAGTAGTTGCTGGGGTGTACACGTGATCTTTCACATATCCCCACAAAAAACGTCCAGATCTCGCCGGACGCTATATGGGCCCTTGGCGACCTATCCAGAGCTGTGAATATGATCTTTTAAAAATCTTTCACTAATGAGAGGGCTTTCCCTAGTGTTGGAATCAGATTTCATTGTTTGGTGACTAAGACAAGTCTGTGTACTGATCTACTGGATCATCAGAATTAAGTCCACATATCTCTAGGCATTCATCACACCATCGATGAAAAGGATCCTACAATCTAGGTTCCAATAGTCCAACACTGTACATTCAAACGCCACTTCCTCTGATGATTTGGTTCTCCAAGTCACTTTGGATTATCCTCATTCCAGTACGAATGTTGTGAAGATTCATCACACCATCTCATGTGAAATAAGCTTCAATCTATAGAATATGCGGTATTATTTCTGAATGTTCATCATACATTTCAAATATCCAATTGTAAAATTCTACACGGACTGTATAATCTTGCCCTTCTAACCCTTGATGGCAATGCCTGATGAGCTCTGGAAACTGGTGAGCTCCGAAACCACGAAGGCTTGATTGGTGAGATATTCTTAATTACGTCCGATTGCCCTGCAGCATGGATTTGCATTTTAGCACATGATGCCAGGAACAAAGTGACAGTCTCCTCATCTGTTGCAAGTGTTGGCCTCGTTGTCCGTGATTTTGGGAGAACACTTCCATTCTCCCGGAAACTTAGGATAATTCACATCAATGTTTGACTTGATGGATGCCTTCTATCAGGATAAGTCTCGCCATACATCCTGCCTGCCAAATGCATGTTTTGCTGGCTAGCACCATAACATGTAACCATGTCTTCAAGTTCACTTACAGGACATGAAGAATTTGAAAAAAAAACTGGCGTTGATCAACTTGGTAGCACCTTTATATTATTCACTAGCAGGTTAGCGTCGCTTCGCTCATATACAGCATTAAAAACAAAAACTTTATTTATTTTAGCAAATTAATATCGAGATCTGAGAATATACGACATCCCAGTCCGTTGTAGCCTTCTCCGCTTAACTGAGGTGAATTGCAGGTTGGCGCCACACACCTGGGTTGTCAAAATAACATGTTTTTACCTTCACAGGCGTGATCTATAAAATAGATATATAAAAACACTCGCGTATTCGAATGTAACGTTATGTCAGAATTTCAAAGCAATCAATTCAAAATTTAAGATTTTGAACAAACGAACATTTTTTTTATATAGATTAGGAAGTACGTAGAGTAATTTCATATGTCTTCCTGATATTTCCTATAGTTTAATCTGATTTGCATATTTTAACATTTCATTATTTAAGCCGACCCAACAAATAATGTAGGAATAGAAACACATCATTTCCTTTAGAATATGTCATTAAGTCTTCATCATTACTAAATTATCAAAAATCTAGAGACGGGAAATAACACTTGACAACCAATACAAATACTTATACCAGTACATGTACAGGCGTCCAAAACAATGGACGGATGACATTAGTAAGGTATATGGCCCAAATATCGTCCAGGTTCCTAATACCGCCCAGTGCGATGTAGGACGGGATAGTGAAGCTATCACGCGGGAACCGATGGAAACAATCTGCCTTTCCTTCCATTAGCACTCTGTGTTCGTTTGGTGGTGTTAGTCCAACCCGTTTATTTTTTATGAATTCTTGAAGTTTTTTCGTTCTGGTAAGTTATGAACCTACTGTTTCTTTTAGTGCTGCAGCTTATGAATTATTCATGCCATCGCAACCATCTAATATCGTGAAGTAGTGAAATAAATAACCTATCTGTTGATAATTTCTGTAACTTGTTAGAGGTAGCCGGTTTGTCTGTAGCGTCCGCGAAATTGCTAGAGAGCGCCCAATACCGCCCACCTCGTTGTTCCATATATCGCCCACTGTGCGATCTTTTATTTTGGTTTATTACAGATGTCTCAACGTAAGACATGGGACAGAGTCAAGATGACGGAAGCTGTCACAGCTGTAAAAAATAAAGAAATGGGCCTTCTGAAAGCTTCCAAAACATTTAATGTCCCACTCTTGTGAGTGGGTCACCATTCACAATTGCTCTAATGAATTCTCTCAGCAAAAGGAAACTAAGTCCTAAGGGGTTGAACTTAGAAGATCCAAAGGAAAAGAAGCTCGCAACACCCATAAAGAATTGCGAAAAGATTAAGAAAAAAACAAAAAAATGCAAAGAAGTGCAAAAAAACAAAGTATTTAATGGTGTGGGCGATATTTGGAATGCTTTCACAAAATTCAAAATATGACTCTTGACAGAACAAACATTGAGGAAAAATAAAAAAATAATAGTTATATCTATAATTGGTTCTGAACATGTAAGTGAAGGTTAATATGATATATTGTAATTGTTTGAAGCCACTGGGAAGATAAATGACAAGAATATGGGCAGGTTTTCTTAGATGGGCGATATTTGGGCCATATACCTTACCTGCATTTGAAAAACAGTTCATGACTGAAGCTAAATATATAGATGTGTTGCCAGAATTTGGATTCATTTTATGTTCATGATATTATATAAAATAAATGGTATAAATGAAGTAAAAAGTAAGTTGTAATAAGTTAATTTGGAAAAGTGATAAATTTCCGAAGGACATAGATGGAGAATGTATGTCCAGTGCTAACAGATAACCATGCAAAGAGAAATATCAGGATGAAATACGGCCACCCCGATGTAGGTCGTATAACGTCGTGGCATGCTTAAACCCATGTTATTCATGAGTTCCTGAGGTCCATCTTCAGAGCACGAATGAGTCCCTGCTTGGTTTCTACAAGGATTTCGTGCAGAACTGCGTCTTCTCTTTGTATCTCAAACCTGTCGATGGGTTTCAGGTCTGGAAAGTATGCTGCCCAGTCTATGGCATGAATTGCTTTGGACTCCAAAACTGCCTACATTGCATTCGTAAGATGTGGTGGTGCCTACATGAATCGAACATGACGTAGAAGAACATGGCGTATATCGTTCGCCAGTCAAGTCCTTTACCCAGCACCTGCAGCTCAATGCATTCAGCAATCATGTTGTCTCCCCACACCGTCACCCTATCACCGCCACATCTGTCCGTTTCTTCCATATTTTTGCGGTAGTAAGCAGAATCACTTTCACGTCATATCAGCTGACTTGTTGAATTTCAAACTTGCGGTGTCGTGAGCTTTGGATAGAAGGAAGCAAACTACAGGTCTTCGGATATACAGCTCGACATGTCGCAGACGTTTCGCCACAATTTGTCGGGAAATCCAGGTTCCTGGGATGGAAGTGAGGCAACTTTCAAGATGCGGTGATTACGTTTTGCTGTTACAGCTTCAAATCTGTCTTCCTGCGTCGTCGAAAAGCGAGGGCCATCTCTTCTTATGCCTCTGGAACACATTCTAATGCTTTGAAATGAATACAACACTATGGGTGATTCCGAAATCCCAGCTAATATCAGCTACTTTGCGGCTTTCTTCCAGCTTTGCTGTAATTCTTTTATAATCTAGATATTGTTTTGTGGCATAGCGAAAATTTCACATTCGTTACTTCTTTGCTTCATGTCAAAGGGCTTCATGTCATAATTCGCCTACCGCGCCAATTTGCCTTTTCTGTTTAAGTGCGTCACCTGACCTGTGTACATGATTCACAAATTTAGATGTGCGCCACTTTTCTACTGATTGGAAATACAAAGAAAAAAATCAAAATCCTGTTGTGATTAAACTGGAATACCTCTAATTATATTCTGAGAACGGAGATAGGTTTTGAAGAAGTGTTAACCCTACAATTGAAAAATCCGTAAATTATATTAAGAAGATATTTGAGATGGAAGATTATAGGTTTCCAAAACAGTGTTGGATTCAAACGGAAAGTGATTTTTTTAGAGTAAATGGAATGAGAAACAAATGAAGAGATGAAATTTCAAAGTGTTTAAATAGTATAAGTCTATCAGATGAGTAGATGGAGGACAATTTTAGGATTGGTAATAAAAAAGTAATTAAAGAAATAAAAGAAAGAACGGAAGATAAAGATTGGGAATAAATAAGACTTAAAATTAGTAGCGTCCAGATAAACGTTTGGTATAAAGATATTATACAAATATCATAATGAAATATTATCTTAATGGAACAGATAAATGATGGATAAAAAAATATATATTTGAAAATAAGGTGTGGTAATTACAACAATTTAAATGTGTAAAACAAACAAGATGAAAATGTATATAAATTCTGTAAAGTAGGACATATTGTTTTATATTGTGAAAGTTTTAAAATGTAAAGGATAAATGATTCAAAGTTAAAAAAGAAGTTACGGATAAAGAGATAATGGTCAAAAGTTGTTGTATGAGAGAAAATGTAACATAAATTTGTTGTCTGTTTATAAATAATGTAAAGGAGAAGTAGTCTGATCTAGTAAGAAAAACAGAGGTATAAACAGTACCAAAAAAGGGAACCCCCCCCCCACCTTGTCAAGGCAGTAGCCGGTGAATGGGTTCAATTAGTTAAAATGTTTTTGTTTTATTTAGTAATTACGAATATATATCGACATAAATATAGGTGATGGTTAGATTTACAAACGTTTTTTGAGTTGGAATGATATTATTGTAACTATACTAAATTTAATGTGAATTTTAAGTGAATAAACTAAACTATACAGGCTCGTTAGTGATAGCTCCTCCAAAAATTCAATTGCTCGTTATCGATTTAATACTCATTGTAGTACAAAAGCTCTTCGGCAAAATCTTCCATTTATTGATTTCATCCGTCCTTGTTTTATTTCTGTTTTCTTTTCACTTTATGGTTCTTTATTCACTTAGAATTTCTGATCAAATTTGAAATTCAAACATGAAGTTAAACTTCTTTCTGTTGGTATGTCTAGTATTTTTGTTTACAGTTCGTTTATATCTTTTCACTTTTCCGTAAAAATTTCTACCACTATTTTCAATTTTTTTCTTTTTTCATTGTTCTTTAATTGTATACATCGGCTCTAGAGAGTAGAAATTGTACTTTAAAATTAGCAGTTTTCTATCTTCAATATAGTATCAAACAAAACATATGGGAAGTTGAACTACAATCACCCAAACTTGAATTGATTTTTCATTAATGAAATTCCTTTATTCCTATTTAATGCATCTTCTGAGATCTTTAAGATGAATTCCACAATTATTTTTCTTAAATAAGCGTGGTCGTTTTACCTACAAAATTTCTATGTTAATTAGAGAATAGTGCCTTTTTGACTAGTGATGCCAAATTGTCAGAAATTTTATACAGAGAAACTAGATAAGAAGAACTGTGCTGGATATTTCAGAAGAAATAGATATTTCTAAAATGGTCCAAGTTTGTGTTTTGCAAATACACTATCCTATGTATAATGTAGACTTTATATAAGTATAAAAGAATTTTTACTCATTAAAAAGTTTTAGAAACATTTTCACTTCCTTTTTTTTAAAATAATCAAAAGCCTAGACATTGTTCAAAATAAAGTTTCAAGTGTTTGTTACAAAAACACGAAAATGTACGTTGTGTTTCGTTTAAATGGAAAAAAACTCAGGAATGAAGTTGAAAGATTACTCTATCGTCTGCGCTGCAGTTAAGTATCTTTTTTATTAAAAGCGTTTTATTTGTCAATAATTAAAATGGTTTATCTAAAACATAATCCATTGTGTAATGGATCACAATCAAATAAACGATTTGAAAGCATAGTAAACTTAAACAGAGAATTGGTTGATAAAGCACAAATTCTCTTAACTTTAAACCTTTAGTCAGTGGAGAATGTGACTTCTACTGCTGCATCTTTCCAATAACGACTGTTAAACCTGAATTATATATTATAATCTTTTAATTACATAACCTTTTAATTTAATTAAATCATTCCTAAATATGTAAAGCTTCAATTTGTTGTGACCCACATTGCCCTTTTCATTCCGGGCCTTTCCTTCCTTCCTCTTATTAAACCACTGAAAGCAGATAAAGAACGCAAAAAACAGCTCTGGAAAGAGCCTATTTCATCCTGAATAGTATAAGAATTCTCACTAACAAGGAGAGAAAACGGGTTGCATATCAGAGATTTTAAAGTCCTTTTGTGAGATGAAACTTACTTATGAAGTACTTCAAACTTTAACCGGGGTTTGGGGTCCAACCTATCGTTTTTCGAGAAGTTTTTCGGATTTTTCCCATAGTAGCTTAATAGCTTCCTGTATCTACTGAAAGAAAAAGTTCAGTGCGTAGATCTACGGAACACAAAGTCCGAAGTACGAATCTGTTATCTGATCCACTTTCTGTTTCTTTTCTTTATTTAACTACCTTTCTTTTTAGGTTAATATAGTTTCTTTTCCTTTATTGCTTTGTTTTTTTTAGTTTCTCTTTTTCTTTTTTTTTGCCATCCTTTCAGCTTCTGCTTCTTTATTTCTTTTAATTAAAAAAAATAAAACCTGCATATCAATATATCCGGTGATCAAGAAATAACAGGAGGTGTTCGGAGCCCTGTAGCGTGTTATGTACTGGACGAAATAAAACAAAATTTGGCCACCATACACATTAAAGTGTGCGATTTCGATTTGTCAAGAAAAAAAAATTAGTGCCAAACAACGCCGATAAGGAAATTTTTGGCGCTGCAAGCGCATAATGTGTGGAAAAAGAAAAGTTAGCTGCCAATGGAAACAGTACATAACAACACACCAAATACCAATGAAAAACGTTTATTATAGCAACCTACAAATTTGGCTTAAGGGTGACCATCAGCCTGATGTTCCACTAATTGCATGCGGGAAAAGAGGTTTTCGACGGTGGCTCGTAGCATATCGGCATTTATTCATCTGACATGTAACGTTATTTGATCTACTGGTGAGGTAGGAATGTCAGGAACATGTCCTTGATACACAATGCTTTTCAGGTAGCCCCCCAACCAGAAATTGCAAGGATTCACATCAGGGGACCTCGGAGGCCAATTCATGGGAAATGCGCGACTAATTACTTAGCATCTGTGAAATGTTGACGCAGGACATCCTTCACCCGACGTCCGATGTGCGGTGGCGCACCATCTTGCATGGAAATGGTAGAATCGATACAATTTCTTTGCTGCAGTTTAGGTATCAAGAAGTTCTCGAGCATATCGGCATACCTGTCGGAATTGACAGAACAAGTCACTTGTCCATTTCTACCAACTTCTTTATAAAAGTACGGGCCGATGATAAAAGAAGCAGTGAACCCACACCAAACTGTGACTTTCGGCGAATGTAAGGGGATCTCTTGACCAACGTGTGGATTTGTATCAGCCCGAATACGGCAGTTGTGTGTGTTGATATCACCGTGCACGAGGAAGTGAGCTTCATCGCTCCATAATATCCGCCGCAGCCACTCTTCATCCACTTCAATCAAGCCAAAAATCTCAAACCAAACTCTAATCGGGTATTTCTGTCCCCTGGGAGCAATTCTTGAATGAGTGTTATCTTATACGGATAAAATTTCAGGATCTTACACAGTATCTTCTGCACCTTCGACAACGATTGTTGTGATATTGTTGTGATATTAAACGTACACTGCTGGTACCCTGCTTATTAGCTATCGCTTGATCTTGAACGGCAGTTGCAACTTCTTCAACTTGTTCCTGCTTGATACGTTCTTTGTTCTTTCAAATCTTTCAACCATTCTTCGTAAGTTAGTTATGGTCATCGGTCCTCTACGTAACTGTTTTAACCGCCGGTATTCACGAAGAGCAGCATTGGCATTTTCATCCCGCTGATAAAACAGCTTGACTAATAAGGCCCGATTTCTTCTACATAAAATTTCTTCAATGCCTGAAAGCCCTTCTTAATACAAGATGGAACAATTGTAAATCCATTTAAATAGACAGGTATGGAACTCGTCATATTGGATACTGGTGAGGTCATGGATCCTGTTGTTGCTAGGTGCCTGAAGGAAGCCAAGAAGATGGGCGAAACCATGTATAAGGAGTTTGTGAAGGACAGAATTGAAAGTGCTACAAAACCCCTCTCAGAGACAATTCCAAGGTCAACCATATACACGTTCAGCAATCGGCCGCCTGCGAATCTTAAGAAGGGGCCCAGTATATTGGGAACAGCGAAAGCAAATGCAGCGCTCATTACGAAGCTATTCCTAAGTTTGCAAGCACGACCAGTCTGACATAGATGACTTCTTCAGATTCGAGAACCAGCGTGATCCACCTTCTTTATCTAATGCGGGAAAACTACTATCAGCAACGAAATCCGCTCTTGTTGGGTGCCTTCCTCATATGCCTGACCCAGGACGCTCTCAATCACCCAAGGAGGCACTAGTGCTTGTATTGGATATGCCGGCAGTTATTCATATTATAAAACCACAGCCTACCACAGTTTTCGGAGAATATACAAATATGCACCTACTGCCATTTATAGAAAGCAAAATAACGCCTAACACAACCAGAGTAGATGCAGTCTGGGACACATATCACGATGGCAGTCTCAAATCACAGACCCGGGTTAAACGAGGTGACACTTCAGGGGGTCGAACTAGAGTGTCTGCAAAAACACCTATACCAAAGGGTTCAGCATGGGAGAAATTCTTATCCAACTCCAACAATAAACAAGACTTATTTAACTTCCTCAGCGAGAAATTGGTGTTCGGTATCAACTGTTCACCACAAAGGATAATCAGGTGCTAAGCAACAGAACGAGTGACATATCAACCATGTCTCCAAGCCAGCAAGAAGAAGCAGACACCAGAATGATGTTGCACTTGAAACACGCAGCTGAGCAAGGACATGCTAAAGCATACTTCATCACAGTGGACACAGACGTGGTTGTTCTGGCCATCTATCACTTCAAACAGTTGAATATGTCAGAATTATGGATAGGTTTTGGATCGGAAAGACCTTTAAAGAGATTCCAATCCATCACATCTGTCAAAAGCTTGGATCTGAACGCTCCGAAGCCCTTGTCTTTTTTCATGCATTTACGGGGTGTGATGTAACATCATCGATGTTTGGAATAGGTAAAAAGACGGCATTGAATACATGGGCTGCTTATCCTGAGGTCACTGACACGTTCATTGCCATCACAAATACACTGAATAGTTTCACATTGGAATCATAGCACATGTCTCATCTTGAACGCTTTACAGTTCTGATATACAGCAAAAACTGTGGTGCAGATTAAGTCAATGATGCAAGGAAGTTGATGTTTACCCAAGGCCTGAAGTCTCTTGAATCTATACCACCATCACAACATGCTTTATTTAAGCATACAAAGCGAGCACTGCTCACTACCGCATACATTTGGAAGATGTTGCTGTCCAAATCGCTTGATATCCCTGATCACAGTAAAATGGGTTGGGATTGGAATAACAGAATCAAAGAATGGGTACCCTACTCGACTGATCTTCCAAATGAAAACCATGGATGTTCATTGCTACTTAATTGTGGTTGCTTGGTCACATGCACAGGCAGATGTAAATGTTATCGAGCCATGATTCGCTGCACCCCATTTTGCAAGTGTCAAGAAGGTTGCACAAACAACTCACATAACACATGAAGTAACAAGTAATCATATTATGTTGCAAAGCTGTACTTAAGTCAGATTCTATCGTATTTGTGTCAACTATTCATGTTTCTTTATATTTTTTAATTAATAAATTATATTAACTTAATAAAAAAAAGGGTTCTTTAAATTGAATTGTATTGTCTATTCTGTCATATCAAAATACGTAATGACCTCGTAATTGATTTTGAAACATATATTAGACCTCAGAAATGAATTCCTCGCATCCTAGAACCTATATAAAGTGGTATTACTCAAGATTTTATGTCTAATAGAAGCCTATCTATTAAACATACCAACACAGATGGTGGCCATATTGGATTTATAGGAAACAGGCCACCTGAGGTCGCGCACAAGTTGTTTGCGATGGTTTCCTAAAACCTTAAGACCAAACCTCAGACTATACCAAATTTCAAAGACTAGGAACAAAGTGCACAATTCTTCTGAATTCCCCCTATCCTAAGCGCGATCGGCAAAAAACTGTTGGACCGAAAACGGCCAAATTTGGTATGTACTATTCAGACCATTGGATTACGATTTCGCAGAAAAATTCTTTTAGTTCCGAATGTCGCCACCAGAGGAGAAACTGGCTCTGTATACTGATAGCCGCCCAGTGACAGACAACAGACATCCTCAGGTACGCGGATATAAGCCTCAACATGAGTGGCATCGTTCAGTTCGACATGCTTACCGGTGCTGCGAACGTTACTATACGCAATGCTGTGTTTACACGATCGTTCGTCACTCGTAAAGTTTTATTATCAAAATGACAGTTTTATTATCAAAATAACCATTGCACTATGGTTATTCCGAACGAAGGATCTAAGGTGAGGTGCCATGACCATTGCGAAACATAATCTCATGTTTTCAAAATACCGGATCTAATAATGTGACCCTCAACTTTCGGGCACAAGTAGCAAATAAATTACAAACAAAAAGCCACAACAAACTAAACGTTTTAAAGAAACAAAGGTCAAAGTGCAGATGGAGATGTTAAAGAAAAGGGAATTGCCTATCTTGCACACAATGAATACAGAAACAAAATTCATACCCAAATGCTACGGAACGAATTTACGACCGTTTCATCATCTTTATGATTCTTCAGTCAGACTTACCACTTCGATTACTTGTGCCCGAAAGTTGAGGGTCACAGTATTAAATGTCTAATACTGTGTTTAATAATATTGCTCTCAACTTTCGAGCACAAGTCATCGAAGTGGTAAGCAACAAGTAATTTTCTTTTCTTGTCTGTGTGTCGGAATCCACAGTTCCACATATTCTTCCTGCCTTCGATGCTTGTCATCCAAAGTGGTAAGTCTGGCTGACGAATCATAAAAATGACGAAATGGCCGTTTCAGACTCCACAAAGCATGATCTTTGTTTGTTTTTATTTTTATTGTGCATGATGGGTAATTCCCTCTTATTTAACATCTTCATCTGCAAGTTAAGCTTTATTTCTTGATTTCATTGTTTGAGTTTGTGTTTATAATTTTGTAAAAAATAAATAATTTTTTGGTAATGTAAGAAATAAGGCAGAAAAGAAGCCAAAAAATTTAACGTGCTGTGCAAAGTATTTGAGAAACAAAAGACAAGAAACAAAAGAGCAGCACTTAAATTAATAAATTTTGGTAATGTATTTTGTAAGAAAAATTATAGAATAGTCCATATTCAAAAGCAATTGTAAAGAAAACAAAGATTAATAAGTTTGAAATATTTTAAATGGTTCGAAAACTTCATTTCGAAACAAAAGAAATAACATTTACTTAGAATTTCAATAATGTATAATTAAAATTAATTATAAAAACCTAAATTCTAAAAAGTCAAATAATATTCTTAATTGCCAGTTCAAAAAAAAGGCTTTACCTTCATTAAGTACAGTTAATATCAACATTTTTAATAAGCTTTTCAACTATTTTCAACAATGAAATATTCCTTACCGTAAGGTCGTCCATATGGAACACCACCTACAGTTAAAAAGTATGAATATCGTAAATATTTTACCTTTAGAAATAAAACGCCAGGAATTATATAATTTAAATGACGACCTTAAAATTAAAATGATTAAAATGATAGTAATTTAAATAATAAAAATATTTTTTAAATTCACTTTTTCAATAATACATTAAAACTATAAAGTAATACTATAAAATAAAATCATACATTCATATTTCAATGAATAATTATAATTAATAGAAATTACAATATAATAATTGTAATACAATAAATAATAATTATTAATAATATATACTAAATTTTGCCAAAATTTATCCGAAACCCTCCCAACCCTTCCTAACATCAAGAATTGCCCAAAGGAAAAGGAAACAGTGAATATAATTTTGTGCTAAAGCATAAATTTAAGAGCGACCCATAACAATAAAAAAAATTAAAAATAATAATAATAAACGAAGAAAGTACAATAACGTAAGGAAAAATATAAAAAAAAGTTAGGAAAAAAATGAAAACTTTATCGTTTACATTTGATTTGAATTATTACTTAGCCCATGTCTAAAAACTTATAAGATTGCAATATAAGTTAAGATAGACGTTAGATGATTCAAAAAAGGAAAAATAAATTTCAACACTTAGAAACTAACTTGCTTTTCTAGTTTTCATATACAAATGACTTGAATTATTTTTCTTTTATCCATTAAAGCAAAATTTCTATGTCTCAAATTTGTTAATTTCATTAAATATAATTTTATAATTTTACTATCATCTAGTAAAATTCTTAACAATAAACTTTTATTAATATTTCAAAAAAGGACTTTAACAATGAAATGAACTTATCATTATAATTAAAAATATTACTTTATAAAAAAAATACATTTTTTTTACCATACGGTGGCCATGAAAATCCAGGACTGATATCTTCAAAAATAAATATATAAAAT
>JAFIDM010000002.1:35635683-35646122 GCA_023159025.1 Thereuonema tuberculata
TCAAATTGATATTTACAGTATAAAGACAACTTTACTGTGGAAAAATTTTTGAGCTTGATATTCCTTGGAGAACAAAATTAAAGCAGGGGAATTTGGTGAAAAGTAGACAATTTAACGCTAAGCTATTACAACAATACTTGTGCAATTCAATGTTTACTAAACCATCATACATTTGTTAAAGTTAATAGTTACATTAAATGTGTTTTAAAAAGTCCGTTAACTTATCACCAATTAATTGTTTTTAAGATTTGCGTTGGTTAAGCAATTGAGAAAAAAAGATGAAGCAGCAAAAAAAACTTTAAAAATATATGAAATTCCAAGAGACTTCGGAATTGATGCTGAATGGCATTTGTTCGCATCATGTCACGAACAAAATGCATGCGATGGAGTAGGGGGTACAACAAAAGATAGATGACGAACGCTAGCTTTCAAGGAACAATAGAAATCAGATCCTAAACATTGAAGATATGTACGTCTTCTGTACTGAAAAGATAAAGGCGATTACTTTCATTCTTATCAAAAAGGATGAAATCTGTAGCACATAGAAAGCCTGAAACAGATTTGTAATTGCCTGAGAATTCCTGGAACTCGAAAATTTCACAAATTTCAGTGTTACTGAAAATATTCTTAGATGTTACATGACATCAAAATCAGAACAATTTGAAGATCATCTATGAACAAGATTTCACATCTGAGTTTGCAACTAAGTGATATGTTGGGTGAATACGGCTATGATGGACCAAAGAATATATATACGTTCTTTAGATGGACAGTATTGGATCACAGAAATCGAGGACATCAGCTTCAAAACAAGGATGTTTAAGTGTTCTATCACCCAGCAGGCTCAAGAATCTCCTTCAAAAAGTCAGTTGCTAACAGAGTGTGGGTGCTTGTAGAAAATGCTGTCAGGAAAATCTCTGCTTTGGAACTGACAACAGTAACACGCCGCTCACATGTTATTTCCAAGAAGTCGTCTCAATAAATGTATTAACTGCTTAATCAACGTAAATCTTAAAACAATTAATTGGTGGTATGTTAATGGACTTTTTAAAACACATTTAATTTAACTGTTAATTCACTGTAACAATTGTATGATGGTTTATTATATTGATATATTAATTGTACAAGTAATGTTGTAATAGCCTAGCGTTAATTTCTCTATATTTCAACAAATTCCCCCTTATGTAATTTGGTTCTCCATGGAATATCAAACTCAAAATTTTTTTCACACATACCTCTCATAATGTTCTCTTTATACTGTAAATAACAAATTTTTATTAAGTCCCGCACCAGAGATATTGGGGCTCAAATTTTGAAAATAAAAAAACCGAGCATTTTCAAAGAGCTATAACTAAAAGAGGAAGCCAGTAACAGAATTGAAATATTTTTTTGCGAAACCTTTAGATGTATATCTTTCCTCTAAAAAAAATTACAGCATTTCTACTTCATTCCTTCAGGCTAAAAAAAATCTTAACTTTGATTTTTGTTCAAAAGCGAATATCAGTTTTGGTTCTAAATTTCAGCCATTTGCTTTAGAGATATGGTAAAAAAGTATAGGTCAAAAAACCTAGATTCAAATACGCTGAAAATAATATCGTTTACCACAGCTTTCGATCATTTTTCGTAGCTGAGTAATCAAATTTACCTCAACTGTCTGAAAAGGCCAAAAATGGTGGAAACCATAAAACAAAAATAGACGCCATTTTCAAATGAAGTCAAACAAAAAAAAATAATAATAAGGTCTATTTTGAACTACTTATGCATAGGGCTAACAACAGTAAAAAATCAGTTTTTTTAAAAAACGGTCTAGCAATCAATTAATTTTTTTTCTTGACCATTTGATATGGATTGACTCAGAAACAAAAATTATACTCATTTAATGACAAAGAAAATTCTTTCAGAAAAGAAATTAACTGGAAAAATGAAATTGAAATTTTAATTCTTTGTTTTATTTAGGATGATGAAAGAATAAAGAAGTTACGTACCTACGATTCTTACAGAGTCACTATAAACAAAAAAAGCCACTTTCATATCAGGAAGGTTTTGTGTAGCTTCTTTCCATTCAGAAGAAGATATAATGTGTGGTTTCCAATCAACAAACAAAAGAAAACTCTCAGTAATTTCTAATATCAGGCTACGTAACAGCTTACAGTTTTGAGAAATAGTCTTCAAAGTTCCATTACCAAAATCTCCATAACATAAAACCAACCATCTCAAGTTATGAAACTGAGCGATAGACAAATTCAGGACATTTGGGAAACTACAATTAAGAAAATATTTTAATTTAACATTTTTATAGTGCAAACACAATTGTTATTAAATGCGAAAAACAAATCCAAGAAAGAGAGCAGTGAATTCGGATAATACTGTAGTTATTATTCTGAATATCTAGTTATATTAGTGACAGACAAAGAGTGTTTATATTATGAATTTAAAGAAATTAAAGTAAAATGAAAAAAATGTTTTTCGAGATTACATTTTCGTTCATAATTTATTCTGTGTAGGATTCCAGGATTCTTATATTTCTTCTATTACTTCAATAAAGCAACCTCTATAAAAAGTTCGTGCAGATATGACACTTTATATCATGAATAAGTCCCATTTATGTTTAATCCATTCAAGGACTGAAATTCTAAATTTGACAAAACTAAGATTAAATAGATTAATATAATTTTAATAGATCAATACAATTTTGACACTGATTCTATTACTTGACAAACAATGTAATTATTCCGAAAGTTTTCGATGATTTATAAAACTAGATGTAAATGATCAGGCTCGAATAATGTCCTGCAATCTGTTTTATACAAAATGGAATGTTTTGAAATCCAGTTTTATGAGTGAATATTACGTAATTTCTTTTCTTTTGTTAATGGTACTTAGTAAAAAAATCTATTAAAAAAATGTATTAAAACTTCATTTTGCTTTTAAGATATTGTAATCTTAGCTTACCAATTGAAAGGGACACATGACTTTGTTGAATTTAATTCCAATAATGTTAAGCTATTGGCAGAATTACAGCTGATTGCATCTATTAGGAGAGCTTCGTGAATTGTAGTTAAGTCCCATAATATCCATAAACGACTTAAATGCTGTTGAGTACGAAGAAACTTCGTGACTGAAATAGTTAGGCTGTCCATTGTTGTGGAAGTGTTAAGTTGGAACCCATATGGATTCATTTTGGAAGTCAGGCATAATGTCTTCAGTTGAGGTACTGTAGAATTTTCTATTATGCTATCAAAAGAAAGAAATTGACATTGAAAATTTATATTGAAACCAGCAGAATAATCTTAAATTTTAAGAAACGGCTTAGTGTCAATGATCCAACAAAAAATTTTCAAATAAAAATGACCAAATGTAAATGTGCGCGAGAATTACTTTAAAAAGTAATCTTTGCTAGTTTTGTTACTAGATTTAAATTTTTCACAGAGCAAACAAACATCTTTGTGCTTTTCTTCCTGTTTAATTCAGATATTTTCTAAGTAGCATTTTGTAGCTACCAACGACTTCCATGTAAAAGAAAATTATCTGATTTTAAGGGTTTGTTTTGAGAAATAGTGGAGAAAGACCACAAGTGATTACAGAAAATCTCAAGATGCTGTCGATAACATCGAAGTTGGTCAGTGAGAATAGGATTGTTAGAGGGAAGGATATATGGTTATATCTTAGATTTGTGGTGATATTTCGAACTAAGCAAAGGTAAATATCATTGCTGAAAAAGCCATCAATATTTTAAGATATGTGCATATCTGCAAACGAAATAGCACACATATTGATTATTGAGAAAGCCAGTTTCTGTTCTTGTTAAAGGAATTAACGTATTCAAAGATATAGTGTAGTAGCTGAGTTTCCCGACAACGTACAGATGATTACAAAGATGAAACACAAGATCATTGTGTGGGATTGTTGGACGGCTTGAGAAGAGAATTGATTTTCTCAATCGAATCGTCATAGTAGCGGAAACACAGCTACAATGCGTTTCTTGAAAAGCACGATCTGTAGAGTAGCATCATGCAAATTACCTCGGAAGAATAAATTCAAAGCTTTCCCATTTGCTGTAAAGATAATAAAAGTAATGGATGGAATTCTTATTTAGAGGAAGTATCATCGATTGGGAAACATATGTTATAACTTTACTATGTTCGACAATACAGAAATACGACTGATATTCTTCTTCTTTACGGCAATTCACGACCCTACACTAATCTTCAAATTAAGAAGGCTAATTGTGAATCTCATATGGACTGTGTTAAACTGTGATTTGACTATTAACATTTTAATTAAGTCAAGAATCGGGGTCTACAGCTACGCAGCCCCTATCGCTGAAGGGTTCGATAAACTCATTGCCCTGTTCACCACTGTTGTAGCTGCGGGTGATTTTTCGGACTACGACCCAACAGTCGCTATAAACAATGCGCGACAGTCTTCGTCAGCTTTTGTTATCAATGAGCTGTGGTCGACGGAGCTCATTGTGGTCGACAGAGCTAGACGAGGCTCGTCGTTGGCCCATCCTTGCACTACTTCTGATACGTACTCATGACAGCGGCACGTGAGCAGCACACATGCCGCGCCGCTTCAGAAATACTAGTTTCCAGACGCCGTGCCATTATAATTTATCAAACTCTGATAAATCGGCACCTATTCCAATTTTGACACGGAACAGAAAGCAGATTCTGCGGTTGTGTATGCTACTGTTCGTTCTACAGGCTTGCTTAGTTATCTAGGCTGGGGTTATAATGTATAATGGCTCTTTGATATATATGTTATAGTGGTTGATACAATCCACTCAAACCGCGGCCTTAAGTCTGTCATACAAACCCTGAGATTTGTGCAAAGAAAGCAACGATAAATGGAACTCTACTGAAAATTAAAATCAAAACCAAATTTCCCCAACTAAAATAATAAGGAGCATTAAAGTTTGTTCGATACATAGAGCTTAGGATCCCCTTTTGCAGCTTTTTTCTAACCAAACTCAAGGAAGGCCTTAGAGATCAGGTAATTAGTTTATCACTCATCGACCGTTAATCCCGGGACAAAAAAAAAAAAAAAAAAAAAGCCTGTCTCCATTTGAAGAGCGCTTGGATTATTCTCTACTCTGGTTTGATGTAGAAATAACCCTACAAACATGCTGAATTGAGCTGATGGAAGTGAAGTGTTGAACATAATGTAATAAAAAGAAATCTAGCCATTCGGGCAGATAATTGCATTTTAGATTAAACAAATAAAAAAATAAAATAAAAAAATCGACAGCAATTGGTCGAAATTGAGAAGATGACGAGGATTGCGCTCTGGTTCCATTGAATAGGAGGATGAGCGCAATGGATACAAAAATAATCATACTAGAAGTTGTATCATAAATAAACAACATAACAAATTTTGAGGAAATTCGTCCAGCTGTTTTTGCGTGATGATCTTATCAGAGTTAAACACACAAACAGAAAAATTGTTGAGCTGAGTGATAAAGAGTTCACATTCTCTATCAATAATTTCGAAATAAATAAGAAGTTTCTGAAATAACTGAAGCCTACTTACCTAAAAATGCTACTTTTTTTATTTTTTTTTCTAAAGTCGTGAAAATAATGCAGACAAAAAATCTATTTCAGCTGTTTTTATGCTGTAAAATCTGCCAAATAGAAATGGAATGAATTTTCCATTTTCCAAAACATATAAATCCGCATTACTTAGCCTACTTAAGATGTATTAATTAATTGACTTAATTTTAATCTTATCAATCATTATTTTTCCTATAATTAGAACTGATTGCCTTAATTAACAAAATAGGAGTTATTTACTGTATGACAGTATCAGGATTACCGTCAGCTCAGATTAGTAAACGTTTGTTTCCCTGCATCGTCTACTAATTTTAGATGGACGCTCCCACAGATAACGGATTAACTTTACAAAGCTTTGAAAAATTGGAATAACTAAGTCAAAAATGGCATTTTCATTATGAAAAGGAAGAAGTCATTATGTAGTTTCAAATTAATGCAAGTACAGAATCTACAGTAAGTTAATCTCCATTGAACGAAAGCCCAATTTTGATCCGCCCTATCTGTACTCACTTCTAAATAAAAAATTATGCCAAATTTTGTGGTTTAGATTTTGCTGCAATTTAATGATAGGCTATAAAATTCACGTACTCAATTTAGAGCTTTTAAAATCAATTATATTGTTACATGATTAAACTAATTTTTTTAGGGCTTATACAATCAGTTATGTCACAAAATTGTACTACTATGTCGTACAATTAGCTTTAAGAAAAAACAGAAAACATCTACGTTTATCTTATTATTTCAAACATCAAAAGATTTTAAAATTTGTTTGAAATATTTTCCACCATTCTTTTTTGTATGGACGAAACACTTGCAGAAATAGTAAAGTTATTGATTCGAATGGATTATATTTATCACCGGATAATCACTGCAATCCTACCTATGAAAGAAATCTGTCAGCATTAACAAGTAAGGCTCATGTAGTGGATCTCTATACGACAGCAGTTGAACTTTCAAATATTCAATGAATTCATGACAATGGTTGATAATATTCTGAGCAACCTTCATCTTTGCAAAGGTTATTTCGACGGAACTCCAAAGTTTAGGGCTTTTAAAGGCATTATTCCACGCCTTGCAAGTCAGAGAAGCATTTCTACGATCATTTAAGTCTAAGAACTTGAAAATACTGATCAATATGGAATTTGGCATATTTTTCCAGAAATTTGAAGAGGATTCCATAGTTTCCAAATCTAAAACATGTTAAAAGGTAATAGGAAAGCTGCTATTAAAAAATTGAGAAATTATTTTATGTCCTAATGCCATTACTTCACATTGAAGCCGAAATTTCAAATTTGAAATTCCAGATCATCTTTCTTTGTCGTCTTCATCAATGAAAAAAAAAAACAACAATGCGCACCAATAATTAAGATACTTTTTGTTTTTAATGTGCTTATACACGCGTAGAAATAACCTTCAAACACTGCATTATAGAAAACTAAGACAAACTATAGACAGCGTTGATACAGTATTGTTAAATTCAATGGAATTTCACCTTTAACAACACGGCATCTACAGTCCATCTCGGTTTCTATGAACCATTGTTACATAGTTAACACTGAAATTACATGTGCATTCTTTATATTTGGTCATCGTAACAAACACTAATAAGTAGCATCCATTTTTATGATAATCTATAAATAGAAAGAATGAATCAATGCCACTTTTGCATGCTGTCTTTGTTTGATGACCGTAACAATGAATTTTAGAAGCATTAATCATTATGATGAAAACTAATAAAAAAATCAAGGAACTAACTTACAATGGGCCAACGAAATCCAAAATAAGACTATAAATGGTATTTTATGCATAGAGAATAGCTAATTTAATATATTGAAATAATCATTACTATCCTTCTGCTCCAAAAGGCTACATCTGGCATCTTTAGCATTAGCAAGTTAACGCTGATTTGCGGTTAAACTTAGTCCACCTTTGACATTTACCCTTTGAAGATCTTTTATTTTTCCAAATGCTGTTTCATTTTTGAGTGTTTTTTCAGGTGCCATTAATTCGAGTATCCCTATATTGTTAGCATTGAGGTCTTTGTATTTTCATGAATAAAGGGCGTTTCACATGACCGAAATTTCCGAAATTATATTTCCGAAATTCTAACTGCCGATTGAAAAATCTGACACAACTTATTTCACTTGGGTACAAGTTCCCTCTGATGCCGAAGATACAACCGATTTAAATATTAAAACAATGATTTTGATAGACCAAATAAAATGGCCCTCAAGTGACATAATACGAGCGGCAGTTTCATGAACCAATGATAAGTTTTCCTATAGACTCATGATCCTATGCGAATCGAACTGCGGGAATCCTTCATCAAAAATCATGGCGGCCTGCGACCACATTTTATTCACTGAAACATTGATTTCTCAAGTTGAGAAAAATGTTTCCATTTGGGACATCGGCGACCCAAACCACAAAGATTTTTAAGTTAGTTACTGCTGTTTGGCAGTCTATAGCGTGCCTTTTCAGTTTGCTTTCTTCATACCCCGCCAAAGGAAGTAAAGAGTTCTCTTCCGTTTAGACTAGATATAAATATTATATTATTATATTATTTCCTACGAAACATTATATATGAAGTCGTGTGAAATGGTCTAAGAAAAATATTCGGAAGACCATCCGTGCAAAGAATTTATCATCCGAAGTTCTTTTGTATAAATATCCTGTGAACTTCCCCTAAGACTTTTGAAGGATTATGTTTTTTCAACTGTTTGCTTAATGTCTTTGAAAACAAACCGATTTGATAAGGAATCTAATTTGACAAGTAAACAAATTCCCGAATACAAATTTTTCAGTGTGGATCTTTATCGAGTAATTAGCAAGTGAGAAAAATTCTCATAGAAACGCATTATAATATAATTATATATAATTATAATTATATAAACGCATTATATTAATAATGTCATCGTTTGGGTTCTAATGTACGGTGATCAGATTGCGAAAATAAAAAAAAAAACGAAACACTTTAATGTAGCGGACAAAATCAACCAACATTCAGATACATCACTATTGTACCTATGCTGTTAAGACTGCTTCATAGAAGTCTCCAAATATTGTGTCGTTTCATAATTTATTGGCCGATTCCGACAAGAATAACTTACAGAACCAGTTAAAAAGAACGCCTCGTATTGAAACTATCAAACGCCTCTGGAAAGTGAATGGGTTCAGTCCACGTGTTAAAAAAATATTTCAGTCAGATCAAATCAGTTTCTGACGTCGTGGAGCAACGCGTAGTGAGATTGCTGATTTTGCAGGAATTCAAATTTGGACGTAATGTGTCCGAAACGGTTGGCAATGTCAATAACACGTGGGGTGTCGGTACGACGAGTGACAGAACAATCCATTGACTGTTGTCAAGTGTCGTACCGATGATGTTGACGTCGACCATAAGCCAGGAGCCAGTTGTTCGCTTGTGCGTGATGCGGTACAGTTAAGTCAGAAAGTGGAAGAAAAACAACATCCACTGTACGTGAGCACGATCGATTGTGTCTCTTGGAAGCATGCAAACAATTAACGCCTTGGGGTATGAGATACTCCCTCACTCTCCGTATTCACCAGACTTGGCCCCTTCAGAATTTCACAAGTTTCACCATTTTGACAATTTCTTGAGGGGGAAACGGTCTGATAACCAGGTCTGATTCATGCCGTTAGCGATTTCTTAGACCACTTTTGATGCCAGCTTCTGCCACCGTGGCAGTTTTGCACTGAAAACACGTTGGATACAGTGTATTGATGCCGAGGACAGATATTTTTCTGAATAAAATGTACTCCTTTAACTGCTGCTTTTCTTATTTGTCAGAATCGGCCAATAATTATGAAACGACCCAATAGAGAAAATTGCGCGGCCGTTTAACATTATTGCATCATTATTTTCAAATGTTTACTTGTAAATATGAAACAACATTTATGAATTGTAGCCGATATCTTTTCTAATGGCGATTCATATACTGCTTACAATGTTAAAGTAATAATACAATTTCATTTTCTAGTGTAATTTGTTTATATAAATAAGATTATTTCCAATTAATAATTATATTTGTAAAGGGCATAAAGAAAGTGTTTCTCAATATTGAATTGTAATGGACACTTAAGCGTTAATATGACTCTTATATCAGCCCCATGAAAAAGACGCTGCGCGCATAATAACTAATCAATGTAAATCCGTCGATTTTCCCGTCCAAACTAACCTTCCCGCCAATTCCCATCTTCCCACCAAAACCAAGGTTACCCTGTCCAATCTGACCTATATCTCTCCCGTCCACCTGTATAATTATCTATTTACATACCGTCCCAATTCTATCTCTCAGACCTGAAGACGATTCCTGAACAGTAGGACGCGAAAGGCCTCGTCTATCTTTCATTTAATGATGTGGGAAATATCCCAGAGTCTCGTTTGCAATAACTTCGCCCACAGTCACATTAGGACTACCGGTACATTATAATTTTATTATACTTGATATGGGTATAATCCCTTTACAAGTGATATTCGATTAGGACTATATTGAAACAATCTAAAGTCTAAACGCGATCATAATACCTACCTGTTGGAAACGTTTTCTTTATCGTTCAGAAAAGATCTAAGAACGATTCAAAATTGAATCGCTCCATGTAGATGGTTAAACTGAAAATTCACAGTTTCTCGTGTTCAGAACGGCTGAAAATAAAACTAAGAAATAAGGATCAGAAAATTAAGTAAGCAAACGAAGGCACAACGCTAAAGAAAGGATTCGCACCCTGAGTTGTCATCGGGAAGAGATTGGAATGGACCATTTCGTCCTTATTAGGACTCATCAGCCAGCCAAACTCCACCGAATGACAGACCCAGAAGGTGCGAGGGGTTAGCTTTCCCGGGACTCGCTCCCGAGAGCGGGAACTCCC
>JAFIDM010000002.1:35656248-35689768 GCA_023159025.1 Thereuonema tuberculata
GAAAGTAATGGTATTTCGACAAAATTGGGGTGTCTCTATGCTGAGAACGAATAAATTATCTCGACCCACTTCCGTTTGAAGATAGTCTCTGGCCACTTCAGAGTCGCCCGAATGATGCAAAAATGGCAGTCTAGCCAAGCTAAATGAACTCAATGCGGGTATCGCTTAAAATTGCGCTTGACTTTGCATTACAATGGTTTGAATAAAAGCGAGAGAATCAATAGTAGGTAAATTTTAACAAGAAGGAAGCGTTTGATAGATTCCAAATTACAATAAGTGTCTTGATTTTGTTTTTACTAAAGAATGATTTGTGAATAAAGAATGTGAATTGATTTCTTATGAATTCCACCTGCATTATTTTTTTTTTATTATCTACGCTTAATTGCGTGTAATGTTGATCAATTGATATTAACTTTGTATGGAATTGATTCAACAGTTGTATAATTTAATTCTTAAAAGTTGTAGAAAAATTTCTTTTTTAACTTGTTAATTAATTCTTGAAACATAATTGCATTCCCTTTTTTCTAAAAAATTTCTACAAGGTATATTAAACTTGGATAGAATGATTAAAGGTTAATTATTAGTTCGAATATATTTGTTAATTTTTTTGGAGATAGTCCCACGGCATTTACATCAAATTTATTAAATAAATTACTTTATTTTGTAGTCCTGATAAGAAAGTGAGTTCACCAACCAGTGGCTTTCTAGTGGGTAATAGTATAGCCTTCATGATTTGCTGCTTTGGTGTATTTGTTGTGGTGTTGGCGGTGTTGTTGATGACAGTCATGTTGGCGATAAGTAAGTAAAATTTAAGAAAATTTCTATGTAAATTCATCAGTTTCAGTAACGAAATCACATTTTGACTAAAATGAGATTATTGAAAATAAATAAAAACAATAAGAAAACAAAAATTATTGCATACATTAATAAAAGCCGCATAATTTTATTGAACTATACCAATGGCGGCCACACTTGCTTCAAGTAAGAGCCACATACGATGAGTTTAGATGTTTGAGAGCCGGAAGACATAAAATACTAAACACATGTTTTTATTGTTATACTATGCACATTTTTTTTTATAAAAATTTATATAAATATTAAGAAATATAAATATTAAATATATTTACTTATCACGAACATTAAACTTACGTTAAAATCGAATGAAGTATCAGTTTATACAGGAAAATAATCATAAAACTTGAAAAGTTTATACAGTATTTACCTTTCATTATGATGCAGTAAGGAACTGAGACAATTAGCCGCATATGTTAGAGCCGACTATTCAGTTCGTAAAATTAACGTTTGAATCTTTATTCCAAGATACGTCTTCGGATTATGAAAGCATATATTTCAGCAGAGTACTTATTCTTTCTATTTATTGAAATTATGTTTCAGTTTCACTAATGTTGCTATATTGAATGAAGTTTTTCATGCCTATACAGTTCATTTCAAAATATATCCAACTCTGCTAGCAGAACCAACTCATCAAATTTAGGGCCCAGGTACCAAATACAGGATTGAGCCCTCCCCCCCTCCCCCCTACGTTATTGTCACAAATCGTAGATCCTTAGCCAAAAATATCGCGAAAACATCACACGATTTGATCAATTTCACTCTCTTTAAACACACAGTTATTAGAATTATTTTTAGAATAAATTAATTTGACACCAATATCTACTTTTTCCAGCTCAACCCAAAAGTGCTTAGTTTCAGTTATAAGGAGAACTCAAGTGTAATGTGGCTCTTCAGGAAGTGTTGTATAAGAGATTCTTGCACATGACCATGAACATGATATCCATTGTTGAATGCGTATAGTAGAACGTCTTGGTTAGTGATCAAATATTGTAATGCAGCATCACTCTATACAGACGGTTATATAAAATGTAGACTTCATTACAAAAAAAAAAATCTAGAAGTGCTATGCTAATTCATACATATTTTTTTTCATAAATACCTCATCGCGGGCTTCTTGGGCGGTGGGTACCAGGTCGGCCGTGCTAAGGTAAAAGGAAGCAACTAGCAATTTGAAAACTGATTATTTGCTGCCTTTGACCGTAGATATAAGCATATTGTGAGTCAGTTGCTACCTTTGATCATCGAAATAGGGGACATACTTAACAGCAGATCATTACCAAATTGCTTTGGAAGATGTGTAGATACTTCCTTACGTAGAAAATGCAGAAAACGAAAAATCAGTAAATTTGCAGTTACTTCCTTTTACCTTAGGACGGCCTAGGTGCTGAGGGATCAACTGACCCCTCAGTTGATCCCTCAACGCGACCCTGGCTCCTACTATTTCTTATCTTTTTGTCAGAAAAGATAGAGGAAATAATATTAAATTTCCTATCAATAATATTAATATATTTTGATAATTTATTTCAGAGTAACGTGTTTGAAAAAAAAAGGTTCAATATTTTATTAACAAGTTTGATTATATGAAACTATTTTCCTGTAGAACTGAGACCTACGTAATTATTAAATCATTTTATTTCATGTTTTTTGGTAGAGATGTATAACATCAAAAACTATTTAGTACCTATATACCAATCTCAATGAAGGAGTTTGCTGTTTGACGGAAAAATAGGATACCAAGTTTAAGTATTAAAGTAAATGCCTAGAATATTTATATTCTAAATAATTAAGTATTATTTCTTTAACATTCTGTCTATTGCTAAAAGATTAAGATTTAAAATTTAGAAGAAGCCATTACTTACTGTACTCATCTATTCCTTTCCAAAAAGTGGTTCTTTTCGAAAAAGACTGGCAGTAATCTACAACTTTGTGTAATCCTACAAATAAAGTAGATAGAATTCCAAGTTTTACCCAGCTGTTATACCGTGGATTCATAGTGTTCGGGCTATTTCGTATGCATTTTCATCAAACAATGTATTCCCGTCTATGTTTTGATAGTTTTCATAATAATGGAATTTCAAATTTGTTTCCCACCAATTTTATTTGAAAGACAAATTTAGAAAGGTCAAATTTAGGAGGCGGGAGGAATTGTGAACTCTTTTAAGTATAGTGTTTGTAAAAAAAGAAAGCTGAACAATGTGATTGTACTTTCTCGAGATGTTTTCGGTTTCTGGGATTCGAGATTTCTCATCAGCTGAAAAAACTTTTATCTCGAGAATTCGGAATTTTATTTCATCATCTCGAGAATTCTCGAGAAATATCGTGGAATTAATTTTTTTTAATGCATATTAAAAGCGCACAGAAAATGGTGAGAGGAGGTAATATAACTGATTACATATAAGGTAACATGAAATACAGCATTTCGTACGTCAATGTGCTATTTTGCTTGTAAAATTAGATTGATTTGGGTTAAGGTTTGGTTTTCATTTCATTATCCTCAAAGGTACATCTAGTAGGCAACTTTTAATTCATACATAAAAAAATACGGAGACCTTCTGAAAATCATTTGCATATATTTGTTCCCTACAAGTTAAACAGCAATGCATCATAAAAATTATAATGTTATGGTTACAAAATTATTACTTAGAGCAAGTTAGAAATTTTTGAGTAGCTCAAGATTTTTTTTTTTTTTTTTTTTACGAATTTGGAAATTCTTTAATTTTTGCAAAACAAAATTCTCGAGGAATTAAAATTTAAAAGAATTTCTCGAGAATAGTCGAGATGAGAAATCTACAGCACAACCACTAGCGAATAATAGCGTTGATTTAGCAAGATATTAATAAAGTTTATTACTCACTTTGAATGTTGGTATATGTTTCACAATAATAATAATAATAATAATAATAAAGCATTGAAGTACTGGTTATCTATTAGGATCATTAAAAGGTAAAGGTGTTTCACTATAGACCAAACAGGACCTGGAGAACCCGGGAGATTTAGGCTCCCAGCAATTCTCGATCAACAGGACTAGTTGAGGTCCGATGGTCAGCCCGAAACCTTCCCTCCTTTACCGAATACCAAATAAGAAAAAGCCGGTACCCATTTGAAAGAGGTGAACGTAGGGTCTGTCTCAAGAGGACCACCTTCGGGAATTTAACTCTGGCTCCTTCTTCATCAGTCGGAGACTAAACCATTGATCAACCAAGCCTACACTTTTATTATTGAAAACAATAATTATTTGAAAACGGAGAAGACACTCTTTAAACATATTGTATATTTTGAATCTTTATGCTGAACTAAATTATATCTTAAAAATTTTACGTTGATTGCATAACAATGAAAATTATTATTACAATATTAAAACAAATAACTAAAACTGATGATTTAATTTTATCGATTAATAAAATTCAATAACAAATATAATTAATAATATTATAGGTTCGACTGAATTGATAGTATGCCACGTAAATTTACATAAAATAATTCCTAAAAGAAAGCTAAAATTTTATATTCCTTAATAATTCTCAGGATGACTATTAATATATAATAGTATTTTAGTTATGAGCAATTCTATTAACTAAGAGATAAACTGGATCATGTGATCTCAGATGACCTCAAAGCAGTTAAAGCTGTTTCTGATGATTGTTTCATTATTATCTTTTTTTCCTTTTTTTTCCTTTTTTGCTTTGTTTGTTTTAAAAAAAATGACAACATCCTCGTTCAAAAGCTTCGTACCTAAATATTCGTATATTCGACGAATACAAATAACCAACTGAAACCAAACTTCCTTGTCTTTATTTGAGGCCATTGAGAATAATGACATTCTTATAAATTAAGAAAAAAAAAAAAAACATTTGCCAAAACCTCAAAATTAGCAATTGCGTTTTTTCAAAGCAAATTTAATATGCAGAATTTTTTATTTAATTAAGAGAATGTAATAATAATTTCGACTTAGAATTTGCAATTTATTGGCTACAAATTTGATTTTCCGATTCCTTATTTGGTTTGTGTAACCATTGAAGTGTGAGAAGCAGCTCAGGCGACAGAAGATATTTGCAAGAAAACCCGTTGCAGTTTGTATCATAAAATCGAAATAAATTCGTGCTATTTCATTACGTTAATTCTATTTATAGCTTCAGTTTTTTAAAGTTTTCAGAAGAGATAAGAAGCATCATGCCAAATTATGTACTGGGCAATCATTGTGACATATTGCAGTATATAAATATACTTAATCAAATTTAATATAATTATCTATAAAATGTTTCCGATATAAAAGTCCGATATATATATATATCATCCACTGAGGAATTCTTGTCCCTATTTACGACGAAACTGTCTGGACTTTTTATCTGATTTTTTTCATTGTGACTTTAAATTTTAACCTTGTGTGTTCGCCTTTTATATTTGAAATTAAGTGCAGCACACGTTAATATTATGCTTTAAATTTCTAATATGTTATATATAATTTATAAGTATAAGTGACTTTATGTTTTAGTCTAGTGTTCGCCTTGTATATTTTATATTAGAAATTTAGTTTAGAAAAAGTACATCTCATGTATTTCTAATAATAATTTTTTAAAGTAAGGCAAAGAACTGAAATAATGTTATAACTTATATTTTTTCAGGTTTTACTTTCGGTGCAGTGAAACCCGAGAATAAAGTACAATTTGATATGAGGTCGGTGAATCTTGAACCTATTTAAAGTCCATTTCATCTGAGGGAAAGACTTTTTTCTGAAGAAATAGCAATTTTAAATGAGAATTTGTTGTTTTCTGTAATTTATGTTTAGTTACTAATCTTGAAATAAAATTGTTGCATTTAAAGATTTGAATGAAATATCTCGTATCTAATATATACATCTATCCATGCAACGTGCTTTTAAATGTAAACTGACTATCAAAAAATTATATTGATTTCGATAATCGAAATTTTGATATGACTTAGTCATCGGCAACCAATCTAGTCTTTGAAATTACAGATTGTTTCCAAACCTATATTAGATTAGATTGCAAGTGGGTGGCATGACTGCCGAGCACGTCGACCTGAAAGATCTTTTGTGCTATCCCACGGAAAGAAGGACAGACGGAGAGAAAGACTTAGAATGGATGGTGTGCAAAATGCAGGGGAAACGGGAGAACCCCGGGAAAACCTGCCCAGCGCGGATCGCCACCATCAACGAAACCCACAGGAGAACCGAACCCGGACTCAGAGGTGAGAGGCCAGTGTCTTAGCGACATCGCCAACCGCGCGGCCCTAAATCTATATTACTAAAATCTTTTATTTCTCTGTCTGTCCGGCGCAATTTTCTGTGAGAATGGAATGGAAAATAGAAATAATTTTTACAATGAAACGTACGCGACAAGAATCGAACCTGCAACCTTCTGATCCGAAGTAAGACGTCTTATCCATTAGACCATGGGAAATACGAATCACTTTTATATTGTTCTCTGACCTATGTCAATAAGGATGGGGGAAAGGGGAATAAATAAATAAATAATCTTGAATCTCAAGATTATTTATTCCCATCCGTCTGTTTATCTGTAATTCGAAAATGACAATTAGAACTATAATTGCCGAAACGTTGCAATATTTTAAATATTCTTAATTAACCAAATTCTATGTGATATTGAAAAACAAGCGCGTGTATATGGGAAATATTGGAATAAAGAGAGAGAGTCAAGAAAGAAAAAAAAAGCACTATTTCTATAACGTATGATCTTTATTTAATAATCATTTATATCAACAAACATCCATCTCAACATATCTCTTCTTCAAATATTTACATCAATCAATATGTACACAGGTACTAGCCTATTTATATAAAAAATATAAAAAAAAACCCTCCTTTTTACAGGAGTTATTACAGGATGTGCTCCGGAATGTATTATAGTATAGTTCTCAAGTCATGAATATATCAAGGTTGAATGTATGGATAGATCATTAATCACATGAAACAAGTAAAGGATGCATTGCAATATAGTTTTAGTCCAATAGCGTAACGTATTGATAGGCGAAACAACATGGACTACCCGTGTATCGTTCATTTGTGGAAAATAGTAAGTCTTGCTCCTTGTAAATAAATTAGGCAGAATTGCTAGAGAAGCCTGCTACAGTGATTTCAGTCTGAAACCAACGAATTCATAGATACTTTATTTCAGCATTACACAGTTAAGTATCACTCACGTTTTAAGGTGAGTGATTTTCAATTTTCAATTTTCTATCACTTTTTATGCTTTGTAATATCTAGGAAACATTATTTTGTTGCTGGAAAGACCACTGGTAGGGTTGTAAGTGAAAAAAATTAGTAAATTGAATATTCTATAAAAGATAATTATCCATTTATTTGTTAATAAGCTAAATATCGATATTAATTTATATTTGAAATGATGTAAAAAAACTAATTTTTTTGAAATTCATTTAACAACAAAAAAACGAATTCTAATTAATTTTCAAAATTATTTAACTTAAATTATGCTCTTAAATGAAAGCTTCATGAAATAAAAGTTATCTTTTCAGTAATTCTTAAAAAATATTTAAAATCTCCATCTTACATGTTAGATTTTTAAGCTAAATTTAAGAGCAAAATCAGTCGTATTCTATATCTATGAGGCAGCAACTAATTTATAAATAATCTACACTCGCGAGCAAAAGTATGGAATCACTTACTTGAAATTGGCTCCGCGCGATCTTGAGTACTAAATAATTAGTTAATAATAATAAAAATGGCACCATTTTAAAGGTTAACTGTTAACTTTAAATTGATACCAAATTCATTTGAATCACACCAGTATTTAAGGAGCTATCCCGGATTAAGTGAAGGAGTAAGGAAAAAGACATGTTTCAATTGGTTGATGTGCCGCGAGTTGCGGCATATTGACACCCTATAAAAGCACGTGTTATCGGATTTTGTTTATCAGTCGGCTTTCACACGTTGACCCGTACACATCTCCGCTACTTTTGACCCTTGACCTTGGACGAAAATGGATACTACACCTACTGAAGCAGCACAAATCGTCGCCCTATTGCAAGAAGGGCTCAGCCAGCGGGCTGTCGCACATAAGCTCCACATAAGCCAGTCCTGTGTTTCGAAAGTTTATAAACGCTTTCGGGAGACTGGTGGCTTTGTCCCGAGACCAAGATCTGGACGGCGCCGGTGCACATCGGAGAGGGATGACCGTTTTATTGTGTCAACCTCTCTTCGAAATCGTCATTTGACTGGTGTCGACGTCCAGCAGGAGCTCAGAAATGTTCGTGGGGTAGCTGCCAGCGAGTGGACAGTTCGTCGAAGACTCAAGCAAGCGAATTTGACTCCAACAAGGCGTGCCACAGGCCCGAAACTGACGGCAGGTCACCGACAAGCACGCCTTCAATTTGCTCGCACCCATCTTGATTGGGAAGTCGAGCAATGGAGGCGAGTCCTGTTCTCCAACGAGTGCAGAATGTGTTTGCACGGCAGCGACTGAAGAGGTCGGGTCTACAGGCGGCCTGGGGAGCGATTTGCGCAGTGCTGTTTCGACGAGACAGTGGCTTATGGGGGCGGTTCTTGTATGATGTGGGCCGGTATTTCTTTCGACGGTAAAACGGAGCTTGTTTTCGTGCCTGGCAGGGGACGGGGAGGCGGTCTAACTTCAGACCACTACATTTCCGATATTCTGCTGGAACATGTCGTTCCCTATACGGGATATATCGGTGATGACTTCCTCCTTATAATGCTCGTTGTCACACTTCCCGTGCCACAACTGAATACCTCGAAGAAGTCGGTATCGCCACATTGGACTGGCCAGCGCTCAGCCCGGACTTGAATCCCATTGAGCACGTATGGGATGAACTGAAGAGGAGGGTTCGTTCCAGAAATCCTTCTCCTTCAAGTGTGAATGAGCTGAAATTGGCTTTGATAAAGGAGTGGGAAGGTATCCTGCAAGAATCGATTCAGAAGCTGATTACGTCAATCAAGACTCGTCTTCGAGCAGTTATTTGGGCTAGGGGAGGGAACACAAAATTTTGAAACTTAATTTTAAGGCCAAATAATTTTTTTTTAAATTAATTTTTGTTGTTTGATTCATTCATTATTTTTCCATATTTCGTTGTTTTCCTTACTCCTTCACTTAATCCGGGATAGCTCCTTAAATACTGGTGTGATTCAAATGAATTCGGTATCAATTGAAAGGTAACAGTTTAACCTTTAAAATGGTGTCATTTTTATTATTATTAACTAATTATTTCGTACTCAAGATCGCGCGGAGCCAATTTCAAGTAAGTGATTCCATACTTTTGCTCGCGAGTGTATAATTGATGAAAAGATAAGACTTATCAATTTCTGAAAGCTTAAAACTAAAGTAAAAACTATAACAACATTTACTTCGTTTAAAGTCTGCTATAATATAAATTTCTTAAGTGTTTAATTGATAAAAAATAAACTCTATATTTATAATCAGAGCCATTCGAAATCAAAACTGGTGTCCGGCAGGGGGACTGACTATACCCAATCCTCTTCAATATTGTTCTAGAAAAGATCATAAGGGAATGGGAACCTCACGTAAAGGGCATCCAAATTGGTATCAAGAAAAGGGGATCGATTTAAGGTCAAATGCCTCACGTTCGCGGACGATATTGCAATCATCACAGACAACAGAACTGAAGCAATTCACGCAGTGGAAAAATTACATGAAATTGCACAAAAAACCGGACTGCAAATCTCTTACGAGAAAACCCAATATATGGAAAGACGGCCAGAAAATAAATCTCCTTTAATCACAAAATACGGTAAAATCGCACAAGTTCGCCATTTTAAGTACCTTGGTGAAACCATACAATCCTCAGGGCTAAACCGAATCGCCAATGAACAAAGAGTCATCAAACTCCAGAAGGCCTACAAGTTAACATGGACTCACTATTACAAAAAATGCATTTCGACAGACGCAAAATTAAGGCACTACAAAACAGTGATCCTTCCTGAAGCAACCTATGCAGCTGAAACTATGGTAATCGACGGTCATTCCAAAATTAGGGAAATAGAAAAGCAGGAACGAAAAATTCTCAGGAAGATTTACGGGGCAATTAATAAAAACGGCATTTGGATGAAGAGATCTCAGAGCGAACTCTATCAAAAGACCAACACAATAACAGAAAAAATCAGGAAACGCAGAGCAAAATTCTACATACATATCTATAGAATGGAAAACTCCAGAGTGGCAAAAAAACTACTCGACATCATAACAGAGAGTAAATCTGGCACAGAATGGCTGAAAGAGGTCCAGAGAGACCTACAACAGATTAACATAGAGAATCTCGATGACCGCACGGAGTGCCGGAATAAAATCATGAATGTAAAGTTTAAGCAAGGAACATCGCGACAACCTGGGAAAAAATGGACGGAGGAATGGAAGAAAGAGCATTCCGAGAGGATTGAGAGATTCTGGGAGGAAAAGAGGAACAACAAGCAGAGATGAAATCATGAACTCAAGTTCAATCGCTCTCCTCAAGGGGAACAATCGATATAATAATAATAATAATAATAATAATAATAATAATGAGATATACAGCCCTATTCTGTAAGCATACCGTTAGGTGATAACACCCAGTTAACCGATCGTAACGACAATTCGTATTCTGTAACGTCCTAATGAGGTGGTTCAATCGTTAGGAATAACAACTTACTGTTACGGGATAACAGGCAGCAGAGAGCTGCCGTTAGGACAAAATGATGGCGGCCTTTCTACTCGTACAGACTGCGTTGGAAAGAGAAGAAGAGCAGGAAATGAGGTAAGAAATGATTTTATTTCCTAAAATTAAAACAACACTATAACAATGAGTTAGGGAAGCGTTAGGATAAAATAAAATAATTGCAAAATGAATCGTAGGTCGAATCAAAGTTCCACAAATCGTTGCTTTGCCACCGCGTTTGGCGTCCGATGCCGTCGCTGTCCTGCCGACCTCGGTTTTCTAGGGCTTTAATAACAACTTTGAGGGCAAGTTGGGAATTTCTTTTGGAATAGTTGGAATTCTACATGTCTCCTTGATTACCCCTCCAAATTTGGACTCATTTCGATCAATATTTAAGAATTTATAGGCATCTGGCACTTTATAAACAAAAATCTGTTTTTGAGTGTGGCTTTTTCAATTGGCCTAGGCCGATCGCCGGTTTTCTAGGGCTTCAATAACAACTTTTACGGCACGTTCAGAAATTTTGTAGGTATTGTTTGAATACCACATGTCGCCTTGATTACCCCTCCAAATTTGGACTCATTTCGATCAATATTTAAGAATTTATAGGCATCTGGCACTTTATAAACAAAAATCTGTTTTTGAGTGTGGCTTTTTCAATTGGCCTAGGCCGTTCGCAGGTTTTCTAGGGCTTCAATAACAACTTTTACGGCATGTTCAGAAATTTTGTAGGTATTGTTTGAATACCACATGTCGCCTTCATTACCCCTCCAAATTTGGACTCATTTCGATCCATATTTAAGAATTTATAGGCATCTGGCATTTTATAAACAAAAATGCCTATAAATGCCTGTGCTGTCCTACAGAACTTCCTGATACCAATAAATGTTATATGGGTTGAACCTATTATGTACGAGTTGGAAGATGTACATGAAGACGAGATAGATAATTATATGTAAAAACACAGCCATCATGTACATGATATGTGTTGCAGTAATCATGCTAAATAAATATAAATACATGAATAAATTACACAGATATATAAAGCATAATGTCCCATGGAAGATGAAAACCCAACAATACAAATGTACTATGCAAAACATCATTTACAAGCATAACTTAGAATCATTGAAAACAAATCACACATAGGTAAATCAACATTGATATGTGTTCAACAAATGTACAAATCTCAAACATTCATCACATCTGAAATAGTAATGAAAGTGTGCAGCATATAATTTCTGATATTGAAAATAAAGTTTATGTTAAACTTTGGATTAGTTAGTACAGGAAATTATCATGTTTGGTCAGTAATTCCCACAAATTTATGCAGTACTGTGCAGTGTTGATAACTAGTATTAGACACAACCAGACATACAGCATTGATAACATGTAAATCTATGGTAGCCATCACTAACAATAATAATAATAATAATAATATATCATATCAATACATGAAACCTCTTACTTATATAATAATGAAAATGTTTTTGTTTTTTTTTAATTTTACAGCTGATGGTGAACAATATACAGATGTCATGTTGCAGGGCAGAAATGTATGAGGTCGAGTCATCAGGCAGTACTTTACTTAACAGATGGATAGTCGTTTCAATATTACATTTGAGTACAGCATCATTATGGCTAGGACATGCCAATGACCATCCATGTCATTCTATATTTACATAAATTCATTTCAAGATAGTTATCATTAAATTTTATATAAGTTTTGTGTAATCCCTATGTGTTATGAGAGAAGATTGTGTTATTAAGTATGTCATTACAATAACATAACAGTTGTTTATCTGTCTGTGGCACTTGCAGAATTCATGAATCCTCTTGACACATTCATATTAATTGTAATATCAAACAAAAGAATGCAGGTATGTCACAATAAATCATTACTTTCACAATTATGTTTGACATGTCGATACATACAAATCTGAAAAGCCAAACCATACTGTGGGAAGCCATGATTTCAGCCCACCTATTAAATACTGATTGCAAATAAATATGTCTCCAATTCAATACCTTACAATGTAATATGATTAGACTATGTAGTTTCCATAGTCTCATAACTGTACAAATTATAATGTAATGTACTGTGTAATATGTGATATGGTAATTGAAAAAACCTATATAATTTCGTTAAAATGCATTGTTAATATTTTTCAAAAAGAAAGAAATTAAAACTGCCTATTACATAGATAAAAGTTGCTTCAAAATACTACTAGGTCATATTAAACTATTATGTCATACTTGTAACACTTGATTGTGTCAACTGTTGCTCAACATTCACATGCATAACATAGTGTATTAACTTAATGTGCACAATAAATATTTCCAGAAAGTTAATATTTTTTTGTTTTTGTCCCTTTCATATATATCATGATATCACATGAAACATAATAATCATCAATTTACACCTTACCATATGTTAAGCACTATATGTTCCTGACATATCATAAAATATGATCATCAGTCCGTGTAAAAATAGACATGTCTTATGCTAATAAAGGAGAATGTGTTGGTATTTTTACAAAATAATTAAAGTTATAATTGAATTCACTAATCATGTACTAATTACACAGTTCTTCGTTTCTACAGTCCGTATAGTGGATGTGGTATGAATGCATCGAAATCATCATTTAAAACATTCAACCATACAACATTCTGCCATATCCCTTTACAGTAATTTTAATTATATACAATCTATGTGTTCATTTTATAATGTACTGTAAAATTTATTGTAAAGTGCATAATACTGTTCCTGTTGTAGGCTGCAGTAATTAATTCTAATTTGAGAGCAGATAGTAAATAAGTACCTATGTAAGCAGGCCCCACACATCAAATTCCTGTCCCAGGTACCAAATGCAATACTGGGCCTTTCTCCCCACCCCTCCCCCCATGTTATGAACAAAATCATAAATTCTTAGCTAAAAATATCGCGAAAATACTACATGATTTTATACTTCTATATCAGGGATGGGCAGACTGTTGTTAGATTAGGGCTACCCCAAGTATACTCCAAGTACCGAGGTCACCTGAAGACTAAAAACAAAAAGGAATCTCCAAATTTACAATCTTAAAAATAAAAAAAGAAATCTCCAACTTGATAACCAGAAATTAAAAAAAAAAAAATTCTCCAAATTGACAATCAAACATGAAAAACAAAAAATCTCCAACTTGATAACCAGAAATTACAAAAAAAAACCACAATCTCCAAATTGACAATCAAAAATGAAAAAAAAAAATCTCCAACTTGATAACCAGAAATTAAACAAAAAAAAAACTAAATCTCCAAATTGACAACCAAAAAAAAAAACAGAAAAAAACAGCCGGGCCCAGGTGCTGAGGGACCAATTGACCTCCCCCCCCCACTTTTGTGGGGGCCCGTATCAATGTACGTTATAGCGTAATTCCTGTTCATTTTCTGTCAGACATATATGAATGAGGCAGAAATTACGTTATCAATATAATTAATATATATTTTAATAAATTTCTATAGGTCATGACAGCCCTGCATTTTTCCAGCCTTTGACATCTTTCCGTGGTTCATTTTAACGAAAATTTCGTGGTTATTTAGTATATTCCTACTTCATGATCGTTCATTATTCCTGGTAAATGATGTTGTGATCATTCCTGGCTATAGTTCCACGCATGCGCATTACGTAAATATCAAAAATTGCAATCGCAAAACTTGCATTTATCGAGTGGTCAGTCCTGGTGTTAACGATACATGTAAACCGGAAGTCAAACTATAACAACACAGCTTACAGAATACCAACTTTTACCAATGTTGTTATGACACTCTTTAAAAATCTTAACAATTGTTGTTACGGGTAAGGATAACGAGAATTTACAGAATAGACCTGATAGTCTTTGGGAATTTTTTTTTAAGACTTTCACTGAAATTGAAACATATATACATTTTAGTTTACTAGTAAAGTGTTCCTTATTATTATTGGGTGAGTGCAAAAGTTCTACCCGTTTTTATTACCCATAAAGAAGAGCAAATAAATGCAAAATGAACAGAACCTATTATTGTGCATAATCCTCATTGCTATCTAGGACCTCTTGCCATCTTTCTGGTAGGAGATGAATTCCACGGCGGTAAAATTCCGGCGGTTTCGAGTCAAAAAAGTCTTGGAGGGCAGTTTTCACAGCATCAAGATCATCAAAGATTTTCTGACTGAAGGAATTGTTCAACGCACGAAATAGGTGATAGTCAGTTGGTGCCAAGTCAGGAGAATAGGGAGGGTGGGGTAAAACCTCCCAACCAAAGCCCAGTAACTTTTGGCGAGCGATGACAGTAGCATTATCGTGATGAAGGATAACACCACGACGATTGATGAGATCTGGCCGCTTTGCTACCAAATTTGAATGCAGCCTGTCTAACTGTATTCTAACTGTATAAATAACAGTAGAAGGCAGCATTGATGGTTTGGTTGAGTGGCAGGACCTTCCAGTGAATTATTCCCTGCACATCCCAGCACACACTCAATAATACCTTCTTGGGATGAAGTTCAGCTTTCGAAGTCGATGCAGGCGGATCAGAAGGGCGACACCCGTCCTACGATGCTTTACGTTATGGTACATAGCCCACTTCTCATCAGTCACAATTCGTGTCAAGAATGGGTCATTTTTGTACCGGGAAAGCAAGGAAACACAGGCGACGATTCGTTCATCCCGTTGCTTAGCTGTCAGGTTATGTGGAACCCAACGATCCAACTTTCTCGTAAAACCCAACTTAACCAGCCGCATCTCGACAATTGTCCGGTGTACGTTGAAGGTCTTCGCTAATTATTGCACGGTTGGGTTCGGACTGTTCCTTATGGCTTGGTCAATATCGTCCTCTCCAACGTGTGATGGCCGTCCACTCCTAGCCTGATTTTGGCAGCTTCTGTCTCCTTACCTAAATTTACGAAACCATCGACGACATGTGCTTTCGTCTATTGCATCCTCCCCATTAACTTGACAAACATTGCGACATGCTACGGCTGCCGTACTCTTTTTATCGAACTCTTATAACAAACAATGTCTTTTATGCTCCTTCTAGCGTTCCATGTTGCACCCTCTGATTTTTTTTTTTTGAGATGATTAAGTTTGTGAGACACGACGCATTTATATGTGAGGCATCCACACGTTTGATTGGCAGACGATTTGCGTCATTACAATGTCATGTGTTAGGGTAATTCCATTGCAAATTTTCATATCCAAAAACGGATAGAACTTTTGCACTCAACCAATATTGAAGAGATAATTTAATAATATATATTTTTATTTATTATGAAAAATTATTAATTGAATTTTTAAATTGTTGCTTCAACGGCAAAAGTTAATTAATTTATCGAATATGCAAATATGAAAATAAAAGGCGAGACAGAGCCTCGCTTTGGTAGATTAGTTCAGTTCAGTAGTACTGCGCAGATACGTAGTAAAGCGTAGTTAGTGGTTCAACGCAGTTGAACAGATCAGCTGTTCAATATTAGGAAATGGTGCGACCATAGAAGTGTGCATTCAAGCAGTTAGATGCAGCCCTATTCAACTGTTAAGATTATCGAATTGGCAAAAGAAGCGGTTACAGAAGAAAAGCTGATGGACGTAAAAGCAGGTGCCAATGTTAATGATATTGTGTGAAGTCGCTCCGTCAATTCACCGTAAGAACCCACTACGAAGAACAGACAGTCGCCAGAGAATATTAAGCTGACGAGACCGTCGCACTGTAAGCAGATGTAGCCCGTTACCATTAGTCCATAAGTCGCCAAGACAGCGAGACCGGAGACGCGGCAAAAAGACTGAGTCTAAAGAATTAATAATTATACAATTAAGACGAAATCTAATCGAATAGAAATAAGAAAAACATCAGAGAAAATAGCGAGAAGCTTATTAAGTCAAAACGTTAAGAATAATTAGAAGAAATAGCGAACGCTTCAAATTATTAGGGGAGGCCAATTGGAACCAATCGTTATTAAGGAAAGTCACCTCAACGAAGAGAACCATTCACATGACGGATAGTCACATGTGCTTCGGAGAAGACAACCGTTTGCAGTGTTTAACGTTAAGGAATTACAACGTTTCAACGCAGTTACCAGTTAATTAATTCAAGTCAAGTAGACGAGAATTACTGTGAGTACTGTTTATTATTTATAAACTATTAGAATATCTGGTGCAACGAATTCAGAAGAAATAGTGCATTTGTGAAATGAAGCAATTATCGTGAATCAGTCAAGTCAACTGATTAATTGGAAGTCTATTATTAATGTGCTACTTATATGTGCTTCGAAATATATATTAATTAATCAGTGAATTTAGTATTGAAGTGAATATTCTAATATAGTGAATAATTGTGAATACTAAAGATAAGATTAGTGCTATCAACTTACCTTATAGTAGACAAGACGAAACCAGTGCTTCTCAACTATTTTGGTGTTAAATATTAATTATGATTATATGTGATTTATTCAGTTCGTTCGACGTGAACGTTAATAAACTAATATGGTGAACAATGATCTACTGTGATTATTAGATTATCAAGTGTGATTAAGCCCAGTACTTCTGGAACTTATCGATTACATTTGAGACTTAATACCAACTTGTTACATGCTCCTGTTCTTTCAAAGAATACATATGTAAATTATCTAATACTCTGTTATTATTAGTTCAAGTAGTGTAAATAAAAAAAAAAAATAACCTATTTGCCTTTCAAATATGTTATCAGTAGAAACTTTAAACGAAGATCTTAAATAACAAAGATTAAATAGGTACCGTATTTAAATTTTTCGGGGATTGTGAACATCATTGCCTATTTTTTGGGGCTTTACAGATTGCAATGTAGGCATAATTCCTCCAGCTCTGCCACATTAAAGTAACTGATTGAACCATTACTTACTTTTCGTTGTTAAACATTAATTTATTAGTAACGGAACAATTTGACATATATATCATTAAAATCGAATGAGCAAGGGCCCTGGAGATATAAACAGTTGATATTTCTTGTATGTTATCTTTAAAATAATCCCTTATATGCTAAGCGTGGAGCTAGCGGGGATTAATTAATTACCCTTTTTATTACTTTATATTTTCATGTTTTTTAACTTAAGGGTCATTGTTTGTTCATTTGCCCTTTATTCTTTTTGATTCCACTGAGCTATTGAGTACTGAGCGAATCCAACCGATGAGAGATAGGAATCTCGAAACAGTCCGTCTTGATTTTCCAATATTTCGAAAAATAGCTCAGTGAACTTTTAATTTGTGTGCGTTTTTATGCCTTTTCGAATTATATTGTACTTAAGGATATGTCCACAAAAATAGGGACCAATAAAAAAATAATTAAGTATTTTTTTTTTAGTGATGTAAATTTTGCTGACTGACATTTTTTTATAGTCCAGTGGCCAGTTTTTGTGCTTTCAACTGAGTTGTGTGTATACTTTTATTAAATTTGAACCTAAAAGTAACATGAGCTACCGACTTTAGGCAACAGGAGTTACCACTTTTAAATAAAAAAAAATATCTTAAATGTCATCTTGAAACAATTTTTTTTTTTATTGTAACTTGCTTTTTTTTTAAATTTTAACTTGGACTGTTGGTCAAAATGTTAGCCCATTACAGTTTTTAGAAGATATTCTTTGAGGAGAAATGCCATATGCTCTTTGTAAGCAAAAATAGAATGTCTCTGCGGCTGTAACAGGAGTTACCAACACAAATTAATTTTTTGCTTTAAAATATCACATGTTTACAACAAACCATTAGCTGTTAAAAAAGGTTCATTGAACCTGTAGTAATATCAGAAATTAATTTGGACTAGTGTGCACGTTTTTGGTGGACACTGTAGCTTTGAATCTGATTTAAAATGTCAAACCGTAACGTGATTTACCGTGGACATACCCTTAACACATTAAACTTGTCTAGTATGGATACTTCTTGAATGTGTTAACTTTCAAATTAATTTTGTATTTTGGGATTTCACTGAAAACTTATAATAGACTCATACATTTAACGGAAGCTAACCAAATTAGAGATTCAAATTTCGAAGTATTTTCTCGTATGAGCTGGTAAAGAAAACAAGCCAATAAGGTTTTCTGTAGAATTCGAGAATATATTAAATAGTTAGCTTTTTTTGAATCAACGCAATAAAGACACTAATCATAATATTTTCTATAATGAAGGAATTCCATGTCTTAGAAGTTCATTAGTTTGAAAGTTGTTGAACCATCAACAAAAAATCTTAAAAAACTTTCTCAGGAAAATTGGGAACCCAGAAAGTTTAAGATTGTAAATTGAAAAATTGAAATTTCTAGTTAATTGGCTATAAATGATATCATTAGCGATGATAGGCATTCAAAAGGTAAGTAAGAAAGATATTGAAAAAGTACTGGCCATAATAATCTTCCTACAACTCTTCCAAAAAAAAAATCCACTGTCATTTTAATCACTAATTAATGATTCGATATTTGAGAGTTTAAAGGGTTGGAAGAGTTCTTTGGTTGAATGCATTAATCAGCTCAAGATTGATTTTTAACGTTTGTGTCTTCTAAATAAATCGAATGAAATTGAGGCCACCACACTTTCAAATATAGAACTAAAATTTATAAATGTAAGCTAAATGTAATTTGTTTAGTTAAGTTTAAAAATTTTAGTTCTATATTTGAAAGTGTGGTGGCCTTAATTTCATTCGATTTAGCTCAAGATTGAATTTGTTAATAATCCGAAGTTCCGAAATACTACGCAAATGTATTTGAGGGGGCTAAAATCAAATGCAGCTAAATCCATGTTTTGAAATTTTACACAAATAAAAAAAAAAACGTTTTTGTTTTTTTTAAGATGATAACATTGTATGAAGAAAGCATCAAAATAAGTAGAGTAGGAATTTAGAAGTCAATGGATAGCACACTGAACGCCTATAATGACGGGTTATTATTTTATTGAATAATTAAAATGTATTTAGCGACTTTTGATACCAAATGACTGGATTTTGCTAACTTTGTTTCTAAAACGAATGGATATAGCCAGGTGTAGGCTAGGGAAGCGAGTAAACATCGATAAACGACAACATCGTGCTCCACTTGTTTATTAGTCGGAAAGCATAGGCCTACATTAGCACCACATGAACAAAAAGAGAGGCAAACACGAAGTCTATAAACCCTCAAAGTCGTCCCCCAGAGCATATACAACACTCTGCTTGCGATGTGGGAGGCGCTGAATACCATCCGCCTCACCATGTGTGAATCGGGAAATCTCATGTTTCACAGCGATAGCAATATCATCGCTTGTCCAAAACCGTGCCACACTCAATAGTTCGTTCAACTTGGGTATCAGGTCGAAATCACAAGGAAACAGGTCCGGCGAGTATGATGGATACTCCGGTACCTCCCATTGCCAGCGCTTGAGTACCTTCCGCAAAATACTGAGCTGTATGCATTGTTGGGTTGCCATAGAGAATTGTCTCTTTGTTCAGAAGTTCAAGACGTTTCTCTATAATGGCACGACGTAAGTGTCTTTGCGGGAAAGTTTTGTAGTACGCTGCTGTCACTGTTGTGCGGTGTAGAACGATGTGAGACGCAATCACTCCTCTGACGTCGTAAGCCATAATCAACATCAACTTCACAGGGAAAAGGTTCTGTCGAAACTTCTGCTTTCGTGGTGATCATACGTGCAGATCTCGCCATTCCTCTGATTTAAGCTTTTAAGCTTTCTTGAGTGCATGTGATACCCACCTCGATGCAACTTTACGCCGTACAATCTTGCCTTAAAATCTTATGGATGGTTCGTTTGTGAATGCCGGTTTCTGCCTGTTACTCTAGCAACGTCCATCTTCTGTCGGCTTCCATGCAGTGGTCCATTACTTCACGCGACACATCGGTCCGCACACTCACACGTTGTCCTGACCGTTGAAGGTCACAGGTTGCTTTCTGTCCTTGCTGAAATGCTGACAGCTGACTCTCTGTACTCCCCATCTCGGTACTGACTGTTCGATACTCCCCACAGCTTCCACCAGATCCTTGTGTTATTCTCTGGCATTTCTCCCACGAGAGCGGCTATTTTGATATAAGCACGCTGTTCATTCCGGGTCACGTCCATTCTGCACGGCAATTGATTCACCACTGAATTCCCATAACCTTCTGTGCGATAACTATAGATCATACTGCCATCTCGTGATGTGTCAACGTACTACGGCTCCCACGTTCTAAGGGACATAGGATGGTATTGTGGGAACAACGTTTACCTTTGAGAAAAAAAATAATTGTCGTGACTTAAGCCCCAACCCCCGTAATATGTAAAGAAAACAGTAACAATTTATTCAGTAAATTCTTGTTTCAGACAATTCATAGAAACAATTAAAACGATTGGAAAATGGTTGTTGTTGCTGACCATTCAAGTTTTTTAACTAGCTACTATTAATTAATGCACACTATAGTAGTTTACAAAAAAAAGGGTTTGCCATATATGGTCATTACGTAGCGATCGATTTTGTCTGGAATAAACGTCACCAGTAATGACGTCATCAATTTGAACTCCGAGCAGTCAGTCCAAGATGGCGTCGTTTTGTGATCGCATAAGCGTGGCCACGAAAGGACAAACTTTGCATAGTCAAGCAATTGGTATAGTGTGGAATGTTTTTAATTATTTCAAGACCTGTAACTGTAGAAAATGCGACAACCAGAATGTTTTCGTAATGTTTAAAAGAGTTATTTAGGAATTGTAGCAGTAGATGGCGCTGTAACGTCCTGAAAACATCAATTCATAAGGAAATTACGTTATAAAAAGCTCTTCTTTAATCAACTCAACTGCAATTCAATGCAGTTCACTGTTTATTTTCAACGACAACAATGCAATTCTATAGTTTCAGCATTGCAGTATGAAATGAGAAAATTAAAATCGACTTCAAAAGATCATTCAATAAATAAGCGAACAAATCCATCCCTGCTGCTTATGATAGCCTTCCTGTCCCTTATTAACTACTGGAAACATTGCTTTCTATTGCATCGTATAATTTTTCGTTTTTTCAATTGTTTAATTTTCCAATTCTGCTTGTTAACATCAGATATTGAGATTGAATAAAATAGATCTTGAAAACAAGTAAACAGTGTCTCTGCTAGTGTCGTACCTTATGAAGAAGAAGACTGTGCAATGATGATGAGGATGAATTTTTCTTAAATTCCAAATACTCAAATTTTAGTTGTAAAATTCACTATCAATTACGTAAGGCTAGGCGAACACACGGCGATATTATGGCAATATGATTGGGACACGTTGGCCCAATTTGATTGCGGCCAACTTCATCAACCGCGAACACGTAGTTTCTCCTGAACCAATATTGGTTTGAATATCGGTGGTTACGGCGCTTCGTGTGTCACTAGGGAGCCCTAGTAATTACACACTAAGTGCGAACGCCTTATAAACACACCACACGAGCATAAATGCACTGGGAACAATATTCCCAGCAATTGTACGACATCGGTTTTATTTATACAAATTATTTGCGAATAAAATGGGAGCTGTATGTATGTATGTCTGTATGTATGTATGTATCTATGTATGTATGTTTATAGGGATATGCTTTCAAACGCACTTCCTGTTCAGACAGGATACCCTAAGGATTTATTAGAGTTTCTCTCTTAATCCAAGCAAGTTGTAAGAAGTTTTTAAGTTTATTCAGATCTAATTTTCCCTTGAATCCTAATATGTGATCCAGTAATTCATCCTCTTCCCAGTTATTTGGGTTTATGTTAATAGTTTTTAAGAGTTCGGTTCTCTCTTTTCCGAAGCATGGATATCTCAGGATGAAATGTTTATTCTAATTTCTTCTGTTTCGTAATATTCTGCTAAATATTCTAATTTATCTACCCATTTGCTTTTTTCTGTTGTAATTTCAAACACCTTTCTAGACCATCTATTTTTATTCATGAAAGTCAACCTCCCCAGATATTTTAATTTGCTTGAAGCTTCTCTGCTAAATAACGATGACCACCCCATTTCACTTTGAACTGCCGTAGTCGGTGTCAAATTGTTCCCTCCTATTAGTTTTCTTCCAAACGTGTTTTGGATATTTGTCAATGTTTGAAGTTCGGTTTCTGTATTAATTATAGTTTCGGTACCATATGTTAGAACAGGCACAGCCAATGATATCCTTAATATTCTACCTAGTTCTACTTTATTGTAGCTTTTATTACATATGCCCCTTATCCATCCACTTAGTTTATTTGCTTTAGCTATTGTGTTGTTTGTATGTGTTTTTAAAGATTTGTCCCTCATTTGTTATTAATATTCCGAGGTATTGATATTCATTGGTTTCTTTAATTTCCCGATTATTAATTTGCCAGTAGGTTTTCTCAACTACATTACAATTTATTACTTCGCTTTTGTTGCAATTGAATTCCATTTGAAAATCTTTTGCGAAGCTTCCTGCCGTATTTAGTAGGCTCTGTAAATCCTTTGTATTATCTGGAGCTATCCAGTGCAAGCGTACCTGCGGTTAAGCCTAAAGTTTTACGAACGGACGGAATCGATCGAGTATTAAACGCCTTACCGCGGTAGAAATCCATTAAGATTCATTCATTATCAATTGACAAAATATTATTGTTTGAATTATCTTTTTTGGGCCGCCCATGTTGCAGATTTTAAGCCTTCTCTCTCACAAAACATGTCGGCGGGAGCGATTGATTTTCCGATTTCCCAAGCCCCGCCTTCCTCTGACGTCAGTATTGTCACATGATTTCATCCGTTCATTTGATTCGCTGTCGTACAACCAATATTTTGAGCCAACTAATCTTGGGCCAATATTGTTCCTTTCGTAGCGACAATAAAGTTGGGCCAATATTGTTCAAGTTGGGGCGATCAAATTGGGGCAAACGGTTGCCAGCGATCAAATTGGACCTGATTGTCCCAAAATATCGCCGTGTGTTCGCCTAGCATAATACATTTAATTTGTAACACCCTTAATTTAAAAGAGATTGAAAGATTCTATGAAATATCTAAATTTAAAACTAAATCGTAAGAAATTGTTTATTTTTTTTTATTTTTTTTTGCAAACGATATTTTTGGTTATTAGTTATTTCCATCATTACTTGTTGTATTTATTTTTCTTCAAATGTTTATTGCCCTCGAGGATTCAGTTTATGGTTGCTTGATTTTTCAACACCACTTCAATGATATTTCTATTACATTCCGAAGTTTCAGCATTTTAGATCCTGTAGACAAATTGACTAGACAGACATAATCGTTCGTAAATATCGATATTTTAAATATCTTTTCCCAATTATTCTACATTTGTATAAGAATATTGTATCCTACCTTACACAATAGTTTTGAGAAATGTAACAGTTTAACGATTTTTAAAAAATATTTTGTCTTTGATCTGTTTGCTTACTATACTGTATTTCCCATTAATTGTCAAAAGGAGTAAGTAATAAATGATAAAAAAATAACTACTTATTATCATATCCGAAAATGAGTTTTAAAATTGTAACAAAACAATTAAAATTTCGTTTCACAATTAAAATCATTTGGCGAAACATATAAACAAAGTAAGAAATCATTTAATTATACGGAGTTTATTCATGATTAAACATTCTTTACTATATTAACAATAGAGATAAAAATATCTGGACTCATAATGGCCTAATTAGTACGTCACACATTTTACAACGCTCAACTTCCCAAATAGATTCCGACATATATGAACATATAAGCAAGTGTTTTACCATTTATGTTGCAACGCAGTTCATCAAGATGTAAGTAGTCAAAGTATAATACAACAGATCTTCAACAGAGAAAACTGATAGAGAGCTTGCTCTACAGTAACTATCATTAACATTCGGAAAAAGAAGCCTCTGCAATCTTTTATATGTACCGTCGCAGTTTTTAAATTCTTCAAAATTAGCCATTGCCCTAAATAAAAAAATATAAACGAATTAGTAGAAAATTAGTGAATAATTTTAAATCCACATTCATACCTGCAGTTGCTAACAATTAACACGTGCGAGAAAATTACCCTTAACAATTTATTATTGAAAGTTTTTATCAGTAAATAAATCCAAGGATTAGCCGACACACCTGCTTAAAACTAATCTAATTTCAGTCATTGTCTTTTTCCTTATGAGCTTATCCCACAATACTGAATTTAAGCATGATATAATTTCTTTTCTTTGTTCAATTCAATTTTTTATTTCTTCTTTACATAAAAACCTTCAGATTTATTACTCATCACTCCAAAACCTGTTTTATTATAACTCCTTTCTCTAACACTACATCGTCGCTTTCGTTGCTATTTAGCAAAATTTTCTGTCTTTCCAAAATTAACTTTTAAACACAAAGTCTCATACGTCCTTTTTATTCTTTTCACCATGAATCCCATATCAAAGTGATCATGAGATATCACCACCTGACAATCAGCAAAAACAAAATTATCATTTATATCGTTATCCATGTTTTGCCAGCTTCTTTTCCAAACTTTTAAGACTTGTTCGATATACAGGTTGAACAATATCGGGGACAGGCATCCATGTCTTAATCTTTTTGTAACTATAAAAGCTTTAGATGTGTGTTGCACATGGCGTATGTAAGCAACATTATTTTCATAAATTTCCCTGAATACTTCAAGCAGTGTGAGGTTTAAATTGATATTTTCTAGCGCTTCCCACAATATATTTTAGAAATCGAATCGTATGCTTTCTCTAAATCTATGAAGACCAAATGTGTTTCTACTCCAATAATAAGTATTTTTTACGAGAAGCTGTTGCAATGCAAAAAGATTATCCAGACAAGATCTTCCTGTCCTAAAACTACTTTGATCTTCTCCAACTTTCTTTTCAGTTCCTCCCTCCAGCTTGATTTTTAATAGTTTTGAATGAGGTCTACTAAGTGCACGGTAGATACTCAGTCCTCTGTAATTATTGGCATCTCTTCTGTCACCTTTCTTAAATATCGATAGAATATTTCCATTCTTTCGGTGATTTTTTATTAGTCACACAAATTGAAGAGATTCATAAATCTATCTTTCAATATTTTAGTCTCTGTTTTAATCAATTCATTTGTAATCCATTTCAGGTTCAAATATTTTTTTTTTATATTAAGAATAAACTTGATGTTACTTTGGGCCCATTTACTTAAAAGGAAGAGCTTTGGTGATTTAACTCACATAATGAATGGAACGAGACATTTCACCTTCATTACATGGGTTATATCCCAGAAACCTTCATTGGCATTTCCTAAAGAGAGATAATATATAATCTGTATATATGAACTCTGTAACAGAGCAAACGTTCATTATTAAATCCAAGCTAATACTGGCCAAAATGTCCAAACATCCTCTCAGACTAATGTAAAACATTAGTCTCCCATAGCCTTATAAAATAATCTTATTATGATTTTTACTCTGAAGATAAGTTTGGAAAAAAATTTAATAAAGATTCCTTTCACCAAATTTCGATTTTCTAAAGTACAAGGTGGCCATAAAATAACTTTCCTTGTTTGGAGGCATCTGCAGCGAAAACTAATTAACGGAATGAAACCAAAATTCAGGTATAGTCTATTGAGGGCATGGGAAGAAGAATTCGGCAAAAAAAAAAAGTAGTACCCAAAGTCGCCGATGGGAGAAAATTCGGCGCTGCTGTCACTCTAAACGTATATTATGCAAATTTTCAAGTGCAGAAGTGACAGCAGCGCTACTCAGTCCTTTTAAAAAAAGAAGAGCGAACGTTCAGTCAAGCAGTTCGTCGATTGACTGTTGAATTGTACTCAATATGAGGCCTGTCTTACCTCAACGTGCGTTACTTGTAAAGCTGTTTTACACTAAAGAGTGAAATGCAGCGACGGCTCTTCGGGACTTTCGAAGGCTTCATAATCTACGTAAAGTACCAATGTCTGCTGTAGCACTGCGAGCTATGATTCATAAATTCGAGGAAAGTGGATCGCAAGGAGTGAGAGCCGGCAAAGGATGAAAACCAGTATCAGACAACATAGTAACAGATGTTGCCACTGCAGTGATCGACGACACAGGGGCTAGTAGTGGTTCAAGAGCTCGGGCAATAGCACGCCAAACCGATATGCCTTATGGGACTGTCTGGAAAATCTTACGGAAAATGCTGCATTTCTATCCGTATAAGATCAGTCGTATGCAAGAACTAAACCTACAGATTATGATAAGCGCCTGACTTTTGCGCTAACATTTCTTCCCCAAATGGATATCAACAATGATTGGCATTGGACCATATTGTGGGAAGGTGAGGCTCATTTTTATCTGAATGGGTCACTCAACGCTCAAAACTACCAAATCTGGGCATGTGAACGTCCCTCAGTGATTCATCAAGTGCCACTGCATTCTCCAAAAGTAACTGTGTGGTGTGGATTCACGGCAGAGTTCATATTAGGACCATACTTTTTTTGAGACTATGACTCCTACAGGTCCTGTTACCTGTACCGTTAATGGAGAGAGATATCTGCAAATGCTGCAAACGTTAGTCATTCCTGAATTGCAACAAAGACAATGCTTTTACTCTCGACATGTTATATGGAAGATGGAGCACGACCACATATTGTTCGTGCAGTACAAAACCTGTTACGCCAGCATTTCGGGAATGAGAGGTTTATCAGTCAGTATTTTCCGATGAAATGGCCACCCCGTTCCCCGGACATGACCCCACGTGACTTTTGGTTGTGGGAGTACCTGAAATCCATTGTGTATACTGGTGGCGTTATAAACCTGCATTCGTTGAAAGATAATATACGATGGGCTGTTACAACATCGAAACTGACACTTTACCCTCAGCTGTAGAGAATGTCATACACCGGATGCAATATGTTGTACACAAAGAAGGTCAGTACATTGAAAATGTTGCACGTGCTCCAGAGGACCCTAATGATTGATTAATGTTGGTAATGTTGATAAGATTGTTAACAAACAATTGATGAGTAAAGAGTGTTGTGTTGTTTCAGAATGTTTTCTTTGAGATTCAAACTCCATTCATTACTGAACTGTATGTTCATAAACTTTCATAATTCTTTTTGCGTGTGTTCATTGTAATTATTCAGCAATTTACTGGTCCCGACAGTGCCAAATTTTTTCCTATTGGCGACTTTTGGCAATAATTTTTTTTTTTTTTTTTGCAGAATTCTTTTTTCCATACCCTCAATAGACTATACCTGAATTTTGGTTTCATTCCGTTCATTAGTTTTCGCTGCAGATGCCTCCAAACAAGGAAACTTATTTTATGGTCACCTTGTATAATGCCTGATGCGTAAATACAAACTAAAGATCACACCTTCTCGAGTTTTTAAGGATTTAAAAAGCATAAATAAAGAGGAGGTTTTCTTAACTTCTTATCAAAGAAGAAAATTTGGAAGATATTTATCAGGACCATTATGGTAGGTGTTTCCCGCACAACATTTAATATTAAATTAATTCGAAACCAAAAAAATAAAGGTAATTACTTGCATTCCTCAAGTGGATCATCAGGTATCTCCTTATCTTGGTATTTGTTAATCCATAAGCTATATTTGTAATCTGATCCGAAGCAATCTAAACATCAAAGACATCAATAAATTTATTACAAGGGGCAAATGAAATAATTTTTGGAGGACTAAAAAGTTATATTATCACCATTCTTACAATTTATCATATGAAATTGAATTTGTACACAATTACGAAACTTTGCCGTCTTGACCTTTGTGGTTCCTCAGAATTTTTCATAGAATTCCATTCAATCAAGATCAATGAGAAATGATACGAAACAGAAATGAAATGAAACAAAAAGTTTTGTTCAAAAGTGATCGAAATTTCTAGATAAACATTCATACATTCCTTTCATTTCTGTCATCCGAGACTAGTGAAAAGTGATTTAAATTAACATTTCTTTTAGAAATTCAAATGTCTACTTCGATGCTGATATTTCGATTTCCTAAAAATCCTCAGATTCATTCTCGGCTAATTAAAAAATTTTAATCATTTTTAATAGAATATTTTTTTACAGTTGAATTACCTTTACAGTCGAAATACCTTTTATTTTTTATTTTATTTTCTAATATTGCCACTAGTACAGCAACCTTAGGCCTACTGTATCAACTCTAGAATCCATAATATGCCATAGAGAGAGAGAGAGAAAAGAAGCAACAGAGAAACACAGGAAAGAAAGGATAGATTCGTTTCAGCTCAGGGATTTGAACCCAGACATATCAGCCTCATGGAAGGCTTTCGTGTTGACTTCAAGCTGGGCTTGAACGGCACTCAAATACCGTACAAAGAGACTGGGATAATTGACTTTCGTACACACATAAAAAAAGAAGCATCAGAATTACTCTCCATTATCAGCATTAACACTGTCCAAACGCTTTTCATAAAAGTCCAAAAAACTTGTGATAATTAGTTTTCTTTAAGCGGAAGAAATATAAACTGTTAAAGTAAAATTATTGAACAGAATAAGATTATCATATTGATTGACTAGAAAAAAATCCATATCCAAGACTTTGCATATGACTTCGAATTGTTGTGATGTTTGATCATTTAAAAAAGTAGGGGAATTAAAAACCACCAGCGTTAGACATATCTAAATTCTCTTGATATCAAAACTTGCACATACGCTTCTGCTCTTTTGCATTAGATAAGAACAGAAAGATGTCGGGATTTATGATGTAGGTGAATTTATGATAGGAGCTTCGCTGTCCAGATTTGACATATATGATAAAAAAGAAAGAACACATTTTTACCAATAGTATTTATTTGAAAATTTTCTTAATGTAATCTGATTTCAGAATATTAATGGTATCAATACTTTAATTCGTACTGTCAGTCTTCAGATTTAAGATGAATTCATAAAGCTATCAAAAAAAAATATTAAAGGTTTATTACAGCTAACTTACTTTCGATTTTTTTGCACGATTCAAGGGAGGCAGTAGGAAATTGGGCTTTCCTTATATCATTATAACGCTGACACTTCGTAAAATAACCGAAGAACCGGAACTTTCTAAGAGATGAAATGAATTAAATGAACATGGTGAAAGTGACTTAATATTGATATTGACTTAAATTTTGTAAGTTGCAGAATTTACCAATTATAAGAACTTTTGGAAATATTGCTTTCATAAATTTCTGGAATATAAAGTAACGCCTTTATCAATCAGAAACAAATAGCTTTTGTTTTCATTATTTGAATGTATTTTGAAAGCTGGCGTGCTTTCTGTTTTAATCAGTAAATACTACTGGAGGCAGAAAAAGAACAGATAAACAACAGTTAGTAATCAGTCATTGTGAAATTATTTGTTAGTTAGTGTCAGTCATCAGTTAATGTAAAAAAATGGTTAGTTATCAGTCATTGTGAAATTATTTGTTTCAATGTAAGGCAGAAAATAAAGTAAAAAAAAAAAACTCTTGCGATTTTTCTAAAATGATTTGATGGTAGTGAAGATTTATAGCCGGATGTTGAAATTAAGGTGAAAAGTTAATATTTGCAGAAACAAAGTAAATTTCTAAAAAAATGCATTTTAATATAGTATTCTATGAGGAAGAAATATCCGGAATTGAATTCTTAAACAAATCTTACTCTTAGATTTCATAAAACATAAAGGTAACAATGAATGATACGATGTTCGAGGAGGTGGTACCTCAGGAGTGAACTAAGACTTTTTTTTCTCCTGATGATATCTTGGTTTCTATATACTTCCCCGTTCAAGAAGCGCTATTAAGTATCTTAAGATTTCACACTCGACACTGGAAGCTATTACGGTGACCAGTATGGTTATTTTGTTTTCACTTTAGTAGTTGAAAAAAATGAGCAGAAACTATTTTTAGGACAGTCCACAAAGCTGTAGGGAAAGTTATGCATGAAGAAGCGGCGCTGTCAAGTCTCCAATAATTTGTGGGTTCTCGTAAGCGATGATCAAACCTAAATTCCGTATTGATAATTGAATGCAATGAAAAATTAGACTACTTACACGCTAGAAAAGTAAGAAAGAATAATGTAACCAATACCAAATAGACTGAATACAATGGAAGCAGAAATTCTCATTGATTACAAAGTTGTAACAGAAAATGCAGAATATTGAAATCGATAAAAGAAAAATAATTCCCCAGGAAAAAAAACAGTAATGAAGCTGTGGAAATAAAAAAAAATCAATTGCAAAACAAATATATATTCCTGTATTATTCAACAGTAAGGTAAAGAACAAAAAAAAAAAGTAAAACATAAGCTGCTGATATCTACCAACATCAAAAATTAAGATTTACAGTATTTTTATCATTTGGCTATCCATTTCTTCTGCTATTCTTGGTTTCTTTCTATTTATTTTTTTTATAGCGAAAAATTGATCCCATCAACCCTCCCTTACCCTTGTTGGTCTACATACGACCCCTCTTGACACTTTCTCACCATGGGTATCTTCTTCAGACATCGATTTGTACTTTTGAGCGATCTGTTTTCTATTTTAAATTGATTTTTTCATCTATGTTCGACGCATTATCGATCTACTACTTCCACACAATAAATGTCCCAAGTGGCCCCTTTGGTTTTCCAGATTATTATAATCCGAAGGTTTAGCCACAATTCTTCGAAGTTCAATATTGATTTCATTGGGATGTAACTGATCTACGAAGGAGCAATCTATAATCTGTAGAATTTGTAGAATCACCTATCTGGTGACTCTTCACTGTAACTTTCGAAATTGATTGTTTTAATGAAAAAAAAATCGGATTATACCAACAATTTGTAAGGAAAGGCAAGGATTTGATTTAATATAGATGTTAAATAGGACGCTAGATTTTCTTGTCGCTAGATAGAGGTCCATTTGCTCTTTTATCTTGTTGTTTCATTTTAGACGCAATAACGAATTCAACAGAGGAGGATTAGATTTTGGGAACTAGGTGTAGGGGGGGGGAGCACACTTGAGAAAGAGTCACAATACGAAGGGGACTTGAAACATACGTATGTACTGATTCACAGTGTTCTTTATTTTAATTGTACATAGTATTTTAATAGTTGGCGATTTTATTAATATAGATATATTTGAACTAGTCTATAGAAGAAACTTACGCATTGTTAATTAAATATGAATTTAATTTGTTAGGCAATAATCGCTATGGATAATCATATAGATATTAGTGATTGCATTGTTCGATATTGCGCCTCACATTGGCATATGAATGTGATTTATTTAAAACCAGGAACATTCAGAAGCAAATCAAATTAATTTGAATGTTTAGTTATATCTACTGATCATCCTATAGGGTTAAAAACAAAATTTTTCTAATTCAGTTGTTAACAAAAGCACATTTTTCAGAAAATAATTTTTAGTTGATATTCAGTAATTAATAGACAATAATAGTCTTGAAAATCTTTCTAATGAAGAAATATATTGTACATCAGCAGTTTTTAATAATAATGTAGACGCTATTACCGGTTGGAATCCTGATAATCGATTTATGGGTCATTCCATATCAAATCATCCAGAAATTTTAGGAAATGTCACCCACCCTCACAGAAAACTTTGAAATTTTGTATAATTGAAGTTTACCTAGCTATATGAACATTTCCAAAATTTAAATGTTGCAGGTTAAGTAATTTTTCAGTAATGGTCTCCAGAAGTTACATGGATCCAGGAACTCAGGTGTTCCATGGACGAGCTCCTTGATAATTTAAAAATGCAATAGTTCCTACAGTTTTTGCAGTAGAACCTTGATTTTTTTTTTAAATTAAAGAGGAATGTTTATATTTTTATTTTCTTGCTTCTTTTATTGAGTAATCATAAGTTTGTTTTTAGAAAAAAAATTTAAATAATTTTTTTCAAATAAATTCGATACCTGGGCATTGTATTTTTTTTAAGGTATTGCTCCATCATAGATTCCTTTGAAAATTTTACAATATTATTATAAATTCTTCTTTATGTCACACAAAAAAAAATCAGTTTATAGAAATGATGGGAAGTGTAGAAAAAACGCTATATTGAAAAAAAAAATTAAATTGATAATTTCTGACTATCATGTCACCTGTAAAATGAGCACCATAAAAAATATATATGAACAGAAGCGTCTTGTTTTAAGTAATTTAGCTGAAATGTATTCTCTCTATAAAAAGAAGTATCCTGAAGACAAAGTAGGATTTTCAAAATTTGAATCTCTTCGACCAAAACAGTGTATACTCGTAGGATCATCAGGAACACCTATCGTATGTGTCAACACTTACAGTCAAAATGTTAATTGCTTCTAAATTCTATTTCTATTAAAGTAACATACCATGATCTAATACAGACAGTTTCTAACATAACAAATACTCGTAGCAAACTACAGAATATATTAAAGTATGAAAATCCAAAAAATAATTACGGCCTTAGAAACAATAACAGGATTTTAACGAAACTGTTCAGCCAATTAAATCCTGAGGTATATAATGTAAAAAATATCGGAAAATTAAAAAATCTTCTAATAGAAAAAATAATCACCGAAAAAATAATTTGGAACATATAAATGAAAAAGCTAAAGAAACTATATCTTTATATCTTGTTTTATTTTATATCTTATTCATGTTGCGCTTGTTATTTTTATATAATATTTTTCATATAATATTTTTACTTCACTCTAATTATGTACTGTTCTAATTTTTTTTTTGTAATATTTTTACAAAAGATTTTTTTTGTAATATTTTTACTTAATGTATTCTTTATTATCTATCATATTTAACTACTCTCAGCACCTACATCACAGGTATGTGAGTTTACCTAGTAGGACTGTAATGTTTAAATTTGCAAGAAATAAATAAAAAAAAATAAAAAAAATAACCGAGCCTGTATGCTCCTTCTGTGCAAAAAATGCCCCCCCCCCCTTCCCAGTTCTTTACTTCAAACACACTTAAAAAATGAAATAGAAAACTTTGATCCTGATGTGATGGTTCAGTACAGTCAATGGGTATCAACTCGGCTGTCCTAAGGTAAAAGGAAGCAACTAGCAATTTGAAAACTGATTATTTGCTGCCTTTGAACGTAGATATAAGCATATTGTGAGTCAGTTGCTACCTTTGATCATCGA
>JAFIDM010000002.1:35708149-35739222 GCA_023159025.1 Thereuonema tuberculata
ATTTTGGTAATACAGAAAGAAAATTGAAGGAACGAGTGAATGAACACGTAGCTGCTTTCCGCAATAACCACCCGAATGTTTCTGATTGGGCCTATCATTGTATAAAATTAAATCATAACCCTGATCCGATAGTTGAGATAATGTATAGAAATGTTTATGACTGAGACACTAGGTTCATCCTGGAGGCATGTGTTATAAACACTTTTAAATGATTTAACAAATATAAAGGAGTAGAAATTAGCCAAACACTATTAGATAAACTTATTGTAAAAATTTGAAAAAATTCCAATAATTTGTAAACAAAATCCTTTGTAATAATTTGTATAAACAAAATCCTTTGTAATAATTTGTATAAACAAAATCCTTTGTAATAATTTGTAAGAAAACAAAATCCTTTGTAATAATAATATGGAAGATTGAAATGTTATTAATATTATTACCAAACTCATTATTGTAATAATATAGAAGTTTAAAATGCTGAAATGATGTTAATTGTATATACTCATTATTGTAATAATATAGAGGTTTAAAATGTTGAAATGATTTTAATTGTATATATTATTACCAGATTCGTTACTGTATCTTACGAAAAGTTTTTCCATATATTAAGCCTAATGAAGCAATTAAAAGACAATAAACTGCGAAATATTGCGAAGAAAAAAGAAGATGTGTTTTGTATCATTAATAATTTAATTTCTAATTATATTTTTAATCTGTAAATATAGTAATTAATTTTCAGTGATTTGGACAGTCTTTCTTCTTTATTTTTGAAATTTTAGATTATTTGTTTATTTATAAATAATATAATTCTATAGTTAATTTCCAAATACTTTACTTTATTACTTCGCTTTCAAATATTACTTTACTGTAATTTCAGGGTTATTTTTACGTGTACTAGAATGATGGCAGACACAGATAAGTTAATAATCAAAATACTGAAACCCTTCTGCACAGAAAACAATATTTTCTGTTGAGAGGATGAATTATTATTCAAATATTAATAATTTATAGCAAAAATCAATGAAAATTCTTACTAGCATTGTTTTTCTTCTGCAGATTCAAGGCCTTTTGGAATAATTTTAGTTTCCGTTCTTTGATAAATCTCTTCCAAACCAAAGCATTCTATAAAATTTTAAAATGTAATTAGGAAAAAACCGAAAAGGCACAAGAAGCTGTAGTTAATTCATCGAAATGAGGTCAATAATCTATTTATTTTAATTAACTTATCAAGTTAAATTTGATAATAATTTTAACCTTTCCTGTATCCAATTTGTATCCTATTTTAAACATTTTGAAAGTGATATGAGTTTTTAAGTGGAAAAATGGAATTTCTTTCATTGTTAGATCTTGAACTAGGAAGAATTTAGATTCGTTTTATCAGTTTATTAAACTACTAAACAAGATCACCCATATAAGTAATTATAAATAAATCTGATCCTTGAGATCAACTAGCTTCGGATTTGGGACATCTGTTTAAATGCCAAACAGTTCTAACTTTATCTATAAGATATCTTTTCTTTACTTCTTATCAGAAACTGTAATAAATCTTTTAATATCTTCAAGAAATGAAAAAGAAGTTCCAAATCATTCATTTATAACAATGACAACTTAAAATTCGAATTTATAAATTTCAAATTCTACTCTTACTTAATCTATTGAATTTGTTTTACCATTAATAAAAACACAATAGATTAGATAACTTTTTTGTTTTAGAATATTAACTCTTACATTAGTTTCAAATGGAAAAATGAAAAATGGATAATCTCTGTTTCATCTGATGCATGATAACGATGATCAATTAAATAGCAGCTTCCACTTTAAGGTTGTTCACATATATTATGATTTATCATCGACAATAATCTATAACTTAATAATAAAAATATTTTTTTTTATTTCAAATATTTAAAATAGGTAATAACGATGCCTTTACGAGTAAGAAAGAAGTTATCAGCAGGTGCTTGTGCTATACAAAGCAAATTCATTACAAAAAATTAGAATTATAAATAGCGTATATAAACTATATATCTTTTATCTGTGGTACATTTACTGTATATGCCCAAAAAAAATGGATAAACAAATAATATAGAAATATAGAGATTGAAATGTATATAATATTCTATTAATTAATACATCAAAACAACTTTGATATTTTCACAAAGATATTTTACTCGTATTTAGTCCAGGCAACGAAGACCAAAAAAGGCCGAATAAGGGAAATAATTCGTGTAAAAGCCAATTTTGGCACAATTGTAGGGGAAGGTGTCTTGAACAACATACTAAAACTACTGATGGGTGGGGGTGCAGCTATGGGGTTGGTGGGGGTTTAAAAGTCCCTTATTTCGCTTTTTCTTGAATAACTTTTGCCTATAGCAAACAAATGTCCATATACTAAATTAATCTACCTAAAATTCTCTACAAAAAAGGTCCTATACTTGTTTTCGTTGTGATTTATACATAAGGAGATATGGAGGGGGGAAAATGGGCAATTTGTAAAAAATTCATGTTGTTGTTAAAAATGGCACGTTTATTCCTAAAAATGAAATCCACATCAATTATCGAATTCCTTAATTATCTTCGAAATCCAAACTATCTTCATCGTTAAAACCGAATGAAGTGGAAACCGTCCTCTAACATTTCTTCAATTTACCATCAGTACAATGCCTACGTACAGAAACATTACAGTAACATTGTACGGTGGTTTTTCATGGTTACAGTGATGGTTACAGTCAATGAAAGGAACAAAATAAGACTGATCTACTTCCTCACCGAGAAAATGACAGCTGCAGGGATTGAAACAACTGTTGCAACTGCTGATGCATGATGCTGATAGCACTATTGCTACTGTACATCCAACTGTTGTAATAGTTGGGGAGGATGTGGACTTGATAGTCCTCCTCATTGGATTGGTTCCACCATCTACCAACGTGTTCTTTATGAAGCCAGGCCGTGGGAAGGTGGAGACCAAATTGTCTTCAACAGCTCCAATTCGCCAAGACGATCCTCTTTCTCCACAGCTTCTCCGGATGCGACACCACTTCGGCAATCCATGGGGAAGAGCAAAGTGGGAATTGCTAAGATGTTCACAGCTAAACCTGACCTGACACAACAAATCTCAGACATTTTCACTGATCCCTCAACATTACCTGAGGTATTGCACAGGCTGGCGAGAAGCTGTTTCTGGCGATTTACCAAGCGCCAGCCCACGAATAAAACCTCAACAAACTCCGGTACTCGGCTTTTTTGAGAGCATCGACGAAGCTGAAATCTGATATGGCCACTCTTCCTCCTACCAGAGGAGCTTCGAAGCAGCACTGGTTCAGAGTGTACCTACAGGTGTATCTATTTACATATCGTTATCAAATACTGTTTTGTTTTCATTACAAATATCTATTTGAGCTAAATACTTACGTTGGTCTTATTGATTTCTTACAGCTACAACAATGGCTCGACAACCCCCTACTACTCACCCAATGGGGTTGGGCCAGGGGAGACAACCAACAGCCGGTGACAACCAACGATCCTGTGGTACCTGACTCCATTCTCAACACACATTTTGCCGTGCACGACTGGGTGTGGCTGAGCTGCGGGTGCTGGAAAGCAGGCATTGCCTGCTCCAGTGTCTATGGCGTATGCTTCGGCTCGTGCACTAACGGAGCCCCCATCGAAGACACCGTCGGCAATGACGATAGTTTCGATTTCGAAAGTAATTAGGACTTCGACAATTAATGTGAATTTCAGATTGAGGAATAATTTTAACATTTTAACAACATGTTAACAACATTTTTTTTGTTGTTAACATTTTTTAATTTGTTTGCCATTTTTAACAACAAAACAAACATTTTTTTTTCCAAATTGTCCATTTTCCCCATTCCATATCTCCTTATGTATAAATCCCAGCGAAAAAGTGTATAGGATCTTTTTTGTAGAGAATTTTATGTAGAATAATTTAGTACATGGACATTTATTTTGCTATAGGCCGCAGTTTTCTAGTTATTAACGAAAAAGTGAAAAAAGGGACTTTTAAACCCGCACCCACCACTTAGCGCCACCCCCATAGCTCCATCAGTACTTTTAGTATGTTGTTCAAGACACCTTCTTCTACAACTGAGCCAAAATTGGCTTTTACACTAATTATTTCCCCTATTTTTCCTTCGTTGCCTGGACTAATTGTTCATCAGCCAAGGTAATGTAAATTTTTTTAATTGTAAAATTTTTGTTTAGTTATTTATTTTTCTTAAACCTATTATATTTATAATGTATTATAGAATGTACTCCTACTATTACTATTATAAAAATAAAATAATTTGTTGTCCATGACTTTGAAATAGGTTACTATCAATTACTGCCAATTTATTATTTTAATTAAAAATACTGTATAATAAATAACAGCAGGGAAAAATATAATTTTACAGTATTTTAGGTGACCATAATTAAACTAGCTCTATTCAAAGCTCAGTGTAGCATCAACTAATAAGCGGAATGTTGTCTGAAAAAGGATGTAGAGAACTCCAGGCATGGGGAAGAGGATTGAGGGAAAACATATTTGAGTTCCAAAATCTCCCAATAGGGTGAAATATGGCGCTAAACAACACGAAATGTATAACATTTCATGCATAAATAAATATCATCTAATATATAATTAAGACTAAGCTATGACTAACACAGAAAGAAACTGAATTCTCATGAAATTTTATTTTCAAAATAAAAAAAAGTTGCCTAATTGTACTTAAATAGAAAATTTACAGTTTCCCATTTGCCATTTGATGAACAATTTGTATCGAATACAATTTCTGTTGAAAAACAATGGATTTTTTTTTCTATATTTACTAATCATGCGGGTGCACTTATATTAAGAATATCACATCGAAAATTAACTTAATAAATCATCACCAACAGAGAGTGACTTTTGATTTATGACTGCATTTCTTCTAGCAAATTACTTCAGATTCTGTACCAGTTTTTGAAAAGTTTTTTTTAAAAAAAGGGAAATTCCATTATAGCTTTGTATTTGTTAGTTTGTTGTAGCTTTTCGTCACAATTAAACCATTGTTCATGCTGAGTAAGACGTATTTTTAGCAATAAACAAAAAGAATACGCTTGCGATATTAGCTCTCTATCTTTATAGCTCTCTATTCGGAAAATATCAATACAAAATTTCGACCCTCTTAGGTTCAATGAGAAACATTCTTATTTTGAAAATAAAATTCCGGCTAATTCAGTTTTGGCGTCATTTTTTTGAAAAAAGTAAACATAAAAATGTGAAATTTCATCTCAGCGTTGTCTTAGTCTACTTCCTAATTCTTATTATTTGAAGAGAGCTTTGAATAGAAATTAAGGCCGCCTGATGTTAACGAGTGTAACAGGATTGTGATACACCTCAAATATTTTTTTTTTTTTTTTTTTTTTTATGTATCCTTGTAGTGTAATGCAATTTCGGGAAACCACCCCAGTATCTTTCCCTTGTAATTCTAGGGAGTCTGCTAGGGGTTCGCCGTCTTGGGAACACTAGCGCTCCCTGGAGCACGGATGCTTCGGCAACGAAGCTCGCACTTCGGTGCGAACCGACCACACACACACACACAATGCAATTTCGCACAGTAATGATACATAAAAGAATACGGAAAACACTATATTCCTTTTGGGCTTTTTCAACTTTGCAATCTTAAATGGAACACCCTGTATATTTAAATTCTATTCGAATTTTGGAAATCAACAATTTATCAGTTGCACATATTTCACCAGAACTGACGATATTAGATTTTTTCATCTTCTCTCACCTGAAAAATATTGTTTATTCGAAACCACCTACAACCTATTCTGATCTACAGAATAGAGTAAGAGGATCAGTAGCCAGTATAATTCCTCAGCAGTTGAATAACGTTATGTTGGAAGTAATTCTTCTTCTTCCTCTGCAGCTTTTCCCATTTTCAGATGGGGTCGCTGTTATTCCCACTCGCGTGGGGGCGCTGATGAGCAAGGCGCGCTTGCTCAATATGCGGATTTGGCTAGGGGTTTTACAGTTGGATGCCCTTCCTAACACTAACCCAGGTCAGGGGGAAACCCAAAGATGCCAAAGACGGCGAAAGAAGGGGAAGACGAAGGAGTAAGCAACACAGGAAAGAAAGCAAACATCCATGTCTTCAACCGGGATTCGAACCCAGGTCCCGCCATAACGGCCACACGGCAGACCGCCGCCTGAGAACGCTCGACCGTGGCGGCACGGACTTATGTTGAAAGTAATTATGCAGCCCAATTATGCAGGAACGCTCATGGTGGACACTTTGAGCACCTTACATGAGCCAATGCCAACCGTCATAGCTGTCATTACAATGAATATTTATTGAAGTTATCTTTATTTTATTTTCGTTCAAAAAGTACAGGAATAGATAACCAGGTTTGTTTTTCCAGATTCTTCATACATGACACATTCGAACGAAACATGTGCAAGTGATACATTGTTGAATTTCAAATTTCGAGTAGAATTTAAATATGTCTAAACATACAGGATGTTCCATTTAACATTGCAAAGTTGATTATACCGGAAATGATATTTCAAAAGGGAATACAGTGTTTTCCGTATTCTTTTATGCACCATTACTGTGCTAAATTGCATTACACTACAAGGATACATAAAAAAAATATTTGAGGTGTACCACAATTCTGTTACACTCGGTATAATTATTTTTTTAAAACCTTTATGTAACTTGAATCGGACCTCATGAGTTAATATTATATATCTATATGGAAGATCCTTTTTATGCTGCTTTAGTAGCTTTTAATTGTCTTGACACTTTAAGTTAATTAAAAATTAATGTATAATTAAAAAGAGAAATTCGATACCTTTAACGTTGTTGCATGACTGCTCTGAAATTTGAGTACCCTTCTCCGTTTTTTGTTCTTTAAAGCTCTGGCAGTTTTCAAAATCTTTCATAGCTTTATAATACCTATAATAAAATTGACGGTAGATACAGTGAACGGCTATTTCTGGTATTACGAATTACCGCATATCCCAATATTAGTAAGGACCGTAAATTTATTATAATTCAGGAATGAATGATTGAATATTCACAATGTAACTAAGGTTTAGGATCAAGTTCTCATTTAAAAATACACTTCAAAATTTTAAAATTATTCAATACATACAAATTTACCATTCAGTTAATATGTTCTTATTTTTACATTTATAAAATTATACCAGATGAAAGCTGCATGGATGAAATATTTACATTAAAATTACATTTTTTTCTGAAATGTTTTTGCCTTCTATGAAATTTCAAGTATTCGAAGTTTCTGGTATGCACACTGGTAAATACTTAATGCGGAAAATAGACGAAAAGGGATCGTTACAGTTTCTAATTGTTCATAAGGTTGTAGGTAATTTTGTGCATGAGGTAGAAACTGTATTATCTCTCTCATAGCTTAGAGATATCACGCATTGTTATCGAAGAAGTCATTTGAACAACCGAAACCCCGTAATTAGCGGTGTGATTAGTTTAAATTTGCCAATATGAGAACATCTGGAAAAAGAAGATTTAGACTATCACGAAGAGGATCAAGTTAAATAGAAGCACACAGCAAAAATTCTCACAGAATTACAAAGTCACAACGTAAAACAAAGCAAAAACTTCAGAGAAACCTTACATGGTTCATTTTCTACGAGGAATGATTAAAAAATATAGTATATATTTTAGGAAAAAATTGCTCAATATATATAAATATAATGGACTACACTCTACGAAGATGAGCTGAATAAAACTAGTCATAATGCTCTTAAGGTGTTGAGAATACTTTTTCTTAAGTATTATCACGAGACCGGAACAGGAAGTATCCGCAGACTGAAATCTCTAGAGGTAAAAAGGGTTCCAATTAGGTATAACTCATGCCTGTCCGACTTGTAGTCCGACATACGGACAGAATGTATGTAAGGACTTTTTCATGTACGATTTCGCTAAAAAAGAAGATCGAAAAAAAATCTCGAAGAAAAATTGAAGAAATAAAATAAAAAACAAAATAAAATTTGTAAGTAAAAAAGAAAATAATGTGGTAACAAACCTATTTGCATTCCATCCTGTGAACAAAACGATGATGATCTTCTAGGTCTGTTAGATATTATTGACTTAAGTATTTCTTATTATGACTATGAAAGAATCAAGTTATAATCCATGTTTATTTCAACTAGACATCTACGAGTGATATTTCGCAAGGGTTCCTTCCCTTGCTTCTTCAGGATACATTTTGAACTTTAACTAAATGATTAACTAAGGAAGGAAGGAATCCCTTGCGAAATATCGCTCATAGATAGTATGATGTCTAGTAGAAATAATCATGAATTATAATATATGTGGAATTTTTATTTTTGTGAAAAAGAATCAAGTGTTCTGAAGTGTAAAAACAACTCTCTCTATGTAACTATCTAAATGAGAATGGATGAAATGCTAGAATTGTCAAAATTTGGCTATATGAAACATGCACAATTTGATAGATGCAGCATTTTTGTTAAGACTTAAACTGTTTTGTATTGGCATGCCATAATAGTGTAATATTATCCTGTAATCTAAGAATACATTTCGCTTAAAAAATATAATTTCTCTTTTTTTATTTTATTTTACTACTAGTTTCCATATGCCAAGCTGCTTATCCGTATGTTCTCGTAACCAAGTTTCTCGAATTAGAGATATTACCAAGAAACATCATCTTATTTTTTATTTATAATTCCATTTGTGTATTTATAACTTTTTTTCAACTATAAGATATTCAGATCTAGTGGATATTCATAGCTAGTGGATATTCATATTTTACAGATTTACTTGCATCTTTTTACTTTAAGAGATACATACATTTTACAAAACACTTTCATATCACGTCCTTTTCCCTTATTAATTTGCCCAATCTTTCTGATTGCATCTGAAGTTTTAGGGTTGATTTATTTTGAATCAGTATACTTACATCATCAGGAGGGCACTGTTGGAGCTGTTTACTCATTAGTCTAAACTTTTCTCAAGTCTAATGCCCAAGTGCACCAAACTTCAGTTAACTTTGATGACTGCAGTTTGGACGGAGCTAAAATTAGTGGTGGGGGGGGGTGCTGCTCCAGAAAAATTTTAGCCTTTGTTTTAAAATTGTGTGAAAGGAAACAAACATATATGAAAAGAAACTTATCCAGTTTCTGAATAAATTTTCTTTTTATACATGTTTGTTTCCTTTCACAATTTTAAAACAAAGGATAAAATTTTTCTGGAGCAGTACCCCCCCCACTAATTTTAGATCCGTCCAAACTGCAGTCATCAAAGTTAACTGAAGTTTGGTGCACTCGGGCATAAGTTGTTTACTTCTAACCTATAGTTGTCTCTCCTGAAACTCGAATTTAAGTTATGTATCATTTCAAAATCATTATATAATCGATTGAAGCACTTAGCAAAGGAGTGGAAATGAAATTTTAAATTACCAGAAGAAAGAACCACTGAAACTCTTGAAATGCTGAATGCAACAAAGAGATGTTCCACTAAAGTGACAATAATTTCACTGGTATGGACGGTTCCATTAAGACATATCAAAAATAAAGTTACAACGAACATCTGTTATATACGAATAGTTACATCCAAATACATACCAGTATATCCATTGTGTACTTGTGTAATTTCAAATGGAGTTATATTCACAGAATTTGTTAGGCAATTCTATCTAAATTTAACGGATTAATGCATCTAATTTTGAAAAACAAAATATTGTGTTAGAAAGGATTATGGCGGATCAGATAACTGTTATGATGCAGAGGTAATACCCTAACACAATGAACAATCATCAGACACATTTTTGTTGCACAAGACACTGTATTTCTTCATTATCACTGAATGTGTTTTTAATTGATTATTTTCTGTTTTATAAAAATGAAATTCAACATGAAGGAGCATCGTTTTGATGGCTTTCCGGAGAACCTTAAGAGTGCAATGAGTGAAGCTAAATTCTATAGAGCTGCTAAAAGTTCTAATTCTAGTACAAGTTCTACATAATTAACATGAATGTACGTTGAAGTTTAAGGGTAATATGTTTTTCCCGTCAAAATGTTGTATTTTTGCGAATATAGTTTCAATCCTAAATACAAATGGGTCCCAAACAAACATAAAAATTGGAATTTCTGAAGCTGTTACATAACTTGTGATATTGAAAAACTAATTATACTTACCCATGTTAATTACTTACCTACATTCATACTCCATAGATTCCTTCGGTTCAGCTTCACCGCTAAGATGAAGATCAGTAATTTTTGCCGCCATATCGTAATAAATGCAAACTGAAATTAACAATAAAATAATAGAAATAAGAAAATTCAATAATAAATTGCTCTATAAATCCAATTTTAATGTATAAATAAACAAATATTAACAAACGAAGATAAGGCGTTTTACAGAAGTGTTAAAAATTCAAATCTAATAATTTAGTTCAATTTCAGAATTACCAGTATTTTTTCACAACCTATCAATAAACTGAGATTTCTTAACTTGAGACAGATAGATATCAATCTTTTCGATTCCAGACCAGAAATTATTATTGCGATCTTGAGACAGCAGTTACAGAGTCTTTAACATTAGTTTGCCAAGATAAAGACGAATGATCTAGAATCGAATGAATTTTACAAGAGTAAAAGGGTGCTTTGTCATGTGCATTAGTTGAAGCATTAAAAACTTTATAAAATATGGTTCATTCTGTACCGGGTTTCTTTCCCGAGGGTACAGGCGGGCAAGCGTTGGCCTGACCACTCGACCTCATCTCAGTTACAGGTCAATGAAACATCGGCAGCCTTACCTCCGATGTCCCATGGGACGTAGTGGGTTCCCGTGAGATACATCTACCTACCACCTATTCTATACTAAATCGCTGCTCATTTAGATAATCTTAGCTGATGAGAGGTAGGGATTTTGAAACAGTTCCAAGGAATTGCAATCATCTAGAGTGGATATAGGACGAGCTAGGATATCCCACTTTGAATAACTGCTAATAAGGTAAAAATTGCTGTTTCTTAATCAAAGTGTAGTTGCGATAATAATTTATAAATAATGATTTGCTCTTAAAAATGATTTAATAGTTCAACAGTGGAAAAAGTTAAGGTTTTTGTAAGAAGATTCCAAATTAGATCAAATAATGTACAAAATAATTACTCATGATAATAAATTTACAGTATAATTAAATTAGACATCTGAGTTCATATAAGTGCTGTGCGAATTCTGAGATTAATTAACAGCTTTATAAAAATCGCAAAAGATAAAGTTAACTTTTTAATTTCAACTTTTTAGCTTTTTAATTTTAACTTTTTAACTTTTTAATGTTAACCTTTTAAAATTAACTATTAAAATGATTATGTTATATTCACGAAATGATAAAAACTTTTGTCCATTGATGCACATAAAACACATTGCAGAAAACTTTATTATATTTTCTAATGATAATTTATCAAGTATTTTAAATATTTAATGCCGTAATGTGATGTTAGCCTAATAAAATCCAAGAATTTTCTCCAATTGCCCATAGATGTTTTCAAAAATAATTATAGTGCAATGAATTATCACTGATATTAAAATGTATATAGAGGAAGTGTTCTAAGCTTTATTATTCATATTATAAAAATCTTTTAAAGATATTAAATTGTACGACATCTCTCTCCCCCTATATAGGCGTATATTCAATATAAGACTCCTTTATTTTATCATCAAATATCTTCTTTATTGCCTAGACGATATTTCTCAGAATTCAAGCCTTTTTTGAATATTTTACATTGAATAACAATAGACATAATACATTGTCATTTCCATTGTCATCGGATATGACCTAACATAATTAAACAATAATAATAATTATTAACCTTTCTTTAACGTGCGGAGTGAACTATCTAGAAACACAATTGACACGCACAGTTTACGCAAAGGGTTCGAACCCCGAGCTGTCATCGTGAAGAGACTGGGACGGACCGTTTCGCACTTATTAGTGCTCATCAGCCAGCCAAACTCCACCGATAACATGCTCAGGATGTGCGAAACTCTATCTATCCCGGCTCTTGCTCCCAAGAGCGGGACCTCTCCCCAAAGAAATTCAAAACAAAAATTAATAAAATGAGAAAATACAATAATTCCTTAGCCTGCAACTCGCAAAGCACAAAAGGAATTTAATAGCAGCATTAAATAAGAACTACGCTGTAAATAGAAATTATTAACCTTTCTTTAACGTGCGGAGTGAACTATCTAGGAACACAATTGACACGCACAATTTGTGCGTGTCAATTGCGTTCCTAAATAATAATAATTAATACTATGGAAGAAATTCATTCATTTTTAAATAACAATTATGGGAGAAACTTATTCATATGAATGATTTCACTTAAATCTAGCCTCTTGTCCTTTTATCAAATCATGGAAATATGAAAATGTGTTTGGGTTTACTATAAACCCCCTGTCCTTATTTATACAATTAAAAGTCTTTATAGTGCAGGCCTCTATAAGATAACGCGTATGTTGTCCTTTATTCTGAAAATTATTTCGACTATGGGATCTGGATTATGCTGTTCTACAAGGTAATGCTCAGCTCAATTTGAAATTTCTGGATGACCGTTTCTGTATGCTACTGTGTGTTCCTCAACTCGTTCAAATAATCTCCTACCAGTATTACCAAAATAGATTTTTCCACATGATCTGCATTTTAGTTTGTATTCAGTCCCCATTACCATTTCATTCTTTGTTTGTACATCCCTTTTATGTTTTAACACTGATTTCAAATTACTTCTTTTCTTATATACAATCTTGATGTCCTTCTTGTGGCAAATTTCTTTCATTCTCTGATTGGCCTTGGTATACTTGGTATAAGTATTTTTTTTATTTTCAAATTCATTCCTCTTATCTTTATTCTTTCTTTTTTTATATTCTCTGTTGTTTTCCTGGGAAATGTTGTTAATTAGTTATTCAGGATGTTCATTGATCTTTAAAACCTCCTTAAATTTAGTGGTTTTTTTCTTTTTGTTTTTCTTCGTTTTTTGTATTTGTGATAATGCGGTCCAGATTATTCTTGAATACTGCTCTTTTTATTTTAATGTTATGAGCTGAATTATAAATGATGAAATGTTTACTTTTATAATGTTTTTCATAATTATCCAAAAAGAAATTTCACATGAACATTATGAAAAGATTAAAAAAGTAAACATTTCATCAACTTCCATGGCTTGCAGAGGATACCGAGCAGATAACATTTTAAATAGGAACCCATGTCCGGAAAAACACCGCGCCAAAAGCAGATTCATTATCTAGACATAACACTCATAAACAATGGAAGAGAAATTTCACATGAACATTATGAAAAAGATTATAAAAGTAAACATCAATTATAATTCAGCTCATAACATTAAAATAAAAAGAGCAGTAATCAAGAATACTTGTTATTCAATGTAAAATTTAAAAAAAAGGCTTGATAAAGCAGAATGATGAATTCCGAGAAATATCGTCTAGGACAGGAATCTCCAAACTACGGCCCGCGAGGCCCTCTCATCCGGCCCGTGGAGACCTTTTTGTCTACGGAAAAAAATTACGAAAATTTACGTGTATCCTGCCAAGATAAGCTGCCGCTTACATGGATGTTATATTTTTACCGAATTAAAATAGAGGCGCGCAGTAGTGCTTTATGTTTTCCAACCGATCACTACATTGCAAAACCTTATTCGCTGCTTACTTTTTCTACTTCCGTTCACAGTCAATGAGATGATAGAACGCCAAATAGCAGCGGAGTTTTTAAATGGTTTGCTGCTTGTTTGCCAGTTGCGGTTGACTGTCGTTAGTTTAGTAAGAATTTTTCGAATATTCTGAAGAGGAAACATTAAAAGCAACAATATCTCTGTTTGCACACCATATTCAGGTAAGTTTAACTTAAAAAAATCATAAGAATTTTAAAAATTGTTTCTTTTGCAGCTATAATTGCGACGAAATTAGTTCGCATAATCAGGTTTTTTGAGCGATATTGTGTGCAAGATACTTTCAGGTTCACTATTTATTCATGTTGAATTCACTTTATTTTAGTGCCCAGTGATAGCCGAGAAGAGGAAAAGAAAAATAGACGATGAGTGTCGGCAATTTCAAGAAGAATGGAGTTTGAAATACATCTTCATCAAATCCATCGAGAAAGCATTGTCAATGATTTGCAACGAAACCGTGGCTGTGATGAAAGAATCCAACCCGCGGTCGTCATCATCAAAGCAAATATCAGGAGAAATATTCACAGTTGGAGGGAAACGTCCGTGCCGGAAAATTTTCTAAATTACAAAATCAACTCACATCTCAGAGGACATTGTTCAATAAATCCTCAAATTAAAATGAATCCTTAACTAAGGCCAGTTATGAAGTTGCCTACGTCCTGGCTAAAAGTGGCAAACCGTTTACAGATGGTGAAGTAGTGAAGGAATGTTTGTTGAAGGTGGCTGAGGAGCTTTGCTCAGAAAAGTCGAAACAATTTAAAAAAGTAGCTTTGTGTGCAAATACCATTGCCCGCCGTATTGCAGGCATGGGTGAAAACATTGTGACTCAAATAGCGAAAAATGCAACTAAGTTTCGCCGTTTATAATTGCAATGGATGAATCGTTGGACACATGTTCCACCTCTCAATTTCTGTGTTCATTAGAGGTGTGGATGAAGGCATGAACATAATATAAGAGCTGGCTTCCCTAAATACCATGTATGGCACTGTTATCGGAGAGGATATATTCAATGAGTTGAAACAAACATTTGCTGATTCTAACTTGGACTGGACTAACCTCAGTTGCCTGACTGTTGACGGAGGAAAGAACATGAGTTGCATAAAGAAAGCCTTGGTTGGATAAGGGAAGCAGATGTGTAATGAGAAAAACATTCCACAACCAATGTTCCTGCACTGTATTATTCACTGTATTATGTGTGCTAAAACTTTCCTAATTTTAAAACTTCTGCATTGAGGTACCTTTCAATCTTTGGAACAACTTACCTTTGTGAACAAACAATTTCAAGAATGAAATACTCGAAGAACAATTTGAGAACAAACTTGACCGATGATAATCTCAGGTTACTGTTGATGTTAGGGCAGCGTTTCTCAACCTGTGGGGCGCGATAAAACTAAAGGAGGGGCGCGAGCATATCGAAGATCTGCTAAAGAGATAGGTTTGGAAGTTTTTTTGGTTGAACAGATAGGTTTGGAGGTTTTTTTTTTTTGTTTTTTTTTTGGTTGAACAGATAGGTTTGGAGGTTTTTTTTTTTCGGGGGGCGCGATGAGAGTTGTGATTGAAAATTGGGTCGCAAGTACTAAAAGGTTGAGAAACACTGTGTTAGGGACATCAAATTTAAAGCCAGAAAATAACTGCTGTTTTGGCATTCAGGAAGCAATTTCACCATTACCACTAATACAGGTGTTCATGTGTAGTGTATCATTGTGTTATTAAATAATAACTGAATGAAATAATATTAAGTAAATAATTAAAAACAACATCCATGTTTTGATTCTTTTTTATTTGGACATCGAGTGTGTTGTCGGCCCCAGAACAGCTATTTGATAGTTAATGCGGCCCTCGGGCTGAAAAATTTGGAGACCCCTGGTCTAGGCAATAAAGAAGATGTTTTATGATGAAGTGAAGGAGTCTTATATTGAATTAATATGAAAAGATATGAAGATATTTTATATATATGTAGGCATGTATATTATTAAAATAAAACTGAAAGTTTATATACTAATATAAACCAATTACGACTTTATTTTGCCCAGGTTGTTATTATGAGAACACATCTTAAGCTAAAATTATATGTATAAAAACATTTAAATACAAAAGCTATTCTGAAGGAATGTTTTATACTTATTACAGTTCCTGTCGAAAGAATTTCCTTATTTCAAACTGCAATCTGAAGTACCATCTTCGGATTTTTTATTGAATATTAATCCACTGAGCTTGACAAGTATATTTATCCATGAAGGAAAATTTTAGCCTAAGATTCATATACGCTGGTCCACCAATCACAAACAATGGTCTTTGCATTTTTTGTGAATGACCTGTTCCAGATATTCAAATATATAGGATGCTCTTATTATTCAAATATTAGATATTCAAATATACCATCTTATTACAAACTTCCAGGGCTTGCAGAGGATACCGAGCAGATAACATGTTAAAGAGGAACCCATGTCCGAAACACACCGCGCCAAAAGCAAAACAAAACCAAATCAAGTGTTTACAAAACATAACAATAAAAATTCTTGCTTCTGCTGAGTCAAAAAGCGTTACTGACATGAATGCCAATTCCGTTGCAAGAGTGTTTTCAGTTTTCCTGTTCGGAAAGGATCCGATGTCATGTCATGTGAGGTCATGAAATAAATGTCATTTAGTTTTGTAGTTCCAAAACTGCATTGCATCCTAATTCGTCATTGCATTTTGGTCCACTATAACAGCTGCTCGATGTGATCACCAATTTCGTTGAAAACATTGTATCTGCGAAGCATATTCTGGTACATACGCTCAACAAAACCTGGTGTGTGTTGAATATTTTATGCAGCGGGCGGAATTCGTGCATGCAGATCTTCCTGCGACTCTACAGGGGTCTCGTAAATAGGACTCTTCATGTGGCCACACAGGAAAAAGTCGAGTGGAGTTACATCCGGCGATCATGGAGGTCAGGCAATTGGGCCAACGCGGCCTATCCATTTTCCCCCGAATGTTTGGTCGAGATGATCTCGGAAGGGAAATGCAAATTGATTTTGGCTTTCTTGTGACGCGGTGCGTTTCCGGATGTGGGTTCCTATTCAAAGTGTTATTTGCTCGGGCCCCTCTACAAGGCCTGGAATTTTGAAACACCGTGTATACATATATACAGTAAAAGTTGGTTTATACGTAACCCAGTTATACATAGTTCTGGTTTGTGCGTAATGGTTTGTAGGACTTTGCGACAATTGAATTTAATTACAAATAAATTATTACTGAGATATAGTAACTGAGTTAAATGTAATTTGCCTTTATGCGTGTATATTTTTGAAAACGAGATTGAATTGTATGTATTTTCAATCATTCACATTCCCCAAGTCCACGATATACACTCGGTGTTCCGTATCTATATACGAGGGGTTTTAAGCCACACTAGCCTAACCCTCAAAGAGAAAATTATTGAGGAGATGGTTTGAAACGCTTGGTAGTCGTGTACAAAAAAGCAATATACACTCTGCTACTGTAATTTAGCGTAGTAAAGAGAATTACCTATATAAATTACAGCAGCAAAGTGTATATTGCTTTTTTTTTACACGACTACCAAACCTTTAAAACCATTTCCTCAATAATTTTCTCTTTGAGGGTTAGGCTAGTATGGCTTAAAACCCCTCATATAAACGTCCCGTTCTTTCTGGGCGGCTTTTAATGAAAGGTCGGGCAGAAACAAAAACTGAATGAATTTTCACATTGATGAAATATGTGTTCCCTTCATTTATTTCAGTCTCTCTCTTACAGCCATGGGTATTAGAAAGAATAAAAATTGCTCTTTAAGAGAAAAAAGTGACATCTATTCGGGAAGTGAAAGACATCCCCGAAAATCAAAAGCAGAACTAGAGAGTAGCTTAAATCTAAGTTACATACATTATCTGCAGTCATTAATAAGAAGGAGTCAATTTTAACAGAATGTTGAAAGTTAGGTTCAAAATCGGTAAAGTGCAGCCGTTAACAAAAGGGAAAATTTGTAGATATGGAAAAGTGAGTAACAATGTGATGGAAAATAAGTGAATATTTGGTGAGTCTTTGCTTTTCATTTATCTTAAAATTGTAATTGTGTAATGGGTGTACAGTTTTTATTCCATTCCTTATTGTTTCTTAAAACACGAAATGAGAAAACCTGTATGAAAATGAATACACTATTTTGAAATTTACAGTTTTACATTTATGCTTATCATATATTGAAAAATACGTACCTATTACACAAATGTTTATTACGAGAGTTCTTATTTACAAGTTTAATTAAAAATAAAGTTAAACCTGAGTTGAACTTAATTCTGAGTTAAGCGTAATTTAAAATTTTCCCCTTGAAATACATATACACTAATACAAAAACATGATATTTAAGACGTTTTAACTGTACTCAGAACTGAAAGAACTATGAAAAAAACTTTCATAATATCTAGACCATAATATCTTGTGACTTCTGCTACAAGATAATGAAGAATATTCGCAGAGCTGCAGTTAACCCATTTAGATGTACATAGTATCTCATCAAATCGTTCTGTTGAACTTAACAGAATGAGTAGCCCAATTAGTTCAATTAGGTAAAAATTAGATATTAAACATCCCAAATAGTTCTCTCTATCCACGAAATTACTCATGCTCTACTTTGATACATGACATAGCATACTGCATAAATTTGGTGCTGAATCCTTTTCAGTTCTTTTGAAATAATTTCAAAATAAAAAAAAGGACATTAGAGCATGAAACAATCTCTCAATTAAAAAAGAATAGAGAAATGGATGCATTGCCCAAGACAAAATCAATCTTCCTCTAATAGACACGAAGTCTTATCCTAGCAATCAATTGATATAGAAATTATTACAATGAAATTTAAAATTTAAATGACGCATTTAAATATCAATACATTTATAAAAGAATAAAATTACGAATTACATTTATAATATGGCAATGAAATGGTTTATTTTTTTTAACCTTCTGAACCGTTAATGGTTTCAATAACACATCGTTCTACATTATAACTTTTAATTAAAAATAGTAATATAATTGCCTTAACTCAATTATCGTTTAATCCAGTTGTGCTCTTGATTCGATAAGATGTTCTATAATTCTGAAATATTGGATTATGCTTTATATCTTAAATTTCGAATATATAAAACTGACAGCATAAGTGATTTTAACTATACGTTGGATTTGTGATCAAAACTAGAACACAATGCTTCGTCTACTAAAGATTTTTGATTACCTTTCTCGCCTTTCTTTTGGATTTCAGTGCTACATGATGTATTAATAAGTATAAACCAAATAAAAGACGTGATGATTAAGGCCATTTTCAATCCAGATGCTGTTTCCCGGGTGATAATTTAACATTAAGAATTTGATCATTGTTCATAATCGCTTTCAAATTTACTATATATCCGTTGCATCTTGTTTCATAACAAAGAAACTGTCATATTTTAGTGCAAACAAGGAGTTGAGTTGATACATCATCATCTGAACAATAGATCAGCCTACAAGGTGGAATTTTTCTGACTGTACTATTGTAATATATTTCTAGAGATTGGGTGTGATTGTGACCTAGTTACTGTTTGAAATATGATGGAAATACCGCTTATTTTCCATTTAGATAGGATTTTTATACAGAGTTATTCATTTTTTGATAATTGGATATCTACAATTTCATGATCTGAAGTTTCGATTTTGGATTCACTTTAAAGTCCTGCTTGGGATCAGTTATATTCTAAAAAATTAGCTAGAGATTTGATCGATAAAAGAGTATTTAATTTGCATTAAAAAGGTAATAATTGAAGAATTGGATTGTTAAAAAACAATTGAATATAAAATGTGTTTAAATCATTCGTTAATTATTAAGTCTAAAGTGGTTATTGTGAAGTAGAATACGATATTCCCTAATATTGTGTTAATATTATTGATTGTTACTATGGTATTTACAGATATTGTAATCAAAAAATCTCGCGACTTATTATTATTTGTAAAAAGGCTTGAGAAAGGGGAAACGTTTATTCTCCTTGTAAATTTGCTGTTTTGAAATAAATATGGTATTTAAACATTTGTTTCTTGTGTCGGAGAAGATGTTTAATGATAAAAATATTTTCCTCCAGTCACTAGTATGTTGTGTCTTCATCTTCAACTAAGGACAATTTAAAGTGAGGTTTTTTCGCTGTATAATCTTTGCTCCTGATATATCATAGGATTACACCGGTGGAAGCAAACAGTTAAAATACACGAAGAAACAATCCTCCAAGCCAATTCTGTGAACAAAAAGTCAAGTCCAGGATATCAGGTAACTAAAATGCTCGGTTAAACCTGAACAAATTAATCTAAATTCTCAGTATCACTTCCTTTCGGTGAACTGACATCTATAAGTTACTTATTCCGTTGTTGGGTTTAATTGCTGGGTTCGTTCCATCTATATCGAAAAGTATTCGTTCTTTAAAATATAAAAACGAAATACCTGACAGTCAATGATGGAAATCATAAAATTCCGTGGAAGTTCATGAAATTGTAGTATTTAACATATTTTTGGGTTTGTTTGTTTAAATGATGCAAAAACTAAGTGGCTAAGCTAAATATTAGCGATTTTAGCAGTTACGAAAATTCTTATTCTTACCTTACCTCTCTTTAAAAAAATTTTAATAAAACATATATCTTTATATAACTCGTTTCATGAGAATTTTCGGGATTATACCATTCATCAAACAGTGAATCAAGTTCTATTCAATTGTTCAGTGAAAATTCACATTGAAACAATTCTATGACATTTTATGCTATAAAGAATATCTTAATCTCTTATCTTAAATTTTTAGGGGTTTTTAAATTATTTTGAGATCAAGGAATTTCTGACTTCTCATGACTTCGACTTATATAAAAATTGTCTGAAGATTGAACTTACCCGGGTACATATCTTCAATTGTCCAGCCATATTACAAGCATTGGAGAACTTAGATGAATACCCCTTTAAGGGAGAGCTTTATTCTGACAAGATTCAAATGTTAGCTAAAGCTGTATTGCAAGTACACCGTTCTATCTGACTTTTGGAGAACACGACACCAACTAACCATCACAGTATATTTTTGAATTTCATGGATTATATTATCTTGTCAACGTTGGAAACCAAACGTCATATTAGAATAGAGGAAAATTATTTTATGAAATTTCATAAAATGGAAGTTGGGCTAGATATAATCAGGTTGATATACTAGGAAGTTGCTTAGAATTTGAATACATTTTAGAAGCAATCTAGTGACATCCGGCCAGCGTCATTATCATCGTACACAAATGACAGGTTATTCAAAGTATTTATAGAAATAAAGGCTAACTGGACCAGTGTTAGACCATGAAATTTAGATTTTATAAAATCATCTAGCTGTTTATTTGTTGTAAATTTCTTACCTTTAAACGATTTCTCTAGACAACAGCAGATATGAAATAGATCTGGATGGTAAACTTGATACTCAAGCATCTAAAGCACAAATTAATTTAATGAAAGAGAATCAACAATATTATTACATCATTAAATAATTTAGTTTTGCGCCATTTTTAAAAAAAATTAGTCTTGTTTTATCATTTGGAATTCGTTAGGAGGTATAATGATCGCAGAATTTCACCACAGTCTAATTTATTTCCCCAGGCAGTCAATCAAGGTTCACTATATTCAAAGTAAAAAACATACATAACTTCGTCTTGAGTTTCTTTAGGAGCAGCAATGAAATGTGCTTTCATAATACAGCCATCAACCAGCTTAATATTATGATGAAAATAGTAGCACAGAATTCGTCATATTTAATCTTCTAATCAGAAAGTCTTTTCTTGCCTGAAATATCGTTTCAAACGCATTCAATAGATAATCCTTCGTTTCTGCTCTATAGATCTAAGACATTTTGGCATCCACTACACAAAAAGTTTTAATGAGTCAATTCTCAGATCCTACGGAACTAGTTATCTTTTCGAACAGATCACAAGAAACCATGCATTTATACTATTTACTTGTACACATCAAGCTTGCTTTGTAAATAGTTAGACAACTTCGTAGTATGAAGATATAGGGATTTGTTTAACAATAATTCGAAAATTAAAGAGCAGAGTTTGCAAATCTTCGAAATGCATTAATATATTATAAAAGAATTCATCAAATATCTATTAATAATATGTATTATTATGCCTGTGAGTTAAAATAAAGGAATATTATAAAGAATATTCTAAACGTCAATTTTTAGATTTTCTAAATGCAGTTTTAATTTTAAAGTATACCACTGCTCATTTATAGCAAACCATGACTAATCAATTTTTTTATGTTTAATGGCATTATAATTCACAGTATAACAAGCTCGCAAAATTCTAGAAACATTAATAGGCTTATCAGAAGCGCTGTGTTATTATTAATAGGCTTTTTCTTTTATTTATTCATTTGAGACTCTATATGTAGATAAAGGAGCAGTGCTAAATATTTGTCGATAATTGAATTAAGGTAAAGTTGGGAGAGATGACACACAATTCGAATTATTTTTTAAATGTTTGAAAGCTTTCAACTGTTGATTTATCCTTTGCTTTCATATTTACGTTATTTTTTTATGTTTTTAATGCTGTTTCTTATTTTTAGAATTTTAAAATTTTTTTGACATTGAGTCATCTCTCCCATACCTATGGGAGAGATGACACAGGTAGTAGGGGATAGATGGCCAAATGGAATATGAATAATAGACCTGTGTAAATCAAACTGCTACTTTATTTTTATAAAAACATATGAAATGAAACACTAAAATCAAGTTGAATAATGATATTTTTGAAAATTTTGGGAAAAAAACTGTTTAATAAAAAATAAAATTCCCTGCTGATCAAGGCATTAAATACATTATGTAAAACTAATTTCACGTGTTGTCATTAAATATTAATAAAAACTACTATCTACTGTAATCTAACTACTGTAATCAGAAAGGACAAAGTATTAATAACAAGGATGTTATTATAATGGCAAGGTACAAATAGTCCAGTAACCTTGTCGCCTGAAAGGGGGGGGGTACCGTGCGCCAGATCCGGTAGTTCTGAAATTTTGCCGAGTTGTTTATGATGTTCCCCAATGAATGATCCAAGTTTTCGACCTCGAGCGCCGAACGCAACCTTGGCAAAAATCCAAAAAAACGTGAAATTTTCGACCCTTTTTCAGGTTTTGGTGATTTTAACCCTGCAGGACTATTGTTGTGATAATAATGACTTAGTACGTTTATAAAGGAGACTAAATTTGCTACAGTTTGAGACCAGAACCGTTTATATGGACCTAATAGTTTCCAAAATACAATGTTTCAAAATTTAGTGAGTTTTCCGAATTCTTAGCAATAATGTGATGTTCTGTGGGAATTTCGACCTTGTAGGCTGATGTTCCTCAGAAATGTCATTAAATAAGTGATAAAATAACACAAAGTAAATGAAATAATGATCCTTAAAACCTAATGTTCGCAATTGAAACTGATAATAATAAAAAAACAGAAGACAAGTAAGAACATTTTGCTCTCCTGGAAGGGCTCGGTTGCGCATCGTCGGTTTCTCCACTGGAAACGTCTTCAGTTGAAACATCGATGTCTTCCCAAAATACAGTCTCCATCATTTCGAAATCTGACAAATCATCTTTCCTGAGGAGTGCAAAACAACCTCAAGTGCGATTTCCAGTAAATTGTCGCATGAGGCCCGCTGCAGTGGCTGGAGACGACAGAACACGTCAGCCCTACCATCCGACAGCTGCACGCGTTCCCACAATCCTCGTACAGCCGTTCGAAATCATCCGCAAGAGATGTTGTGTTGCTGCATCTCTGATCATCAGTTTGGGGCTGAGGCCTTGTCAGGTGGATATCCACCCCCAGTCGACAGAGTTCAGTTCGGCTCCCAGCCGTTTCTGAACCTGTAACAGAGTTGGACATGTATAATGTTTAACAGATGAATGTTGACGATCCCGTATTTTCGTGATTTCACATAATGTACTCGAGAATAGTCTCTATCCATGACTTCTTATAAAATATTGAAATATTTAAATGAATTATAATACGGGGAAATGCATGAGACTTTTACTACATTTTAATATAGTTTTAATAAATTGAAAACAGTCAATAAACAAATAATAAATTTATTATGTAGCATTTTCCTAGTGACAGACATTAAAAATACTAAATTCCTTGAGACCCGCTGAAGAGGCTGAAGGCGAGATCTCGTGTTTTTCGTAATTCTCGCGCAAACGTGATCGTCAACATCCATCTGTTAGACATTAGTTGAAAATAAAATGATGAAAGAGATGTTTATAAATAACGTGTATATAATAAAGTAAGTGTATACGTGTGTATAAGAACGAATTGTACCTGATGATGGAAACGGAAGGAATGAAATTGAGCCGCGTCTCCTGTAGGAGGCTCGTTTTTGCAGCAGCCCTCCTAATAGGTGCTATTGCAGCTCATTAAGGTTGTGGATGTCGGGGTTGATACCGTACAGAGCAACTATTATCCGCTCCCCTGCTGCTGCTATCTCATCAGGTGTAGAGGTGGTGTCGAGAAAACTGGCAGCGTCCTTTTCGAGGTCCGAGTGTTTTTGGTGCATTTAGAACATTATCAATGTCCCTTGGCCGAAGACGCAGGATGTTGAGTCACATCCACTGAAGGCGTGGATGAAAAGGAAACGCTCCGGTTTAATGTGTACTTTGATGAGGTGATGCTGGAATAGATGACATCTGTAGCTTTGTTTCTTCCACATTTCTTGAAACATATCTCACGTAGGTTTGAGATCCTAGTGAGCATTATCAACATGTCGATGTCCTCGCCAGCGACTAACACTACATGATATGAAGAGGCAAGAGTGACAGCTGTGGTGATGATGAGCCTCTCAGCAACGTCCTCTGACTGTAGTACTCGAATGTTATGGTTTTTCCATTTTCGTTTTCAGCAGGTCGATGAAACAAATTTTGTTTTTTGTTGTTTGATACGAAATTCTCTTGTGAAGCTGCCATATTTATCGACATCACCTCTGCACCTGCTGAGATAGCAGAAGGGGAGCGAATAATAGTTGCTCTGTACGGTGGCAACCCCGACATCTAGAGTCTTAATGAGCTGCAGTAGAACCTATTTGCGAGAGCTGGGGCAAAAACGAGCTTCACTCCGTCCGTACCCACCATCAGGTACAATTCGTTCTTATATACACGTACACACTTACTTTACTATATACGCGTTATTTATAAAAATCTCTTTCATCATTTTCTCATCAACTATACATGTCCATTTCTGTTACAGGTGCGGAAATGGCTGGGAGCCTCTCCAGTGGGGGTGGATATCAATCTGACAAGACCTCAGTCCCAAACTGATAACCAGAGACGCAGCTCCACAAAACCTCTTGCGGATGATTTCTTGTTGCTGTACGAGGGATTCTGGGAACGCGTTCAGCTTAGGAAGGTAGGGCTGAAGTGTTCTTTCGTCTGCAGCCGCTGCAGTGGGGCCTCATGTGACTATGTGCGGACATCGCATTTGAGGTTGTTTTGCACTCCCCAGAAATCGACGATTTGTCAGATTTCGAAATGATGGAGACTGTATTTTGAGAAGACATCGATGTTTCAACTACAGACGTGGAGAAACCGACGATGCGCAACCGGGTCCTTCCAGTAGAGCAAAATGTTCTTACTTGTCTTCTGTTTTTTATTATTATCAGTTTCAATTACAAACATTAGGTTTTCAGGATCATACTTTATTCACTTTATGCTATTTTATCACATATTTGATTGCTTTTCTGAGGAACATGAACCTATAAGGTCGAAATTCCCACAGAACATCAAATTATTGCTAACAATTGCAGAATGGAAACGTTGTATTTCGGAAACTATTAGGTTCGTATACATGGTTCTGGTCTCAAACTGTAGCAAATTTCGTCTCCTTTAAAAACATACTAAATCATTATTATCACAACAATAGTCCTTCAGGGTTAAAATCGCCAAATCCTGAAGAAGGGTCGAAAATTTCTGAGGTCATACAGCGACCTGAAGAGGGCAGCGGAGGACAGAGCTGGATGGAGAGACATGTTACGGAACTTAGACCAGTCTAACAACTGAATGACTGGAAGAAGAAGACATTGGGATAACATCATAAACAACTCAGCAAAATTTCAGAACTATCGGATCTGACGCACGGTCTGATGTACATAGTTACTGGCCTAAAAGATGATTACATGAGGAAATTCTATTAGTCTGCAATGATTAAAAAAACAGGATGTTATAATCAAGATTTATCAACGTGCAATGTATTAAAATATGGAATGTAAATAAGAATGAAATAATATAATGATAAAACAAAATAAATGAGAAGAATAAATTAAAACAATAAATTTACAAATGCAGGAAAAAAAGGAATTTTTCAAAAAATGAACACCTGGGGTAAAATAATCTGTTAACGTTCGGATTTCGTTTTTGAACTCACTTTTGACAATTACCGCTTAAGGTTAAGACATATTTTAGGGGTTATAGAGGAGCGTTTTTAATTTTTAATTTTTAATTTTTATTTTTTATCCATTTGAGAAAAATATCGAACAGCTGTGGTTTTGAAACGTACGTAATATAATATTTTATTTGTTTTTTTATATATAATAATGTTAAGAGTGTCGAGGTAGTAGTTTTTATTAATATTAAATATATTATTCAATATATATTTATAAATATATTCTTTTACTCAAAACCAAACAATATTAAAAAATTAATACAAATAAAAACTGTTTAAAAAATATTAACAGAAACATAACTAAATTCCTTTTAATAATCCAATATATGACAATATCTCCAAGGTCTCTCCCCACTTCCTTCTGACTTCCAAAATAAACCACTAATCAGATTTGCAAAATACGTTAGATTTTATTTTTTTAAGTCTATATGAAACTTAGTGGTAATTATTTTTTTTTAAATTTTGCAAATTGTAATTTTATTGTGATGATATCAAATAAAAGAAAGGCAAAAATAAAAAAAAAAGAATAAAAAAGGGGACAGATGACACACACCGCATTTCCACCAAATGGGACCCAAGACACTAGTGACCGGTATATAAACTTGCTTACTCTATTTACATGTTTACACAGTGAATTAGAGCGAAAGATGCCTTAAAAAAGGGCTGTTAACTAAACAAATTTGTAAAGTAAACCAAAATTCGAGCACAAACCTGCCTATATCATTCTAAGAAAAACTCAATAAAATCTCATATATCAATTCAGCACAAACACTCTACACACACTAAAGCTCAGACTGGCATCGGGTTTTGGTCATTTGATGCGCTGCGGTCTTCTGCAAACCCTTCTTGAAGTTACATTACATGTGCTCTCCCCATGTGTCATCTCTCCCAACTTTATATTTTATGAAGTGCGAAAAACTGCTTTTCTTAGTTTTGAGACGGATTGTCATCTGAAAAATTAATTCTGCTATTCCTTCTGATCGCTCTTCAGATGATTCATATGTTCGGAAATGATTGTTAGTTCAATAACGCCATCCAAAGGCAGTGGGTATTTTGAGAATTGTAGCTGTGTTTGCTTTCCATTTACAGCAAAAGTATTAAGGAAATGAGTGGGTAACCAGCGCCATTTGGAGCAAGCTTATGTTCAAGAAAATATTATGGCGCTGTTAGCATGGATGGTGTTTGGATTCTTAGCAACCGTTTGTAAAGGAGACAACAAAGTTGGTAAGTAAAGTATTAATTCGAACTTAATAAATAACTCTAAAAGCTAACAACTAGATTCATTTAAATCAGATAATAAATCGCAAGATTGAGCCGTTATATTCAAAGTTAATTTTCATTACCAACTAACGTTAATTGGTAAGAGTCAAAACTTTATGAGATCGCTAAATACTTTATCATTCAAATACTTCCTAAATTACTAGCATTATTTTAATATGACCTTCATGAGCTTTTAATTAAGCTATAGAAACTCTTTAAGAGCGTAATGCAGTTCTATCTTTGAGCAGTAGTTCTTATTTTTTTTGGATGCGTTTCTTTAAGTGAGTAAATAAGTACATTCTAGAATTCTTCCGATTCTAATAAAACATCAGTTTAATGTTTATCGGCAACATACAGTTGATAATAACTAAATGTTGTATTTGCTGAATGAGGATTTTCTCTACTGCAATGGATGTTTTTGAATCTTTGAATTTTCAATGAATTTTTACCTTGTCAAGTCATTCCTGAAAGCTTCAGGAGATTAAAGTGTGAATGAATATTAGTACATTTAGAGAACATTTTTATTTTCCACTTTCAACTATAATTTATTTTCTAATTAGGTTGATTTGTTGAATGACAAAAATGGATATTAACTATCTTTTAATATTGCCAGTCAATAACCTGCAATATTAAGTTTAGCCATTTTAACTTAAGGTTTCAAGCAATTTACAATTAGTATTAGAATTCGATGGTAACTTATTAAGATTTCTTGAATTTACCTTACAAATGCACTCATTACATAATGACAACTTAGGATACAGAGAAAGGTATCAATTTTAGGAAATTGGAGGGCGGAAAAAACCAAAATAACCATATTCATTTAAAGTTAGAATGAGCGACATATCAAATTGTAATCAGTTCAGAAATCAATCAAAACCATTGAAATCAGTTGAGAATTTAATCAAAACCATTGAAATCAGTCTAGGAATTTTGATGCATGGCTTACCAATAAATATGCACCTAAGAAAAAAGTGAAAAAGTAAGACTTCATATGCTCAGTGAAAATAAGCGAGTCCTAATTATGTAACAGCTAACGTAAAATTTCCTGCCAAAAAAATTACTCCTGCCAAAAAAGAATTATACATGAAAGTAGAAGACCCCTTTCACAGAAAGACCCAAAGCCAAGATTGCCCTTCTGACTGTAAGTTCTGAACTGCTATTATATAATCTTAATATAATTCTTCAACCTATTTATTTTTATACTGAAAATTTGAATTATATGTTATAGATTGTGCCAAATTGAAAGTCAACTTGGAAATTCTTGACAAAGACGCTGCCGAAAATAAAGAAGAATCAGATAGCCTTAAAATTGAATGCAAGTAAGTTCATTTATATGAGAATTGTTTGTACAAAATCATTTGAAAAAAAGAGATTGTTGCTATGTTAAGAAAGCAGACACAAGGTTAAAAAAAAACAAAATGCACTAAAATAATAATTTTCGGGTTCTCCTCCCAGCTGCTCTACTGTTCATCTTTGAAGTGTGTAGTCGCAGATCGAATATGAACATTAACATTGTGATGTGATGTATGGTGAATGTGGGTGGCAGAAAAGCCGAGCGACGTTAGTTCCATTGTGCTATCCCTAAGAAAAGAAGAACATACGGAGGGAATAATGAAAACAGAATGTTTGGAAGCAGTACATAGAAACCATAAGAACACTGAAGAAACCTGCCCAGCATCGATCATCCACCCCGAAACCAATATTAGAACGGTACCAGAATTTAGAAACCGATGTTTAAGAAACAACCAAACCAAATGGTAAACAATAGCATGGTTAGTTTCTCTATAAAAATTGAAGCTCAAGATATTAAAAGCCTTTTGTAAGATTCATCAATATCTTGCAATATTTAAAATATAAATTTATAAAAAAATTAGCACCAAATATAAATAAAAAGCAGTTAACCAGGATAGCAGTCAATGACGAATAAATTAAGCCATTTTGTAATTTGTTTTCTATTTTTTACTACGATCATTATATGGTGTTCATATTAATTTATGTACTCAGTACCGCTGCAAAATTTTTAATTTACTGACATTAAATTTTTAGGATATTTTAAATTTTTCGGTTATATATAATTAACGGAATCATTACACTTTGTTTATGAATTATTACACAAAGATTTTATATGTCGTTTGAGTTTTGTAACCCACATTCACAAGCCATCAATGAACAATTCATGCGATTGCTTTTACACATCTACTCACACCTCACTCTCTGCAGAGATGATTTAAATCTATTTCGTTTGCGTAATCCTGCCAACACCATTATCATTGCGAGCTATTTTCCTCTTTGTTTACATCTTTGAACGTCGTAATGATTCTGGAAATGATTGTTTCACAACATTGATATCTTGCAGCTATCTTCGAAAGTTTTATAAAGTTTTAATGCATCTAAACAATGATTTCCGATTTGAAGTAGCTTTCGAGATAATTCTTCACTCATATTCTGATAATTAAAGGCGCTTAAATGTGAATAAGAAATGCTGTTGCTGAATAAGGACACACTATTATAATGGTTTCAGCTTACGTAAGGCTTCAAATCTGTTCTATCAAAAAAATATGATGCAATGCCAAAAGAAAGATTACATCGTCGATTAAAAATTGGTTAAATATATACAGAAATTTAAGTTCGAAAAGCTTGTTTTTTAAAGGTATTAAAAAAAAATTTCATAATGCTTTTAGCCATAAGTGTAAACTGTTTTCCACATTTTCGAAACTCATTTGTAACCTAACAAAAAGTTAACTACTACAGATAACCCATAATTATTTGCAGAAGAGTAGTTTGTGAGAAACTAAGGAAGACCGTTTTAAAGAGGTTTTATTTCGGACGAAACTTTGAAATTCCCAGTTACTGTTAGATGAGAAAGGCTGCTATAGATCATTGCTCTCCCACTGATACACTAGTCAGGAAGGAATAACCGTTTTTTTCTAATTATTTTAGGTATTACCAAAGCCTAAGGGATTTTTCTCAATGCAAAGACTATTCTGTCATTAGGAGTGAAAAATTTCCAAATGCCACAGATGGTAAATGCACTGGAGGTATGTTACCTAATTTGCAACTTACTTAACAATCATTGTTTCTGATATCTTACTGAAAGTTATTAATTCAATAACATATAAAATAAAATAGTAAATAAAAAATACACTTTGGAAGAATTACAATTTTCTTTAAAATGTAGTGTTAAAATTAAAAAATATAATACAATACTTTAGTATAGATCAATAAATGCGAACAAATATTTACTAAGTGATACAGACGACCAGTTGTTTCATGATTATTGGCTGTCATCGAATAGGAGTGATCAAGAGCAAACAGCCAAGCTTCTGGATACAATTAGCTAGGAATATTCATGAAAATAAATATAGAACCTTCAAAGTTTTTGGAAATTTCTCATTTACGAGATTTTCAAAACAGAATTTTAATTAAACAAGAAAAGTCAGGATAAAAATGCACATATGTAAGAATTCACTGAGCTATTTATGAAAATTTCTTATCGGGAACCCAAGACGGATCGTTTCGAGGCTCTTGCCTCCCGTCAGTTTGATTCGCCCGTTACTCATAGCTCAATGTAATCCAAAGAAACAAAAACAAAAGACAAGATTAAACAAGACAAAGGTCCTTATATGTGTCCA
>JAFIDM010000002.1:35739232-35749473 GCA_023159025.1 Thereuonema tuberculata
ATGCTTTTGTATAATTGCGAGATACATTGAATAAAACCATAAATGATAATAAATTGATGTATCTTGCCTTCATAGATTACCAATTGGTTTTAATAATTGTAAAAATTAAGAATGAAAAATTAAGGTGCGTCCAGAAATTATAATGCCGCACTGTATGTCTCCAATAAAACACAATATTTCCAGCAAAAATGCTATTTAATGTATGTTGTCACAACATTATACCTGTGTATTGACATAAATTGTAATGCATAACTGAATGGTCAAACACAGAAAACATTTGGCATTTATTAATGCTATCATGTCCACAAATTATAAGCTATTTTTTTCATATAGCCAATTAAGTTACCATTTTTCTGAGTAGCTTTGAGAACATGGTTAGATATTGATTGTACAAGGTTTTGGAGATAAAGTTTGAGATTGTCTATATTTTTCTTTTCCTGAACAATGATTTCTTTTAAAGTCTCCAGATTGTTGAACTACCTTCCACAAGCATACGCAGCACTTGCTAAGCAGCCTCAAAAGTTCTCCATTGGGTGTAAATCAGGGGAAAAGGCAGACCAGTCCATCACACACCGTTGTCAAGAAACCATTCGTAGGTCGATGAGGTCTCATGTTCTGGAGACTTGTCCTATCTAATTCGAAGATAGGACCGCCCGTATTCTAAATGGCAAAAGGTACCCCTGTAACATCTGATATTTTGTAGCATTCATCCTTCCTGTTACATATGCTAGATTACTCTCCACACCATTACACTTCCACCTCCACTCTGAGGTTTTCAGTACATTTCTTCTTTGGAGCATGGTGCCTTTTGATATTGCCATCCATCTGGACTATCTAGATTAATTTTGTTTTCATCACGCTATATTCCTTTTCCACTCCTCCTTCCAGGGCATTTTGTTTTCTTTTGCCCAGAGAAGCCTTTAATTCTTGTGCCTTTCGTTAAGTGGAAGTCGAGACTTCTTCCTCTTGAATATGAGCTATGGAAACTAATGGATGATGTTATGAACAGTTTATTTTGACACAGGGATGTCAGAATGTATGGCTATGGCTCTAATGGATGTATTACTTTCAATAATTTCACGAATAATAATTTTTTCATCCCATTTTTTGTCCCATACTTATCACTAATATTCAAATAATTATCAATAATAGTAGGAGACCGCCCAATTCCTTTATAATTGGCCTAGCAGAATCACAGAGCACATACTTGTCCCTCTTAGTCTATTATGGTTTATCTGGTGCATTTAAAGTAATAGATAAGAAACTTCGCTGATAACTTCCTAATAAACGTTTGCTAATCTCTGCCAGTTACAAGTAATTCCTCTTTTGCCTGATTTTGTAATTAACGATATTTTTGGATACTGGCTTTAGGATTATTGGACACTATAAGTGTTGTCTTAATTTATATATAAATTAAATTAAATGAAAATAATTACATCCAACGTCAAAAGAGCATCATGGAATATATAAAATATCCATAATTTATTTTGATGATTATTCAGTGTGATTTACCTCATATTTCTAGTTGGCTTTGTCATTTCTGTACTCACCTTAAAAAAAGAAGAATATTTTCGTGATAATTTTTTTTCTGAAAGAGTAGTTTCTTGTTTATTATATCTTGAATTTATTCTAAAGAGATCTACATAGCTATAATCAATTCCCAAGTAAAAATAAAATAATTTAAATATTTTTTTATTAACAAACATATTTATCCAAAAAATACTATTAATATTAGTTATTTTCATAACTTGATCTAAATGATTGGCTCTAATCTATGAACACAATCCATTTCTAATCCGTGAACATAATTTCTTAAATTATACAGAGTGTAAAGACTTTGAGGACAAATTAGCAGAAGTAGACAAAGAAATTTCTCGAGATGAGTATCCATCTAATTCCATTCAAAACCAATGCAAGTAAGTTCCGTAAAGTAACTATTCCCCAAGTGTGGGTCGCGATAATTATTAAAATATTCATCACATACACCTCATTATGTATCTGATTAATAAATTTATATATTAATTTAATGTATTGAATAAAGTCGTAAAGCGATATTTTTTATTCAAACCACACCTCTTCCTTTTAAAATATGCATTACAAGCGAGTGGGTCGTGGCCCACAAAAGTTTGGGAAGCTGTGCCGTAAAGGATATGTAGCTGGGAAAGAAAAAAAAAGGCAAAAATGCTGCTATTGTTATTGTGCATTGATGTTCTTCCAAAGATGCGTAAGGGTCGAATTTATTTTTGAGGAGTATAACGACCTGATTTTAATTTCCGGTGAAGCTTAAGACAAGGGCAGAACTGCTCGTAGCTTCTGCAAACATCATTTTCAAATTGTCGAACTCCAGCTCACACCACTTTCTGGACAGTTGATCAGTGGCAATAAGAAACCATCCAAATTGGACAGAAGTGCCTGTGGCAAGAAAATGGTGAGATTTTGGACATTGGGACCTTATCAAAAAGTCATCATTAAGACCCCTCTTACCAGCCCTAGAGGTACGAGTACATTATACATCCTATACATTGAAAGATAAACTAATTAATATTTAAAATTGTTTTTAAGAAAGGCACGGAAAGACAATAGCAAAAAACTTTTTTTGAGATTAAACAGACTGTCATAGCTGACATTGTAGAAAAAAGCATCAATAGTAAAGAAAGGTTACTGAAGACTTTGTATTGCAAATATGAGATCTTCCTGTATCCACGTTTGTAATTTTTTTTTTCTGCTACCTGAAGAAAATCAAGAAAATTTCGCAAAAAACGTTAATTATTGATAAAATTCGCAACTCTAGATTGGAAACTTCGAATGATGATTGCTACTAATCAGTTGTTTTATTTGAAAGAAATTTCAAATTTTTATTAGAATTTTAAGGATAAATATTAAAATCGGCAAAAATAGATATTTCAACAGATTTTTAATAGTAATTATAATAGCAATATTACTGTTATTAGAATTTTAGTTTTGTTAGAATTCAAATATGAGTCCAAACTTGAGCAAGAATCCAAATATATCATCAAATAAGTTTTCTTGTTTATTACTATAGTGTATGGACTTACAGAATTAGGCTAATTAGCAAGAATGTACCAATTTAAAACTAATTTGTAATTACATTCTGATGAAAAAAATCCTTTTCTTTTTCAGGTATTTTGAAGCTTTAAGAAGTTTTTCGAGATGTGACAATTATTTATTCAAAAAGGATCAGAAATTTCCAAGAGCAGGAGTCACTGCTTGTGTAAAGGGTGAATTCCCAATTTCCTAGTAGAAAAAAAGAATTAGTGAATTTAGAAACTGCAAAAATGAAGCAATATTAACCGGGATTATTGATGATTTTGTAACTTTTGAGGGGCATTTATTATGAACGATTTTTTTTTTACTAATTCGAATTTAAATAGTTACTCTTACTATAAGTCACCTCCAGTTTAAGAAAGTTAACTATTATTAGACGAATGCCTTTAAAAATATTCTGAAACGACCGATGATCCAGTATTATACAAGACAATTTCTTTGCTTAATTAAGTAAAATGGAAAATTAAAATTAATATTCAAAGACACGACTACTGGAATTTTTAATGAATTTCTTAAACTGAATTTTTTATTGCAGAATGCTTCGAAGTTTATGATAACATTGGTCTTGCTGAAACAGAAATTAAAAAGTATAAGACCCAGATATCCGAAATGGGGAAGCAGTGCATGTAAGTTTCAAAATTACTTTTAGGCAAAATTTTATCACATTTTAGCTTTTGATATTGAAGCAAACAATACTTTTAATAAGAATTAACAAGATACCACAATGACCGTAACAAGAAAAATGGAATTGATAAAAGAACGACAAAGGCCATACAGGTTCTGCCATTGAAGATTTGAAGGCATTTAAAATATTAATTCCATCATTTCCAATGAACGAATGATCTTTCCTTCATTCTAACATTCCTTTCGTCCCAATTCTTTACTTCTAACGTCATTGCTTGTGTTGTCGTACTCCATCTCACTTACTTTTCATTCAGTTATTAGATACAATTAAGTTCAGATAAATTACAAATAGCCAAGATTATAAACCTTGCCATTTAGATAACAAAATGTATAAGAAATTTTGAACATCAGATTCGAAGAAATTTAAAGTAACGGTTCCCTAAAATGTGATTTCTTGACTTTTTTTTTTTTATTTCTTCCTTCTTGAAAAAATCAAAAGCCTACATTTGTTCTCAAATTATAAATTATTATCTGTAGAATACAAGTTATAAAAACTTCGCTAAAAGGATAATAATCATAGGTTAACATAATGAGAATGACTTATTTTAATCTCCTTTCAAAGATTTCATATGTATAAAGGTTAGATAGTCTCTGAAATATGCATACTACTTTTCACGAAGACCCATTCAGAGTTCCAAAGCTCATAAGTGGCATAAATCATACAAACACACATCTGGATAAATACACATACAAAATAGTGATCTGAGAAAGCTCACTTCCCTAGAAAAGTAGGTTAATAAAAGGCCTTTATCTATTAAACAATATAAAAAGAAAAAGTTAAGCTTCACTAAGATAAAAAACATAGGCTGCATTAGAAAGATCATAGTCTGTAAATCTTTATTCTAGAAAATTTTTTGTGATCTTGCCCGAGCTTAATATACAGGGTGATTCACGAAGATATGCAGAAACTTCAGGAGCTCATTCTACATGTAAAAGTAAAGAAAAAAAGTTATATAAACATAGGTCCGGAAATGCTTAGGCTAGCGAAAGATTTCGCCCATAATGTAGTACCCTGGGTGAAATGAAGATTTGCTGAAAGTCTGGGAAGGTAAATTAAGGGGCGAAATCAGTGGTTTCTTATGGCTGTTGACCTAAAAAATCGAATGAAACATGTCGCAGAACTATATCTTCCAGTGGTTTGAAGCTTATCCCACGTGGAACCTACAAAAAAGTTGGCAACATAATAACAACTGTTCAACAATAATGTGAATTGCATGGTTTTGATTTATTATGAGAGCTAACAACTGAGGTGTAGTCCATGTGCTACCCCTACATTATAATGTTGTACTACATTATGGGCGAAATCTTTCGTTAGCCATAACTCGATACCGAAACATTTCCGGACCTATGTTTACATAACTTTTTTTCTTTACTTTTACATGTAGAATGAACTTCCGAAGTTTCTGCATATCTTCGTGAATCACCCTGTATATATTGAATGTATTTATATTTCAGAGAGGTTCTGAAATGGTTAGTAAGATAGTATATAGTATCTACGCAAAATTTGCTTCCGAACAATCAACACTGTGTAAAAATCTATAGATAACATACAAAATACAAACTTTGACTTTTATATACTGTACAGATATAGGGTATCTGGAAATTGTGTCCCTATTTTCAAACGGGTACGGCATAAGAGCTACATTAGTTCAGCACTTATTGGTCATCGAAACTAAAGAACATTTATTGCCATTGCCACTTGTTGCAATTGAACTTAGGCATCAGCATTATCAATACATTTCTGTAATCGCTTTGGTATGTCTTCCAAGCTTTCATGGGGCACTTGGGTTAAAACAGCACGAAATATGTCTTCAAGTGTAGTCTTGACGAGTTCTTACACGAGTCTCATAAATATCTTCCTTGCCTAATCCCACAGGAAAAAAGTCAACAGGCGTAAGTTCAGGGCTTTGTTCTGGTGGTCCACGACGGCCATCCACCGTCCTGGAAACTGGGTGTCAGTTGCGAACGACAAGAGGAAAGAGCAGTGGTGTAGCATTTTGCGTGAATATGAGCTCTTCAAGATTACGCCGTTGAGCAACGAAGTTCTGGAGTATGTGAGATAGCGATCGACGTTCATTGTGTCATGTACAAGATAAATTTATGAACATTATACTGAATCACACAGCTTTGTCGTGGATGATACTTTTCAACAGTATCCTCTAGATCATCGTTTGCTTAATAATCAGTGTTGGGACTTTACACAAAGCCCTCTACCGTAAATAAAAAAAACTGCTTTATCAGGTCATATGATGTTTTCAAACAGGTTGGGATTATTTTCTTACACCCTAACCTCACTTCAGCAAATGCCATACGACTGTAACAAACCGCAGAATATGAAACCATGAAACCCCATTGCCCTGACCTGTCGATGATAAAGTGTTAGTCTACTGTGAAACATACCGGTGATTGTTTCATTCGATATCTGGCTATTTGCACTTATCACCTTCTTAAAAAAACTAGACGGTCCTGGTCTGACAGTATAAGAAGCCTACCCTGTCGCGGATTTGTTGTGGTTGCACCTTGTTGTTTCCACTTCACAACCACGCCACCAACATGTGTGTGTTTATGTGTATTTAGATTATATATTTAGATTAAATCCTAATTCAGACTAAATTAGCGTAAAACGAAAATCAGCAAAATTTTCAAATTGTGTTTCTAATTTTCAGAATCTATAATTATACAGCTATTGAAGCAGCAAGTTTTTGCAGTGTTTATGAATCCTGGAAAGAGGAAAAGTTTAATAGAGCATCTAATAGATACTGTGCCAGTGGTAGGTTGACTGAATTCATTTATAAATTTTAATAATTAAAAAGTTTATTAACATTATCATAATAAATGTATTTTAAAACCCGTACAAATATTAAAAACTTTAAATTATTGTAATAAGTTATTAGCAGCTACCAACTGATATGCAAATTTATAATTTGATGTGCTTTTACATCAGATGCATAAGTATATATCCGAAAACTGAATTAAAACATTTAGTAGTCTTATTTTAAGAGAAAAACAGATATCTAATACTGATGACTTCTCTGGTAAAGCTACATTCTCATATGTAACCTATAAGGAAGACAAGACGGACCTCACTCTTCATTCATTCATCTAATCTCTGATATCGTTTTGCAAGTATATGAGTACTAAAATCAGTGTAACAATGATAATAAGTTATCTATTACTTTAGTTGAAAATATGTTTTACGTGCTATTTCTTAAATTATATAATTAGCCTACTAAAATTGCACTTACTTTGCTTGGATTAATATCATTTAAAAGGCATATTGAAAAAACTAAAACCTGTACTTACTAACGCAGGTATAGGGGTGGCCTGCAGACCAACGAATACCATAGGTTCGTTTTTGAATAGAAAAAGTATAAAGCACTCTAACGAGGAACGTTTAAAATTGCAAGGTACCATATATGGCATTAAATGCACCTCTAACATGGGAAAATAAAATAAATGTCTATATGTTGGAAATTCTAAGCGTGAATTGGTAGCGCGAGTAAAGGAACATAGTACTGCAGTAAAAAACGGTAACGAAAACTATAGTACAGCAAAGCACTGCAAAATTACGGGGCATTCAATAGAAACCAAAGATGTTAGTGTATTTGGCTTAACAAGGTCAAGATACCTAAGAGAATTTTATGAATCCTGTGTAATTAGGACCATGCACAGTTATAACCAAGATCTTTCCACAAAAAATGTCCTAGAATATGGATTATAGCGCTTTTGTTTTCGTAGCAGACGACAAAGTCATTTACTTGTCAAAATAGCCACCAGGGCAACCATGATTATAAAGGGTGAAAGGAAACACCTGACTCTCTTTTAACTGACGAAACCCGACAGGGAGCATGTTCCTTATGTAAGGGTGGATAATTTTAAATTGAATTTTTTAAAAACTTGATAAGGGGGTCCGGGAATAAAATGGGACTCCGAAACGTCGTTTTTTAAATGATATTAATCCAAGCAAAGTAAGTGCAATTTTAGTAGGCTAATTATATTATCTATTACTTGTTTACTGTTGTTTGTTTTTTTTCAAAAAATAAGCTTTTGTTCATATTATTTTTAGAAATAAAATTAAGTAATCAAATAAGATCTTAGATTTGAAAATGAAATAAAACATTAATAGTTAGATACTGTACATAGAATTTAAAAAGCAATGCTTTTAAACTCTAACTACATTATCTTAACTATTAAATGTTTTATTTCATTTCATTGAAGGTATTTCTATCTAATTTACTTATAACTGAATACAGTGTAGCAGGGAAGTTCTCGTACCCCTTAATTGGCAGTTATATTTTAAGAAAATATTGACACATTAAGGGTCTGTGTGTCCGCCATCATGCTGTACACACAAGTTCATAGGCCGCCACGTCGTATTTGACATTTTTTGGAGCATGATCGGTGTGATGGTTCGAAATGCGTCCTCAACTGCATTGCGTAATTCGTCATTTTTAGGATAACGACATTCAGGCATGTAAGCCTTGACGATTCCTCACTATGTCAGGCGTTGTGACGTCATGACTTCGAAGTGGCCATTTCAATGGAGCTGGCGTATTGGAGTATTGCGACCAATCCAGAGTCTTGGAAAATGTTCATGAAGAAACCAGCGCACAGCTAGCGCTAAATGAGCAGGTGTCCCGCCCTGCTATAGCCATACACGTTTCATGATACTCGCGTCTTCAAGCTGTAGGATTAACCATGTTTGTAACATGTGTAAATAAGTTTCGCCATTAACATGGCCATCCAAAAAATATGATCCAAACAAATGACGTTTACATTTATTACTATATAATATGTGATACGGGAACTTCCCAGCCATACTGTACTATAAACAATAACAATATTTTCGATAAAAAGAGACCGCACTCAGCATAAAAAGCACATTCAACATTAAAAAGATGACATATTTTAAGGAATTCTTGTTTACCGGCTTTCTTCGTCAGATTAAATTTTATCTGATAATCAATGTAATGAAAATAGGGATATTTAATAATTCATTCTCTTAATAACTTTTCCCATTAACAAAAATTATCCAAAGATCCCAAGATTTTAAAAAAGGGATGTTTCAGCTGCTTTGGCAGCTGCTTTGAACCGTTATGATAAGATTTATAAGGTTGATTTGAATAGTTCTTAGCCATGTGATTGGATATTTTAAACCGCCTCTTCTTTATTTTAAAACCGCTATATTTTGTGCAATTCTGCTACTTCTAAATTGTTATTAGCTAAGATACTGGTTGATGGCGCTCATTACTCGAGACATTAGATTTCTAAGTTCAATATATCTTTCATTCTTAAAATATCTAACTTTCTTAATAAAACAAATTTGGATTGAATCATAGTGTAAATCCAACTCTGGATTTCAACTACATTTAGCGAATTCATCAAAAGCTCAGAAATAGATTGAAATTATAATTGGAGATCTGATAAAGAATCTGAAAAGATCGTTTGGTCAATTAATCTTCTTGTGTTTTTTAATAGTAAATGAAGATTGAATATCAAATCTTGAAACTCTCTGCTTAAGTTTATGGAACATTCAAGCAATGATAACTATGGCTGTTTGCTATTATAATTTATTATATTTTACTTTTTGGTTATTTAGATTGCCCAAATGACGAAAGAATGAAAGAAGAATATTATGAGTTTATCCATCAAATGCGTGAAAGTGAAGTTGTTAAAAACTGCAGGTAAAATCAATTCACAAATATTTTAAATCTGACTTTGTAGACTTTTATGAATTTGTAGAAATGTTATATAGACAAATGTTTAAGGCGTTAAAGTTAGCCTTTTCTATTATTCTATCGTAGAATACAAATTAGATGAAAAATATAACTTTTTGAGAGTGTGGAATTCAAGAAAACTCATAAAGCCTTGTACTAAATATGTTCTCCACTTAGACATTATCTTTAAATACAAATAGATCAGGCTAATTTACATAATTGGTGAAGATAAAAACAAGGTTTCTTAAAAATCGAAATTTACATGCTTTTAGCTTTGTTGAATGAAGAAAACTATCATCTTCATGAAATTTATTATTCAGAACTTAAACTTGTGTTCCCCATATTTTAAGTTCCCATATTTTGTGTTTTTAAACAACAATAGAAAACAATTAAAAATAAATAAATCGATAAAAAAACAAGCTTTACTTCTATGATTAAGAATGTGATCAGATGTTGCATTCAAAACATTCTATTTTTTATCTTTTCAGGGCTCTCATACATTTTAAGAAGTATGAAGCATTCTGTCCTTCGTATTTGAATTTTAAAGAGAAGACATATCCCACACTGAAAGTCGATAAATGTTTGTTATCACTTATTGAAGAAGCTATGAAGTCGACAACCTGCAATCTTTTATCCTATAAATATAACTTCGTTGTTTTCATAATTCTATCTGCTTTGATAACTCTTTATTTTATAGCATTAGAATGAGCTTATTTAACTATTAATATCCCAATGTAAATAAAAAAAACCTAAATATATATTAAAAAGTTTTGC
>JAFIDM010000002.1:35750378-35788880 GCA_023159025.1 Thereuonema tuberculata
TATATATATATATATATATATATATATATATATATATATATATATATTAATTACATATATATATCGGTGTGATTCAAAATTCCTTCTACAAACATTAGAGGTAGGTCAGAATACAAAAACAAAACGTATATATAGTGAAACATATGTCCGCAAACGTTACCCGAATGTGCTAGAGGGAGGTGTTTGGCAGGACGTTAGTTGCACGGTGTGAGCCATGGTTATTTGGCACGTTGTTTTTATACGAGTAGGATGTATCACTTCACTAATGCTGGCAGGGCATATATGCTTCTAACTTATGGGGCAGCGTTCGGAAATGGACGAGTCGCTGTACGACTGTATCATGAACGGTTCGCCAACAGACGTGTTCCTAGTCATCAAATTAGACCAGAGATTGTGAATCTGAAACCTTCAACACCTTTTGTGAATCTGTTAGTGTACACCTTACTATAAAATTGTAAATGTAGGGCTAATAAAGCATGTTGTCTAACTTTTTGTCTTTTATTTCTGAATATTAGTGTACCTTTTAGCACATTCGGGTAGCGCTTGGGGACATTCGTTCCACTATGAATACGATTTTATTCCTGCATTCTGATCTACCTTTAAAGTTTGTACAGGATTAAAAAATATATATGTATATGAATAGATAGATAGATATATCCGGACAGTAATGTGGAATTTGAAAAAAGCAAATACAAAAACCATATCACTGCGAACGGCAAAATTATCTTCGCGTCATCAGCTGCGTACGCGGAAATTAAAGTAACTAAAATTTAAAAACTCTTCACTGTTCGTCAATTCTGTTCTTCAGTTCGGCATTGAAGGCAAGCTTTTGCATCTAATGCTCGTCTGGCCTGTTTTTAGTAGTATAAAAAAAAGAACATTGAAATTCAAATTTTAATTTAGTAGGCTAAGTAGGCTAAATATAATTAGTTCTTTTTTTCTCTGGCTCTTCTTTCATTGCGCCACACACAGAGAGGAAGTGATAAGAGACATTTAACAATAATTAGAATACAGTCCCCGTGGCCTCATGAATAAGACATCTGACTTCGATTCAGAAGATTGCAGATTCGATTCCCGTCGCGAACGTTTTATTGTGAAATATATTTCTGTTTTACAGGAAATTCAAATCATTTTTCAAACACATGAAGTTATCTGGTCTGCTCTTGTAGTAGGCAGAAAAAAATGAACATTGAAATTTAAATTTTAATCTAGCAGACTGAAAATGAATGAATAAGAGAGGGAGTGATCAGATATTTAACAGTAATTATGATATAGTCCCCGTTGCCTAATGGATAAGACGTCCGACTGGATCGGAAGGTTGCAGATTCGATTCCCGTCGCGAACGTTTCATTGAACACATTACTTCTATTTTAACAGGAAATTAAAAAAAATTTTCAAACACAAAGAAATGCGTTACGGAAGTGCATTTGACACAGACAGCTCTGGAAAACTACGTAAGAGATTACAATTAATTTAAGTTTCAGGACAAAATGATGATGAAACATAAAAATAACAATTGGCAATTCATGTTTTAAATCTCCAAAATACAGCACAACTGGAATAAATGTCATTACTGTTTTGGAGCCAAATGCAAAATCAATAGTAGTAAATAAACACCTGAGCAACTCTTTGCCGATTTTCTGTTTCTCTAAAAAGAAAAGTAACCTTCCCATCCTCCCCCGAAATTCACCTCTTTGAATTTTTTTTAGGATTCTATATTTTTGACACAGTCATAGAATAATACAATATGCAATTGCTATTTGTTATAACACACCCGCAATTGTAAATGGACTATTCTATTTAATTTAATCACTTAGATTGTTCTTGAAAAACTTTAACAGGGATTTCTTCCTATTATTCACAGTCAATTTTACTGAGGAAACTTCCACGATGCACTTGTAATAAAATTGAAGGCACTTACTTCATATTTAATTGCTATATACACTCCTTTTGTACATATCTATTTCGTCATTCACTATAAGGGTTAATTTCTTCCTTTGGAAAACACGAATATCTTATTCCCTCTCTTGGACTTCCTACATGCGAAATCCAATCGTTACGTAGAATGAATTCTTCCGTCATCCGTTGCACTAACAGCTTGAATTACTTCAGTTGCAATTAAGATATTTCTTGGAGAAGCAGGAGTCGTTTGAAGCACGGGTCACTAGATTTGTATTCTGTTAGACTCATCTCGTCTTGCTTCTTTAATTTTACTGGATTTAATCCTACAGTTAATCGTTTGGATATTGACTCGACTCGTCCAACTGATTTGATTACGGTAGGCGCCTTCGGGGTAAACTTCTTTCCTTCGGTTAAGCTTGAGTTTTACTTAAGGGGAAACTGCTTTGGCTTCAACCGTTCGTCTGCTTGTCCAATGCATTGGATTGCCCCACTTGATTCGCCTTTGCCAACCGTCTTTTCAGTTCTTCCAAACCACGCCAGTCTTCTTGGCCTGCTCCATCTTAAGGGAATGGACGTTGCCGGCTCATTCTCTAACTGTTCAGCTTTGCCGGCACCCTCACCAACTGACTTGTTAGGGGTTCGACTGTCACTTTTAATCGCTTTCTCATTTGCATATTTTTGCATCTTAACGTGACGTCGATTTTAAAACTTTCAAATATGTATTTTCTCACTTTTTTTGAAAGTTTATTATTTCTTAGAAATTATTTTTTAAAGCAAAATAAAAACACAAAAAAAATATTTTCCTTTTTTTGTTTTTACTCTCAAACCGTCTTCTAGTTTCTTTATACGAATCAAAGTAATAATCAAATTTTTTTCTGAATTTTAAATAAGTATTCGATTTTCTGCAATATCAAATGTTAATAGGAAGAGAGGCCACAGAAAATTAATCTTTTTGATGTATTTAGGAATATTTGCAATAATTAATAGCTTACAGCATACAGATCAATTGTTAGGAACAACGTTTCAGCAAGCAAATATTAAAACAATCCAACATTATTATTATCACGAAGACCTTGAAGTATGGAGTCCGTCATGTGGTATTTCTTCATTTGTTTGCCTCTTACAGCTAAAGCTTATACTGCTGACATATGTTCGTAACGTTTACTGTTTACTTATAATCTTCTACTGTATCTATAACTTAATTTTATTATATAAAGATATATATATATATTAATGCAATCTTTATTTTTCGTAGCTTCTTCAATAATTAAGAGTATTACAAAACTAAATCTAGGATTATTATTTTCAATGATAAAGTGTATAACAGTATAAAGATTAAGTTATTGTAAGCAATGAAAAAGTACAATTTATCTAAAACATATGTGGCGAGATCTCACCACTATACTATAACTCTATATAATACTATGTAAATTAAGTAAGTAATAAGTGAAGATTATTACAAAATTAAATCTAGGGTTATTATTTTCAATGATAAAATGTAAAACAGTATAAAGTATAAGTTATTGTAAGAAATGAAAAAGTACAATTTATCTAAAACATATGTTGCGAGATCTCACCACTATACTAGAACTCTATATAATATTATGTAAATTAGATAAGTAAAACATATAGCAAACCATAATTACAATTTCTAAATAATTTAAGTTTCAAAATTCGAAAAAAACTTAAAAGTATAATTAAAATTCTCCATTAAAAGGCAACCAAATACTTTGAAAAGAAGTAAATTAGATTTTACCACTGAAAAGAAAATATTTGTATTTGATGCAGACAAAGCAGCCTACGAACAAGGAATTGGATTTAGTTATTAAGGACTATTTATTTTAAACAAATATTTCAAAATTAGAGAAATATATCTTTCTGCAGCAATCAGTTCTTTATTTAGAACATAAATATTAAATGTGAAAATAAATAAAACTGTAAAGTTTGAAATGACATATAGTTTGGTTCTGAAGAAGGAGTGGGACATGATACAGGATAGATTCTTTCTTGAGGGATTTACCCACTTCGGGGTGAGGTTTACTCAATGTTTCGGCTCGGTTCCTTGAGTCTTCTTCAGGAGATGATGAAAAGTACATAAGATTTTGCTACTTCCGCTTTGTCCATGTCTCGGACAAGCTGTATTAGTTGCCTATTCCTAGAGAGATTGAGAGTACACTTACATAACACGAAGACAGTGGACAATCTCTGTAGGAAGAAGGCCAATGATACAGCTTGCCCGAGGCACGAACAGAGCGGAAGTAGCAAAATGTACATATTTTCATCATCTCCTGAAAAAGGCTCAAAGAACCGAGCAGAAATATTGAGTAAACCTCACCTAGGAGTGGAAAAAACAAGAAACTATCCAGTAAGTTTGAAATAACAGAAGAATTCCTTGTAGGCGCAATCTCTTAATTTTATTTTTAATTCTAATCATTATTTGTTACTAAAATGGGAAAAGAAGAAAGAAAAGATCGCTGATCAATGAGAGATAAAGATTTAAAGAATTTTAATATGTTCTCTTTTTAAGATATTTCTTCCATTCCAAATTATGTTATCCAATTTATAAAACTGTTCAATCAATTTTTTTCAGCTACAAGTATTCTCCAACTGAGGTGAATTTTGCAAATAGTAAATTGCTTTAAAAGTAAAAAAACTGAGATTATATATATAATAAAATATAGGTTATTAAGGAAATCAATGTACCAATCAAAATATGTCAATCACATATATTTTGTTTGCATTTTTGAGATTTTTACTGCAAGACCTATAGTGGAATCTTTGCCTTTTTACCGATTTAAGAAAGGGTTACATATTGTTACTTTGCCTATTAACTCCTGATTCTCCACACGAATTTGGAAGCAAAGTCATAGAAGACATCATAGAGAGAATTTGAAATCTTTTGAGTTACATTCCCTTTCTTCGTTAACGTTATCTCGGAAATGTAAAAAATAGCAGTTTGATACAAGTTAATCCACAGAGTTTAAATTGAATTACAATTTAAAAGGAAATACTATTTTGAAAACTAGGGTTAAAGGATTAAAATAAGAATAATCTTATAAGAATCTCGAAAACTCTGAGACAAAAAAATTTATTAAGAATAATCTTCTTTATTTGACATTAGTTTTAAGTAAATCAAATATTTTATAGAATTAACTCATTAACATTTTATATTGTTTTATAAAATTGATGTTTTTTTTAATGTTAATCAGAAATGTAATGCCCTTAATTTCTTAAAATTTGTATCTCTGTATTGTTTCTCTTCTATATTCAGTTTGCAGATATATTCATGAATATGCAAAAGCTATAGAAACTGCAACTGCGGGTGTTACATTTCACTCAAAAAATCTACCACAATGCGAGTAAGTATAGAGATTTTATAAAATATTTCTTAATAAATCTTATATAAGATTCCTAAATCATTCCTCTCTAGCTACAATTTCTTATCGTCGATTTCCTTTCTGTTGTTTTTACCAACATCATCTTCCTTAAGCTTTTTTTTACTTTTAATTTTTTTGAAAACTCACTGAAGCTTAAATTATTGATACAACAATCAATATTGAAAGAATATTCGATAAAGTGAAGAAAAAAATTGCTAAGATAAAATAATGTATTTCAATTTCCTATTTACGGCAATAACAATATTGTTAGAAATTGATAAATGAAAATTAGTTAATATGGCAAGTCAAAGAAACAAAACAGAAAATAGTGTAGGCAAATCAAATTTTGAATGAGCGGCATAGTTCCAGAGAGGTACTCTAGTCTCATTATTTTGAGATAGTGGTTTCTAAATTTAAAGTAAATCGTAAATCCTTACTCAGTATCAGTCCTTTATTCAGTGTTTGAAGGTATCAGTCCATTTTATGACCCCGTAGGGTATATTAAATTTTCCTGTGGGCATATGATATTCCCTCCATAACTCAAGCCGGAAGTCCGAGCCCCATGAGTCTTAACTTGTTGGACTCCCAACAAACTGGAAGTTTGGAAAAATCCGATTTCCGGAAATCGGTTCAGGCGGCTTCCGGTTTTATGTGGCCAACGATCGAATGAGAAATAGTAGTAAATGATCAAAATTGAGGTCTAGCAGTACTGAATCGATTACGTTCAGAACGAATACAATATCTCAACCCAATGGGTCACATCCAGTTTAAGATGCAGTACATGGAATAAACATAAAAATATTTCACTTCCGGATGGACTGATGAAAAAAACACTATGTCAAACTCAGAGCTCATGTTTTAAAACGTGTATTATTCAAAATTATATTTATTCGATATGATAATTAATATTTCTTCATCAAGAATTAAAATATAGGTATTCATTACTTTAAGCAGTAACTTATTTTGTTGACCATTACAAAAATTGAACTAAATTACATGTAAGAACAGAATTACATTTAATACATAGAATTCCTTCAAGCAATTTACAATTATAAATAATCATTGATGATTTTCTAAATAATAATAAAAATAGACTTACAAATATACCTATTAATTTATGTTACTGACCAAGGCCCACGTTGTGATCATGTATGCGAAGACCCCCACATATCATGTAGCAGAAGCTGACATGTATTATTTTCCACAAACGCTGCACAAATATAAACTGTATTAGTTATGTTATCTACTGAGAAACTGATCTTTTTAGTGGAGCATTACTTCCGCTGATACGGAAGAGGAAGGCAAAATGGTCCAAGTTTACGGTTATGTCTGAGCAGCCAGTTACTCTGGGCGTTGCAGCATAGTTGCGAAGCACCGGAAGTGTTGCTTCAAGGGAAGGATCGTGCCGGACGTCTGAAATCTGCACAGCAATGACAAACAATATATTTTCAATCAAATTATACAATTACGAAGGCGAAGTCAACAGAGAATTGCCTTAAAACTGGATCTGAATCGACAATCGTTTCAAAAAATATTGAAAATATTGAATTCCAATTCCTACGTGATTCACGCTGTCCAACAATTGAGAATCAGTGGCTACACTGTAAGGAGCAGTATTGTGCTACAGGTCACTGTTTTCGTTCAGAGATCAGCATCTCGTTCAGAGACAAAGCTCGTTTTCACCTTCAGGTCTCGTAAACAGGCGTAGCAGCAGATCCCTAGGCTTCCAAAGACAGGAGGAGGTACAGAAAATACCATTACACGTCAAAAAGTGACAGCGTGGTGTGCTGATCAGAACAGGGCTATTGGCCTTACTTCATTGCAGAAAAAGGATGTCCAGTTACAGTTCACCTTGAACGTTACATCAACCAGATTCTAAGGTCTTTCACTGCCGACCTTAGAAGGTTTTGCAGTGAACGGAACCCTTCTTTTTTGTGAACAGTCTTTCAACAGGACGGGGCGACATGTCAAACATCAAAAGGGTCGACAGCATTTCTATGAACAACTTCAAAGTGCTGATTTTCCGTACCCTTCCTACTCTCTTGGTCTAAATTCACCGGATGCACATGTTTTCAGGGAAAACCTTCCATCTATGGTGCAGCAGCTAAAAAAGAAAATCTTTCAGACGCTACAGAACACGCAGCAGCTATTATTCCTTAATATGGCTAGTAACAGGGAGGAATATTATGAAATTAGAATCAAACGCAATGGAGGAACATGTTTGGTATTTTTTTATAGAGAACGTGCACAGTTTGTTTCTCATAGTTTATTTCTTTTGCTGATTTTAAAATGCAATCATCATAATTGTCAAATGAGCCACGTCAACTATTCAGTACTGTAAATTAATAATCGTACTTTATATTAAATAGTAACAATTAGTTGTTGTAAAAAGTGTATCTTATTGAGATATAGAAAATAGATAATCAATTTGGATTTACCGTCCTAGATATTTCCGATTAATGAAGGAAATGGAAAAATGCCCTGTGTATATATTTGTAAAGAAACAATATTTCAACGCAGCCAACGAAAACTTTTGTAGTGAGACTCGTAAGTACTATTTACATTTGTTAATTTGTAGTAATTAAACTTTCCCTCAAAATTTCAGTTCTTGATAATGTAGACATTTTACTAAATAGAAAAACACAATTTCTAATTCTCTATTCAAAACGAACCTCTAAAAATTTAGATTTTAAACTACGATAACTTATAAACCAGAAAATTCAAAAACTATTTTCCTAGATATAAATGTAATTTTTATAAGAGCTGGATGGTATCTAATGTTATCTTTGTTAATTTTGAAATAAAGTGAATTATAAAATCGTCATTTACACATTGCCATTCAAGAAACAAACAATTCAATTAAAGATGTAGCTGCAAGTTTATTTAAAGCAATTTAGACTATTTGCATTGATAAGGAGTTTCAGCTAAAAGAAGCTCGTTATGAATGCAAATAGCCTAAATTACTAACATAAACCATCAATGTAAAAGTTGGTTGCACATTTAAAGTTTAACTTAAAAAGATCTCCGATCAGTAATTGTGTTCAATAACAAACTTTAGCTTGGCTATCTCTGCATCTGCCATTTTTATGAGAATTTTGCATTCTGCTAACCAAGCATTTTGCAGTGTGAGGATCTGGATTAAAGAGTGCAAGAGTTAAACGGATAAGGAGTTCAAATCTTAGCCAGACGGGCAGGTAAAGGTATTTGAGTGTAAAGCCTCCTAACTAACTTAAAAGGCCTTAAAAGACCTCTGAGGTGTGATATGAGATTTCTTAAGTACACTTAATTCAACGTTTAAGTATGCGGATTGAAATATTAGAGAGTTTTTGCCCAGCTCTCTATTCTATACGGTAACGCTAAAGTCATATGACAGGTATTCTTCGCATGCGTCACTGTCTCGTAGAGGAAATACCGTTAAAGTGACACATTATCTTTTCTCGAATAGTATATCGCTTTACGGTAGGAAACATGAGTTCCGATAAACCTTAGAGAATTAGATTTAACGTGAATGACGACTTGATACTCTTGCGCGATGCAATTGGAACAAATCCATATGCCGATAAGAGTTTGTGGAATGAGATTCACTATATCTATTCGCTGTATATGGTTTTTTTCGAAACGGAAATACAATCGACAATCCTCATCATTCATTTCATTTAAACTCCTCTTCTCGAACCTGACTGTTTCTTTCATTCAGAATATTGTGAAACACTACGGTACATCCTCAAATGAATCATCGTCAATGCCTCCAAATGCAGCGATCTGAAGTATGTCTTTCATCTTGTTTATTAGCTTAACGTGTCCACTGACACGTTATGGCAAAAACTCTCTTCATAACAGAGCCCACTATTGTGGTTACCGTATTCGTTCAAGTGACATTTGCGTTTCCCGTATATAAATCATGTTATGGCAAAAACTCTCTATCAAGGACATCCGTTAAAAAATAATTAGCAAACGTGATAAAAAGATGATCAATTTATATTTAAAATCTAGAAAATAATAAAATATTTATTATTTGAGTATTTTTTTATTTTCTAGATTTTAAATATGATCATCTTTTTATCATGTTTGTGAAGTACACTTAATTAATTTTCCCTTCCTTGAAGGGTGCTATTATCATTTCAGTTAAGCTCCAGGATCCTCTTTGAAATGAGTGTGATTCTCATCAAATGAAGACATATTTCTTTAAAAAGTTAGTTCTGGAATAAGTGTATTTTAGTATAATTATTCTTTACTTTGGGAAGGTAAGTTTCTGAATGTGACTGCTAATTCATTATGGCTTTCCATTTAGTTGAAGTGATAAATAATGATGGCGCATACTGCTTCGCTACTAGTAGCTTTGCATCGCACCATGTCACAATATGTCTTTGGCCAATGATCTTCAAAACACTTAAAAGCTACCAGAAAGCTTCCATCTTGTTTTCCAATTGATGAACTGTACTTAGGATCATCATTTTCCTTTAGTAAACGCTTTTACTAAAATGCCTTTAACTGTAGCATCTGGCTACGATATTACATTAATGCCTGTGATTTTCAAAATACTCTTTCTATTGAGCAGATATTATAATATAAAAAAAACAAATATTTGTCGTTTTGGAAATTCGTTATTTAAATAAAAAAATTAATAAAGTAAAGTAAAAAGCCAGATTTAATGAAAGGAAAGTACGTTACAAGTTCTTCAAGTTCTTCTTATTTTATATTTAATTTGACTTTAGTAAAATGATTCAACAAGAATTTATTGAATAATAAAAAGACAATTATAAAAACTTATATACTCATAATGTAACCATATTACCTAATATAAAACAATTGAAATTTTAAGGATTAGAGGATTGGAGCTGTTGGTTTGTTCCTTCCTATAATTGCAAACATATTCCAGTGTGCGACTTTTTGTAAATGCTCAAGAGTGACAGAAGATACGTTGTGTGAGCAAGTCTCTGAAAGGTAGACAACCAATACAGAAGGAACAAGGCCACATCTCACGCTGGGTTTCAAAGCAGGTACGGCGTATTAATCGCATGATAGATTGTCTTCATTCGGCTGAACTGCCAGGAGCTTCGGAATTTAGTGAAATCACAATGCAGGTTTATCATCCCCAATACGAAACTCTAAAAGCCGTAATTTTCTTCTCACAACGGGGAGTCCTTCTGGATAGAAATGTGACCCACTGTTTGTGACATGAAAGATGACCCAATAAGGTAGCTGTAGTGAACTACAGTAAACCATCAAATATTGTCAGTTTGAGGTGTCTGACTACTTATTTTCTGTTCTGTGCTGTTTAAATATCATAAAAATTGTCAATATTATGCATTAAAAATCACAAATTAAAAAGATTCTCTGTCCCAAGCATTTCAGATTAGATACTCAACTTGTATTTTTTAGTAGGACAGTATTACATATGACATTAAAATTGTGTCACACAATCTGCAAACTTCTCAATGGCATTATCACAGAAAAAAAAGTCATCAGCAAATGTGGGCACATAATTTCATATTTATTCCCAATTTTTCAAACAGAGATAAGGAAAATGCTATGGTACCCAATGGTTCTTTATTTAACTTAATATGTGGCACAAGTGTATGGTACAAATAAGTTTGATATATTTGGTAAATAGTCTTTTAAAAAAAAGCCAACAGTAACATTCCCAAGTAAGTCTTAACTGTATGATAAATCATATGCTTTAATCAATACCAAACTTAAAGAAGTTTTATTCTTAGAAATAAGAAGAAAAGTTTCTCATTTATTTTGTTTTTCATAAAAAATATTTCACAGGCCTGAATTTTTAATTCTAAATTTCTATATATCGTTCGATAATTTTGTTCGATAATTGTTTTTCAAATATTTCAGATGTAATCTTAGTATAATGATTACAGAATCTTACGCAGTTAGAAAAAGAAAATTAAATATTCATTTAATGGGCTTTCCATTGTGTCACAAGTAATTACAACTTATACCAAACGTTCTCAGCACAATGAAAAAGTAGGATGAAAAGTTCTTAATGCAGTATGTTGTTATTAAGATAAAATTCTTTAATGAACTTAAAGCCTCTCTTACTTTTAAATTTCTGCATTTTCTTGTCTTTTCTTGTTTTTCAATAAAAATTCTTCGTCTATTTTTTTAAAAATTATTCTGATTACAATCATCTTCTAAAAGCTAGGTTTTGTCGCTGCAACCGTAAATATCTATCAGCCGCCATCCATTTCATATTTTTAAAATTATAATACTGTAATTCTTAATCAATTAATAAAAAGAATTAAGGTAATAATAATAATAATAATAATAAGATCTACACACACATCGAGACATATAACATTCTTTCCGAACAGCAGAAGGGCTGTCGCAGGAATTCCCAGGGTTGTAAGGAGCAACTCCTTATTGACTCTGTAATCCTGCGCCAGGCACGCACGAAGAATAGTAGCTTACATATCGCATACATCGATTACAAGAAGGCATTTGATTCTGTCCCTCATTCCTGGCTCCTACACACTCTTCATATCTACAAAATACACCCCAAGATCACGGTATTCTTAGCTGCCACGATGAAGAGTTGGAGCACAACATTACACCTACGCACCTCTAACACCTCCATCACTACAGATCCCATTCCCATAAGGAGAGGTATTTTCCAGGGAGACTCCTTGAGTCCTCTTTGGTTCTGCCTCGCCTTGAATCCACTGAGCCATATACTAGATAACACAAAACACGGTTATAGGCTTACCACAGGCACTGTGACACCATATAAAATCACACACTTACTCTACATGGATGACATTAAACTCTATGCCACAAACAATGCACAACTTACTAATTTACTACAAGCCACCACACAGTTCACCAAAGACATTGGGATGGAATTTGGAATTGACAAATGCCGCAAGTTACACATAATACGTGGGAAGACTTCGAATTTGGAGGGTTTTGAACTGGACCTTGGTTTGGCCATCCAATCCATGGAAGACGGAGAGACCTACAAGTACCTGGGCCTCCAGCAAGCGCGCGTCATTGACAACGCAAACATCAAAAATGCACTGAAGAACACATACCTTGCTCGAGTTCACAAAATCCTCAAAACACAACTCAACGCCAGAAATAAAATTAAAGCTATCAACACTTTTGCCGTTCCCACACTAACATATTCGTTCGGCATAATTCCATGGACAAACACCGAACTCGAAGCACTACAACGCGCAACACGCACTACATTCACGAAACACAACATGCACCACCCCAAGTCCGCTACGGAAAGGATGACTCTTCCCCGCAAGGAGGGAGGCCGAGGACTCATCAACCTCATCACCCTACACGAAAAACAAGTACATACACTTAGGGAACATTTCCACCAAAGAGCAGAAGACTCCTCACTTCACTCAGCCATTGTCAAGGCTGACACACACCTCACACCCCTGAACCTCGAAAACTCTTCTCCAACACTCACCACCCCTGAAACCCACACTCAGCAGCTGCGTGAATCATGGGCTCGTAAGGAAGTCCATGGCAGACATCATCACGAACTCAGCTAGCCTCATGTCGACATGGAAGCGTCGAACAGATGGCTGACGAGTGATGAGCTGTTTGGGGAGACCGAAGGGTTCATGATCGCAATACAGGACCAAGTCATCTCCACACGCAACTACAAGAAACATATTCTACACGATGCAAACACACATGACGACAAATGCAGGAAATGCCACACTACGCATGAGACGATCGACCACGTAATATCAGGCTGTCCCCTTCTCTCTCAAACAGACTACCTCCACCGACACAATCAGGTAGCATCGATCGTTCATCAACAACTAGCACACAAACATTCACTTATTAAGAGCACGGTCCCGTACTACAAGTACATACCACAAAGCGTATTAGAATTACCCTCATATAAACTATACTGGGACCGCCCCATTCACACAGACAAAACCATACATCACAACAGACCAGACACCACACTTGTTGATAAGGTCAACAAACAGACCTATCTAATTGATATTGCAGTGCCTATCAGCAAGAACATGCAGAAAACTCACGCAGACAAGATCAGTAAATACACTGATCTAGCACACGAGCTCCAGAAGCAGTGGAGGCAGGATCGAGTACGTGTTGTACCCATCGTTCTGTCTGCCACTGGTCTGGTGCCTCACACATTGCACCACAGTCTCAGCACACTAGGACTTCACAAAAACACTTATGCACAACTGCAGAAGGCTGTGGTACTCAACACTACACGCATAGTTAGGAAATTTATGGACACCACCACACATCCCTAATCATTCTTGCACACATCTTTACACTTGGCAGTATGTGCTTTGGTCCTTGACCCGCCATATTGTTTTTGCTGGGGAAACCCAAGGTTTGAAACATACAAACATAATAATAATAATAATAATAATTGAAAAATTGCACAGACGGACTATAAGACGCGGCATAATGCAGTTGCAAAGATGATTCACTGGAACATCTGCAAAAATTATCACATTGCAACAACAAACAACTGGTGGGAACATACAGTAAACAATGTGATTGAAAATGATATCGTGAAAATACTGTGGGATTTCAGAATTCAAACAGATAAGATCTTAGCACACAATACGCCAGATTTGACAGTGATAGAAAAGAAACAGATATGGCTAATTGATATAGCCATACCTGGTGATAGTAGAGTGGAAGAAAAAGAACTGGAAAAAATCACACGGTATCAAGACCTAAAAATCGAGGTTCAACGATTATGGCACAAGCCGGCAGTGGTGGTTCCAGTGGTTATCGGCACACTGGGTGCTATACCAAAAAACCTTGGTAAGCACTTACAAGATCTAAATATTGACAAAATCTCCATCGGTCAACTCCAAAAAGCCGCACTGCTTGGATCAGCACATATTTTGCGCCGATACATTACGACATCCTAGATTCTTGGGAAGAATTCGATGCGTTTGAAGGCCAACACCAGCTAAAGAACTGGCAGCTGTGATACACATTGTTTTGTAGTGTCCTGTATAATAATTCGCACTGATAAGAAGCAAATCGACCTGATATCATCCTCGTAGATAAGGAGAGAAAAGAGGCCACACTGTTTGATATAGCTGTGCCACTGAACCACAACCTTCATAAAGTATATGCCAGCAAGATTAATAAATACACAGAGTTGGCCATTGAAATAAAGCAGATGTGGAAACTCAGAGCAGTTCACATTAGACCAATAGTTATATCGGCGACTGGAATTTTCCCAGTAACCACAATCAGACAACTGGAATTTCTAGAAGCAAGACATGTAGCAAAGGAAATGCAGAAATCTGTAATCCTAGACTCGTGTCACATTGTCCGAAGATTCCTTAGTTTGGAATAACTTGGGTGCACTTGACAACTGTCCGTGCATTCATTGATATCCATTAGAATTAAATGAGAAAAGAGAAAAGAAGTTGTATATAATAATAATAATAATATACCCATAGTTCTGTCTGCCACTGGTCTGGTGCCTCACACATTGCACCACAGTCTCAGCATACTAGGACTTCACAAAAACACTTACGCACAACTGGAGAAGGCTGTGGTACTCATCACAACACGCATAGTTAGGAAATTTATGGACACAACCACACATCTCTAACCATTCTTGTACACGTCTTTACACTTGGCAATATGTGCTTTGGTCCTTGACCCGCCAAATTGTTTTTGCTGGGGAAACCCAAGGTTTGAAATATACAAACATAATAATAATAATAAAATACCTGAGCTAGAATCTCCTTCCAATCAGAGAACTCCACTTGAACAAGATCAGAAACAAAAAAATACCTAAATCTGTAGCACATAATAGAGTGTTAACGGTACGTTCCAGATATGCTGGGCCTATTGAGCATTATCAGAATGTCTAATAATATAAATTTGTTTTTAACTCTAGGATAAATAAGCACTCACACATAAATGGATAGCCTGCGGCTATCCTCATGGGAATGAGGAAGGCGATCAGGAGGCAAAACAAGCCACCACTCTTAATAATATTACGATTTATAAGCCCTTACCCCGCAGTTCCTCTAAGTTTAACATGAAATCAGAATGCCACGTTATGTGGCAGAAGGAATGGAGAGTTTTTGAAAGGTCAACTTTTATACTCGTTTGTTAGGGAAGTTTAAGAAAATATTATTTTTAACCATTTTTATTTGAATCAATTTCTTACAGGCCATGGAGATTTTAAATCATATTTTTTTAAATTTGGTAGGGCTGAATATACCACATGTACGTTTTGTATATCGCAGCTGGAGAAGGATGTGGATCTGTTCTTTGGTACTGTTTGCACCCTCTCCGAATGCAACTCAGACAAGTTTGAAAGGCTATAATGGTGTCACAGTCCGATCTAGAGATAAACAGATTTTTAAATTTATGAATAGATTGAAATTGTATGTCTTTGTAATACTGCTATCTTTGTAAATTAGTATTATTTTATTGTTATTTTATTAGTATTCTTTTTATATTTGATTGTGTGTGTTCATTCTGCTCCGCCTCTTCGGGCAGCGGGGGGACCACGATCTTGACTGTTCTCGATTTAATGGGGTTTCTTTTTGAGACAGGTGTGGTCCTGCCGTCTGCATCCCCGGCTGATTGGCGGAACCAATTGAATGAGGTGTTATTTCATTTAAATTATTTTAATTCTCCATGGCCTTTGGTCTGTATGGTTGCATTCTTTTCTGTCATATGGTAATTTTTGGATTGGGAACACGATGGGATGTTACTGTCTTTGAGAAAATTGCTTTTACTCGTTTAATATTTTTTTTTTCTTTTTTGTTTCTGTACGTGTGTGTGTTTGTGTGTGCAATTGTATTCATTTAGTTTTTTTTTGGTTGTTGTTGTTGTTATTTTGACTAAAATCTGCGGCCATCCCCGCCTGACAATACCTGTTCTCGTCTGATTGCCGAATTTAAGCTGGTAACGACCCAATCAGATTAATTGAAGAGTAATGATGACATAAAAAAAAATATGTTTTTTTTTTATCATTTATGCTTCACATTATTGTACTATTCGATTAAATGAAAAATAAAATGCAATTACATAAAGAATGTAATATTAACCATATAGGAACACTTCGCAATATATAACGGCTACTCATTTAACGACGATTCACTTTAACGGCGTCACATTTAAATTATATGCCGTCGCTGTTGTGGCAGTTTTTCGGCAATACGTGCTCAACATTTTAGAGTCCAAAAAATATACCGAGCCCCATTTTCTTTTCGGATTGTCACACACACTATCTGTTTACGGCATTCGTACGTTTTGCATATCTCTGGCAACTTTTTACATAAAATTTAGAAATTTGCCAGAGATATGAAATTATGAAGTTAATATATAATTCATTTTGCTTTCGTATTATTGTTTTATATGTCTAGCGCTTTTTCCACATAATATATACTAGCGGTAAAATATCGCTTACTAGCTATCAGCATCCGCGAGGGAAAAAACGCCGTAATTCACTTAACGGCTGGATCCGGTAGGTAATCCGCCTTTATTGAGAGGTATTACTGTACGTGCTTTTTATTAATTCTGAAATTTAAATTTGAAATTATTTTATTTGAAACCATTGGGAATTCCTACGTCCTAAATATTTTGTTTGTAGAAGCCATGGCTTATCAATGTGAACATTTTACGAAAGAAAAAAAAAGCATAAGTGAAATGAAGTGAGGTACACTTTTTTTCCGATGTTTTATTGGTTATGAAGGTCTACATAAGTTTTTTAAACAAAAAAAAACTCAATAATATATACATTTTTTTAATAAACCAATTACTAATTTGATGAAAACATTAGTTGAAATATTTTACTATAAAATCGTTATTAAAAATTCTACTTGAAGGATTCATTTTATATCTTTCTATTTTTCTTTATAGTCTGTCCAGATGTTGGGAAATTTATATCAATAACGAAAAAAATTAAAAAAAGTCTTTCTGCTCCTGATATGTTCAAAAAATATATGTTTAATGAGTGCAGGTAAGTAAATCTCATTTCTTAAGAATTACACTGCTTGTTAACTTCTGAATCAACTTTTGGATGACAGCGTTAAAGCATTTTTATCTGTTAGTTATACTTTACTACTTTTGTAAACTATTAATCTTCAGCAATGTGCTGTCGCATAACCATAAAATTAATTTTGGTTTTTTGTTTTACATTAAAATTTAGTTAATATTAAGTAATACAGAGACAATGGTCTGGTAATAAGTATTAGAAACGAAAGACAGAATAATAGATGGAATACATTTACGAAAATACCCCTATATCTTTTGAAGGAGTGCTGAGCAGCAGCAGAATTCAACAAGATAATCCGTACTCTTTTGCAGCAAGCATCGTTGACAAAAACATCTAGATATTGTCAAAAATGTTTTGCATTGATTAGATCTCTTACCACTAGAGCATGATGTTTAACTCGTTGATAAGAAACAGCAGCTAGTCCTGAAATAGGGCAGATAACAGAACTTTTAAAGATCTGAAGCAGTAAATCTAGTGGACAGTGCTAATAAGTACTCACTTTCGTAACACTTTGTAGACTCTTATACCGGCACTATTAATAGTCATTACATCTTGAATTGATATTTTTCACTTTCTTGCAGAAAAAAATACATTTATTTTGAAACTTCAATTATGTTTTCTTTGTCTCTGAACTGCACCATTCTATTATTGATACTTCTGATGTGGCAATTTGAACGCTACTGTGTAGTTTACTCAAAATTTCATTTATCTGAATTACAACAACTGTAAACGTTATGGAATACGACGTATTATCCAAATACAGTATAATTTTCAAATTTTATATTGCACTAATAAAATAAAATATTTAAACTACTTCAGAATGATAATTTTCCATTCTGTTATTTGGTGTAGAATTAACGACCACGTATCATAAGATGAAGAATCGATCATGTCTTCCAGGATAGTCGAGCTGGTTATGCTGAATCTGGGTTAAAATCCGAGTAGCTGCATGGATGTTTCCTTTCTTTCTTCTGTTCTTCTTATTGTTGTTATTTACTAGCGTTTTGAATAGTTCACCTAAAGGCTGCAGTCTACTTCGACATATCCAGTGCCTTTCAGTGAATCAAAGAAATTGAACCGAATATAAAGAAAAGTACGGTCATATTTAAAGTCAATATTTTCAGTCTCCTCCTCTGTAAGGAGGATCACATTTTTATTACTAAGCTCCTTTTTCCATAAAGTTCATTTTTGGGTTTTAAAATTGAATTAGTGCTTATGATTAAAATACTTCCAAATCAGTCTATGATTAAACGTAAAAGCTGTAAAAATATATTTCTATGTACTTGTTGTTAAGTATAAAAAATTAATAGATATAAATTAATATTAACATGATTAATAAAAGGACGTCCACACACAGAAATACAAATTTAAAAACCTAAGAGTTGAAAACGCCTCGTTGCAAAGGCGAAACCGGTCCTTGTAGTATTTTAATACGTTCATAAGTTTTTATATTTTTATTTCGGCGTTTCGGCGTCTTTTCATTTATACTCGTTTCAACAAACCTTAGTTAAAATATAATGAATTTTACAAATGCTATAATAAATTTGAATCAGCAGTTAAAAAGCTTCACAACTATCAGATTGAAAGACAAGCTTATAATGATTTTCAATGATGGTAACTATGGATCACATCTGTTATTAATCAGTGTTAGTTAAAGCATTCCTTAGATTGACGAAATTGTTTCATAAAAGAATAGTTAATTTTTGAATTTAATATCTACCTTTTACTGAAGTATAATTGAATCTAATCGTAGAAAGTAATATGGTATTTACTTAAGAGGCATCACATTCAAATATTCCAACGAGCTCCTGAGGCTTTTGTATGATGTTTCTAAGAACTAATTAGAATTGAGAATCTTTCTAAAGTGTGATATAGTTCATTATCGTATGCTCATGTTTCTGCAAATGGAAATGAAGTAATGTATCCTTTCGCTTAGGACAACAAATTTACCCCATATCCGATTGCAATAAGCGGCATTCACAACAGAGACATTGGTAATATATTATAATTAGTTAATAAATAAATAGTTATCTTAATAAAAACAAAGTTAAAATTTAGCTTGCCTGTAAAATAAAAACTCAAATTATAATGATTGCATTTACTATATGATCGCCGATCAATAAAAGTGATTCTGAAGTAAAATTTAAAATCTTTTGATCCTGGTGTGACCCTGATGTTAAGTATATTTCAATTTATCCCTTTTTTAAATTTTTGTAAAATTTTGAAATTTTCTACTACTTTGGAAGCAATGGAATAAAGGAGAATGGGCAGATCTGCCCCACCACTGTATAGCGATCAATATATATATATATATATATATATATATATTAGGCGAGTGCAAAAGTTCTATCCGTTTTTGGATATGAAAATTTGCAATGGAATTGCCATCACACATTACATTGTAACGACGCAAATCGTCTGCCAATCAAACGTGTGGATGCCTCACATATAAATGCATCGTGTCTCACAAAGTTAATCATCTCAAAAAAAATATCAGAGGGTGTAGCATGGAACGCGAGAAGGAGCATATAAGATATTGTTTTTTATACGAGTTCGATAAAAAGAGTATGGCAGCCGCAGCATGTCGCAATGTTTGTCAAGTTTATGGGGAGAATGCAATAGACGAAAACACACGTGGTTTCTTAAATTTAGGGAAGGAGACGGAAGCTGCCAAGATCAGGATAGGAGTGGACGTCTATCACACGTTGGAGAGGACGATATTGACCAAGGCCATAAGGAACAGCCCGAACCCAACCGTGCAAGAATTAGCAGAGGCCTTCAACGTACACCGGACAAGGGTTGAGAGACGGCTGGTTAAGTTGGTTTTACGAGAAAGTTGGATCGTTGGGTTCCACATAACCTGACAGCTAAGCCACGGGATGACCGAATCGCCTTCTGTGTTTCCTTGCTTTCCCGGTACAAAAAAGACCCATTCTTGACACGAATTGTGACAGGAGATGAAAAGTGGGTTGTACCGTAACGTAAAGCGTTGTAGGACTGTGTGTTGCCCTTCTGATCCACCTGCATCGACTTCGAAAGCTGAACTTCATCCCAAGAAGATGTTATTGAGTGTGTGGTGGGATGTGCAGGGAATAATTCACTGAGAGGTCCTGCCACTCAACCAAACCATCAATGCTGCCTTCTACTGTCTGCAGTTAGACAGGCTGCATTCAAATTTGGTAGCAAAGCGGCCAGATCTCATCAATCGTCACAGTGTTATCCTTCATCACGATAACTCCAGGCATTGCTGTCATCACTCGCCAAAAGTTACTGGGCTTTGGTTGGGAGGTTTTACCCCACCCTCCCTTTTCTTCTGACTTGGCACCAACTGACTATCACCTATTTCGTGCGTTGAACAATTCCTTCAGTCAGAAAATCTTTGATGATCTTGATGCTGTGAAAACTGCCCTCCAAGACTTTTTGACTCGAAACCGCCGGATTTTTACCGCCGTGGGATTCATCTCCTACCAGAAAGATGGCAAGAGGTCCTAGATAGCAATGAGGATTACGCACAATAATAGGTACTGTTCATTTTGCGTTTATTTGCTCTTCTTTATGGGTAATAAAAACGGGTAGAACTTTTGCACTCCCCTAATATATATACATAAGGAAAGATCTCCATCTATAGAACATTTTTTATTATTACGACTTGTCTCAATTATTAGTCCCCATGGAGTTATATAATTCTAGATATTAAGTTTGATTGATTGATTGTGGTGAATGTGGGGGCAGGGAAGCAAAGCACCTACAGCCAAGCACCTCCCACCTGTAGGTGACTGGCTTCCCTGCCACCCATATTCACCACAATCAGTATATCACACTGTTAATAATTATTATACGTAATTAATATTATCATTTATTTCAAGTATAAATAACTTTTTACATGTAATAAATGAAAATAATATTTACTGCTCCTGAAAATAATTATTAAATGATTTAATTAATTAATACATCCGGGAAGTAAGATGTCAACGAGATAAGTCATATCTAGACGCATATAACTCCGAACGGACTAATAATTGAAACAAGTCGTAATAATAACATTTGTTCTATGTAAGCAGATCTTTTTATAGGTATATATCTTATCACTATATAGAATCACTTATCACTTCCCATAGGCTATTGCCCATTTTCCTTTCTTCGAAGACGTCTTGACTACCTATCGTGAATTCGTTAAGCCCTATCACAGTTTAGGCTGAATTTTCAATCATTGCTTACCAGAATCCAATGAATTTGGTTTTATCCTGATGACATCAGAAATTACAGAAACAAGAATTTAACAGAATTTAACAAAAAAAAAAGCTGCCAATGCTTATCACTGTTAGGAAATAGTTAAGATGCATAAAATTATTTTCTTTTTAAAAATTACAGGATATAGAAATTTCAATTGTCTGAAGATTGAACTTACAAAATGACCTTTAAATTCATTTTTATTTGCTAGGATGTATGAACACTTCAAAATGCATGAAAAAACCTGTAAACAAGAGTACACTTACCTTAAAGTAGCTTTCTTTCCTACTGTTACCAAGGATACTTGTAACGCTGGTATGTGTCTTGAACTTATTTTATTTATTTATCAGTTTTTAAATTAAATTTTGCGAAAATCAACAGAAAACAAAACAAGTGAATATATTTTCTGTTAAAACATAAATTAAGGCGACCTATAACAATAAAATAAATTAAAAATTATAATATAAAAAAAAGTATATTAGCGTCATGAAAAATTTAAAAAAAGTTAAGAAAATAAGAAAAAAGAAAAAAAAAACAATCCACGCAGACATTGCGGAAAAAAGATTAACAGATAAAAGAAATAAACAGTAGATACATAGATCTGAACCGACAACAATCAGTAAATGAGTCCGAGAACTTGCCGATCACGCTATAACTGGCACATGAAAGGCGATGGTATTTCTGACATTTAAGCTAATAATGGAAATCCAATGAAAACAATGACCCAGACCTCGAACATGGCAGGGCGTTAGACCCTGAAAATACGTATTCCTATGTTTGTTGGGTCTCTGATGAAGTCCGTTTGTTGATCTGACCTTTCGTTTGGGAGTTGTTAGAGGTAGAAGAAACGGACGGACGGACGGGCAGTAAAAAACGCAATAGCAACAATAACAACAATACCAAATATCTCGAACATGGGCGGGCGTTGGACCCTGAAAATACCCCATTCCTAAAGATTTTTGGCCTCTGAACACGATGTTGAAATCCGCTTGTCGATCCGACTATCCATTCGGGAGTTGTTAGGGGTGGAAGAAACGGACAGGACAAAAGTCTGAAAAAATAGCTACTGATTTTGGTCGCTACCACAGTAGTTCTCAAATTTGTCGCTAACAAAACAAACATGTATCCTGTGACAACGTTAAGACTCATATTAACAGGAGTCTTCACGTATTTCTTATATTAAATGTGGAATTTGAACTTTGTAATGAACTACTTTTTTCTTGAAAACTTGTCATTTACCTGTTGCTGCTCTCCGAAATCGACTTCACTTTACATATACAGTAAACTTCCAGGGAAAAGTCTCGTTGATTTCGCAATAAAAAAATACTGTGCTGGCGAAGCGAACAAGAGGTTGGCTTTGCAGCTTTCGTTTTGCTATTAAATTCTCAACTTATCCCACAACAAACAAAGAAGTAAAAAATCCTGAAAGAAAAGGAGGTGGTGGATGAAGGAGTGGATGGAAACCACGAACCAAAGGGCATTCAGCGTGAGAGTATCACTGCCAATAATTTTTCAAATAAAATGCCTTCATCACTAGGCACATTGGTGTCGGATTTGCTGCTAAATTGTGCGTATATACGTGGGCCCGACTGCAATTCTAGACTATACGTTTAAAAGTCTGTTGATGTGTTTCTGATTGTCCACCGTACCTTGCCAGTGTTTGGGAAATGCTGTCCAACGCCATCACTCTTCACGATAACGCCACATATCCCATGGTAGTCCATAAATTCTATGAAAAAGTAGTGATCGAAAACAATGACGTAATATTTGCATTATATTTTATTATAAACTTTATTTTATTTTAAAAATAACTTCTTTACATCTTTTTTAGTGTGTATTGAATTAGAGAAAGAAAAATTGCAGATTATGTACGAAAACGACCTTTCGTTTTTTAGATCTCCGTATCGAAAGGAATGTAGGTAAGCATTTTCTTCTGTTGTACTGCAAAGTGATGATTGAAGTAGGAGATTTTAAGATATTTTTTTTCTTTTAAAGGTTAATTCAGGAATTTTGCAAGAATTTAGGAGAAATATTGAGGCGTTGACAAGGGAAAGATAGTAAGTCCTGAAAAGCAAATTTTCCATGGGAAACAAAAAACAGTTTCGCCAGCTCATGTATATTTACCACAAGTGCTATCTTGTACCGTTCGTAGGAACTACATCACTCAAAATTTTGACTTACTGCCATTGTTACGCCATTGGCGATATATCTTACTACCTTTTCAATGAAAAATCTGAATAATGATTTTTTTTTACTTATATCTTACACATGTCAACGCCTCTATTGTTGTTTCAATTATAATAATTGAAGCAAGTAATTGTTGAATTCCATCAAATTTCACTATCATGAAGTTTGTAGTCCATTTACTGTAAATCTGAAGAAACGTGATCTCAGAAACCAGTCATTATCATTGACTTTCTTTACTCGAGTTATTGTTTGGTCGCGTCTGTAATGTTATAAGTTACTTCCGGTGTTTACATCAAATTCGTCATCGCGCTACAATGCTTACTTTTTATTATGTTTGTTGGTTTTTCAATATTAAAAAATATATTTATATATTTATTCATTTTATTTATTTATTTTCGTATTTTCGATTTCATAAAAAGTTTGTTTTTAATCGTCCATTTCTGTTATCGATGCCAGCTGCTCTCTTTTCTTGCTCGGCCTTTCAAACAATGGGCTAGGTTTAGTGGTAAGCGGGGCTTCGGTTTCATTAACGATATTAACACTGAATGAGATGAAATACCTGTTGCTTCAGCCGTTTCACGATAGAGAAAGACGATTTGAAATAAAAAATAACATTCCAAATGATTCCTCTGGATCAAAAACGAACAACGGTGTAGGTTCAGCAGCCTCCTTGTTCAGAACCATATTCGAAACGGAAGTATGCGGAGTAACTAATGCTCAATCGTTTACCATATAAGGAGTTGTCAGGTGTCTTCAGATTTAAAGTGAATGGACTTTAGTAAAACGGATCAATTGGTGTTTTTGCCCAACACTTCGTTCATGTCAAGATTTAATGTTGTGTTAATGGCAATTTCTTCTTCAGATAATAATTTTATAAATTAACTTTTAACGTAAGTGTGGTTGAAAGAAAAAAAATTTGTGTTGCTTTAAAAGTAATTAAAATCTTTTGAAAATAATAAATATTAAAAAGAAATATTTATTGAAAAGTTACACTCAATATTAAGAAATGGAACCACCCACATTATATGTAAATTTATTAAAATGTGGTAGTCACAAAATGACGTGGAATGAGCCTCGGGTTGAATTGTATTCAGAAGTGAGAATTCATTAGCGGTGTGAATTCAGAAGTGAGAGGTTCCAAAGTCAAACTGTCGATATTAAACAACTCTTGCCGCAAGTTGGAGACGAGACGAGGAAAATACGGGAATTTTGTGAAGAGACGAAAGGACAAGAAACTCGTGATTAATGGAGATGCAAGGACTCCTACAAAGTGAAGCCACGAAGGAAAAGTTCCATTCGATAATTTGAAGACATCGCGCTGAAGCAAATATCAAAGTGAACGATGCCAAACTTAACCTATGGAGGTGGTAAGCCAAGAAGATCTTCCCGTGTATCTGACTGAAATTCATAATGAAACAGGAAGTAAGGGATTTCAATTTCATTTCAAATACAGGGAACTTTGAACAAGTTAAATGAAGTGAACAGTTTAGAACGACGAAAGAACTAAATGCAAGGAAGCTAAACTTCCCGACTAATTCAATTCCATAAAGATAATGGAATAGTGTTTGTGAATGCTAACACATTACTAACTATCAGTGCTTCTGTTTGTGAATTATAAATTGTGCATCAATTAATATTGACACAAGTCGTGCCAATATTTAACATAACTGTGTTATTAAGTGTATTAACGATAGAGTTAATTCCAAAACATTGAGAAGAATTATTTCTAAGAAAGAACATTTAGTTGAGCTTTTGAGTGGAATATTATTATTTATTTTAGTAATTTGAGGATTCCAGCAAATAAATTTATCAGTCTTATTTTAAATCACTCTGTGTGTGTCTATAAGTATTTATGTGAGGTTGACTATAGTCAAGTGACTACAATTCCACAATAAGAAATTGAATATCTACATAAAAACTAAAGCTAAAGTATTTTAGAAAAAAAATAATAATGTATATTTTATGAAAACTATATTGCATTACATTTATTGACTGTTTCCATTTCTGATTTTTTTTAGCTACCTTCATGGCTTAATGCCCTTTGCCACTTGTAAATACTATGATTCTGTAAAAAAAGAGCTATTTAACAGCGCCTTCAAGAAATACTGTACTACTGGTATGTTAATATTTATTTATAGGTTATCTTAAAATGGATTTAGCTGTTGCAGAATTTCAGAAAAATTACCAGCTTCGATTTCCCATAGAAGTATAACCATATCTTCATTATTAGATCACTAAGACAATGGATTCTATTGCAGATACTTTTGACTGTCTTATACGTAATTATTGGATATCCAACACAGCTGCAATGAGGAGAATTAGCTTCAAAAGTTTAATTTATTTGTCGAAATAAACATATTTAACGTGCGGTTGTAAAAATAATAAGGTAGTGGACCCACTATAAGCAAAAAAAAAAAAAAAAAAAAGCAAAAAAAATAAAAATTTTCAATGCCCCCCCCCCCCGAAAAAAAAAAAAATCTCTCGTTATCTGAAATAAAAAACGAACTAAAATTCAAACGAAAAAGAATTTAATTTATTTAATTAATCTATTTTTGATATGTAAGCAGCATTATAATTTTCTTGTAAGTATTAAATATTTTTTTATTCAATTAAAAGAAATATCAAAAATTATAGTACAATATCGTAATCCCGTTGATTATGTCAGTCCGCCATTTTAAATACAGGAACTACATAGGCAAGAATAAGTTTGGTGGTTAGACAGATCGTAGGTATTTCGAAGTTTTTGCATTCACATGTTGCGTTATCTAGATAGAGCAAGCCATGAGAAAATTGGATATCGTGCCATCAACGACATTGGTACATGTTTTATTTCTGTTTATTTCTGTTAGCATAAAAATGTCTTATTTTAGCAGCATTTCATTGCTGTGGTAACCAAATAAAACAAAAATTAAATTTCAATATCATGGTTAGACACCAAACAGTAGTCTACGTAATAAAATGGCCCGCACACGTCTACGTAGACGTCTACCTTCACAGTATTCAGCAAATTGCTCTGAATAGAAATCATGGAGGCTTACTTTTACTCACTCGCCCTTAATGCCTACGCCTATTCTAGTTTATTTATAACTTTATTTACAATAATAACATTTTTCATTTTTAATTCTAGTAATTTTTATTTCAGCAACACACAAAAAATTTTTCAATTTCGCATTTATAATTATTATTATTATTATTATTATTATTATTATTATTATTATTATTTGTAAAGTATTGGATTAAGAAATGAACTAGAAACAGAAGAAATAAAAATAGTACTTCAATAGTGAAAATTGAAAATATTGAAAATATTCTCTGTTTAGTGGCCGGAATTTAGATCAGGCGAGTAAGAATTAGTGGACTGCAGTTTTCTAGAAAATTAATAAGCATTTTTTTTTTTTTTTGAATATTCATTTTTGAAAAGACTTTAAATTTCTAAAGCAAACTGTGTTAGAAACAGTTTAAATACTACCAATTATTTTAATATACTTAATCTTCTCATAATATAATCCTATGTACCATTTTTTTTTTCAAATAGTTCATATGTGCTCTTGTATCACTTTTATGTCCTTGTATAAAATATGTTGATATAGATTATTTACTACTTTTTCATAATAGACAGATTTTTAATAGATTTTAATAGATTTTTTTTAATAGATTTTAATAGATTTTTTTTTAATAGATTTTTAATAGATTTAATAAATTTTTTCATGAGAATTTATAAAAATCAGTTTGCAAATTTATTTGCATTAAAGTGGTCATAAGATAATATATTCTGCAAAATATGGGATTTTTAGTTTAAATATTTGCCGAGATATGAATTTTTGAAGCTTTTTTTTTTTTTTTTATTTTCCACGCCCTTTATTTTATGTATTTTCTTGAATACCTCACCTCCTAATCTATCGAATGGAACCAAATTTATTTTCCCCATGTATTTTTTTTATGCTAAATCCAAAAATTCCAACGAAATTAGTCTAGGACTAACAGTTTTGTACTAATGAAAAGCATGTAAGCAGTTAGGAAGAAATTTAAATGACCATGTGGTATCACATTTAAAAATTTGAGATTTTATTCCAAGTCTGAGAAAGGTCTAAAGTAACTGAAAAAAAAATAATCAAGTTGGTGTTTTGCTCCTGAGCTTGAAAAAAAAAAAATAATCGCAAAGTTGGTATTCTTATCCAATCACATAAGAAATATCCAACAAGTGTTACTTTGTCACTGCATATTTATTTAGTAAATTCAAGGTACCTATTAAGTTATTAGTCATAGCTCTGTAACCAGTAACTCTCACTTATAGCCAGGAATAACCCAAATTTTCAAACTCATTCAAACAGAAATTCACCCGTTTAAATCGACGATGCTAGATAGTATAGTAGTCCACAGTATTATTGAAAAAGTACAAGCCTTTTAATTAACATCATTTAATAAAAAAATAAAAATGTTTTACTTTGGTATTACTTAAAATATTTTCAATAAAAATTAATATTTTCTGACAATAAAAAAATAAAATACTAAACTACTGTTATTATACAGCAAGTTCTGTAAGTTTCAAAATTATTAACTAAAAATTAATTGCAGAATTTGTAAACAGAATGTTCAAGTTCTGCAATTAACTATTAGTTGATAAGAGTTATTCAGGACAAAAATACCATTTTTTTCTCACTTGCTTTTCAAAATAGTTTCCGTATTTTTGGTTTTGAGTCATACGATTGTGTAAAGGACAGGAATGTCTTTTACTTTCTGTTTTAGGGGTTGCGTTTCCCACCAAAATTACACTTTCTGTTTAGGGGAGGGGGTATTGCCACAGAGCAACTTTGTTTTCAAGGATTGGTGCAACTGGCCATTCTTTGGCTAGTACCACGGCAGAAGCAATTGTTCAGTGTTCATTTGGAATTCTTTTAAACACTGAATTATTCAATTACTCAAGAACTGTTGGATTGAATTGTTTTGATAAATTCAAGGAAGAAGAAAAAGAACCCATGCTTGAAAGATCTGGATTGTCGTTTAATTTCTGCTGCCAGTTCAGTTTCTCACCACCACCAAAAATTGCTACTCTCAAAGTATGAACAGTTGCAAAGAAATTGTTGAACCCATTTAATAAACATAAAAAGAACATCAAGAAAAGTTACTTACACTAATGTACTTCCTTTTTTTATTATTAATTAATTTTTTTATTATTAGGGGTCGTCCTTAAATTTATGCTTTAGCACAAAATTATATTCACTTGTTGTACAGACACATTAATTACATTAATTACACTTGTAGTTGCAAAAGACCACACAGGGTGCGACATTAAAAACAGTTTGAAGTATGGTGAGAAATTGTGTGTTTCATGTGGAGTAGCTGTAGCAAACTGTAATAAGGAAAAAAAATTATCCGTTTTCCTGTTGGGTCTCCTGTATAACTGTTCAGTGAATCAGAGGCTGAATCCCTTATGGACACTGGTGAACTGAATGAAAGCTTTACAGAATTGGGCTGTACGCCAGTATGCAGTAAATATGCAATAAATAAGAGGAGCCGAATTTTCTTCGCAAAAATCAAGGCAAATCAAGTAAGTATAGCAGTACACAAAAAATTTGCTCAACTAATTGACAGACGAAATACCATTAATATCATCAACACCTGGAAAAAATTGTGAATTTGTTGGTTGTGACGACCTTAATCAACTAATGACTGATTTAAAACAAAAATGACAAATGTCACTGCAAGAAGTACTCAAAGTATTGACTCTGGCACAAGTAGTTGGTCAGTGCAAGACACAATGAATGAATTTCAAGTTTCGGAGTATACCGTGAAAAACGCCAGACCTATGAAAAAAATCCATTTGCGGTATATAATAGAAAAATCACCGAAAGTCGTAGAGAATTGGATTGTCGTAGCATAGGCATTATGAGAGATTCTAGAGATAATACAGCCCCCCCCACAGTTCACGCATTCCTCTGTGGTTTTTCCTTACTTAATTGAATTGCTGTCTTCATTAATTTATGTGCATTATTTTAGTGATGGTGCAAGTTCACAATATAAAACTGCAAAAATTTGTGCTCGCATAAAGTTCATTTCAATGTTCAGGCCGAATGGAATTTTTTTGCAACATCACATGGGAAGAGCCCATGCGACGGATTTGGTGGAACTGTGAAGAGATTAGTTGCTCGGCCAAGCTTGGAAGCTACTGAAAGCAAACATATTTTGACAAGTAAACTTTTCTTTTGACACCACATGATCTGTTTATCTGGGCTAAAGAAACTATCTAAGCTATTTTTTTTACGTATCTAAATAATGCAGCAACAATACAGCGGCGAATCAATTCTGCAAAAACTGTACCCGGAACACATAGTCACCATAAATTTGTGCCCGTTAGCCAGGATGAGCTGATGATATATCGCCTGTCCTTAGATCAGCTAAAAACTGGCACAAAGGTGAGTGTTATTGGTTCATCTTTGATTGCAAGTCTTAACACAGATGCATTGCGTAAAGGAGTACCTGTTGCTTTGAGTATATGTTGCTGATGATCATTGGTATATTGGCTGTATAGATGAGCGCAGCGATGAGGAAGAAGACGTGTTGGTCAACTTTATGTGGAGAAATGAATCAACAAATGTGCTGGTGTGTCCCTCACGGAATGGCAGTGTTACAATTCATGTATTCATGAATTGTGAGTATTGGCAGCTCCAGATCTGCATGAGCAAAGTGGATGGTAATACAATTACAACGACAGTATTTTAACAACAACTAGTCGGCTACCCGTCGCTTCGCTCCGGAAGCCTCGCGTATGTAACGGAAAACAATTTGTTATTTATTAAAAAAACACACACACACAAATTACATCAAGTAAAATAAAACTAAAATTTTTTTGAAGTTTTTTTTTATTTAAATTTTTGATGTATATATTCTCTCTCTTCACGACTGCTTTTAGAATCAGCGTGTGAATCATATATCTGTGATATATTTTTATTTTTTATAGAGATTAGAATGTAATCCTTGTTGTCTAATGCCTAAGACGTCTAACTTCGGAGCAGAAGGTTGCATGTTGGATTCCAGTAGATAACTTGTAGAAATTATTTCTATTTTTGTAAATTATAATAATTGCACCAGACCGAAAGAGAAATAAAAGATTTTCGTAATATAGATACAATTTTCAGTCGCTTTTGAGCTACAAATAGTGAGCTTTCAGTATTCTACTTAATAGAAATAGTGCTTCTTTCTTTCTTGAGTCTCTTTTTTTTATTTCCATTGATACTTTACAGTGGTTTTTGAGTTAGAAAAGTGATTGTTTTTGAGTAACGAATAGCGATTTTTCAGTATTCTACCTAATAGAAATAGTGATTTATTTTTTTTTCTGTTCTTTTTTATCCAATTCCAATTGATACTTTTCAGTGGTTTTTGAGTTACAAATAGTGAAAATTATCTATATCTATTAGCTAGGCCATCAGATTGTTCGATATAGATATTTGAAGAAGAGATTTCAGATGGACATTAGTTGATATAGATGATAAATGAAGATCATAGCTTGTATACGAAATTCTTCGCAACAAATTGATTGTGAGTATTCTTTAGAGTGAAGATAACCAAATTCTGTTGAATTGTGACTCAAAGACCTAAAGTTGTATGTGAGTTAAGACAACGTTTTCCAATTATATGGCAACTTTATTTAGAGTTTGTCCTTGAGCTTTATTGATAAATATCGCATAAGAAGGTCTGATCGGAAATTGTTTTCTTGTGAAAGTGAATGGAAGTAGATTACCGCATGGTTCAATAGACATCCTATGGATGAAAACAAAATCTTCTTTGTGAGTTCTGTTATAATTTCGGTTTCTATGAGATCATTATCGAATGAACAGCATTTAAGTTGAGTTCCATTGCAGTATGCAAACTTGGGATTGATGTTTCGCAACAATATTATTGGAGATCCAATCTTCAATGACAAACGATGTTGAGGAATTCCGCCGAGATTCAATGCGTTCAGACACTTGGGCATATAGAGATGTTCGTGTGATGGATTATCAGAAGTGTCAATTTTATTCGCACTTGTATTGTATGCTCTGTAGTCTCTCCTTGTATTCTTAGACTTATCATTCGATTGATGTTATCGACACTCTCGTTCATCTCGTTTATCCAATTCCAATTGATACTTTTCAGTGGTTTTTAAGTTACAAATACTGATTTCTCTATCAGTATTCTATCTAATGACGTACTGCGTCTTTCTTTTTTGACTTTCTTTTTAATTACAATTGTTACTTTTCAGTCAAAGTCAGTTCAGTTTTGACAGATAAGTCAAAAAAGCAATATGAAGAGAGTTGTAGTTCCCATGGCTTAATGGGTGAGATGTCTGACTTCGGATCAGAAGGTTGCAGGTTCGATTCCTGTCGCGGATGTTTTATTGAAAAAATTCTTTCTATTTTTCATTCTCACAGAAAACTGCGCCGGACAGAAAGACACACAGACAGACAGACAGAGAAATAAAAGATTTTAGTAATATAGATTGTCAAATGCTGGGAAAGGTTCAAAGGTTAAAAGTGCACCCCAACTGCAAGTACTTAGGACAGTTTGTGAAGTATTTTAGATAGATCTAGTGAATTTATGAAATTCTTCTATAATGAAGTTCTTTTCTTTTAGCGCGATGTAAAAAATACAACTACTTTGCAATTTTTTTTCCTAGCTCTGGAGCAAAACACCAACTTCATTATTTTTTTCAGATACTTTAGACCTTTTTTAGATTTGGGTTAAAATCTCAAATTTTCGTGGAAATCTGTGATGATGTGGTGAACTCATCAGGCCATCATCAATCCTATTTCAATTCAAATGTAATACCTTTTGAAAAATCGGTCAAAAATTAAAGAAACATTAAATTCATCTACAATAATGTCGTGAAATAGAATGCTCATCTTTTTTAAAAAAGTTTAATTTAGTTAATATGAAAAGTTAATATACATTTTGGTTACAATATTAATATGCTGAAACATGGAGAACGACTTTGATTAATAAAGTTTCTGAATAATATTAGAAAGAATTAACTGATGTTAGATAAGTCTGCACATCCTAGCCTCGCCAGAATAAGTGAAATAATAAGAAATAACTTAGTAACAATAGTTTGAATTAAAAGTTTACTTTGGAAGTCTGTTTTGAAATTAAGAAAATTGAAATTGCTAAAGGATAACAAAAAGTTAACGAAATTCGCAAAAGGAAAATATCCTGTTAGGGGAATAGCCTCAGAGAATCAGTGAGATAATCCAAAGCCGCCCTTGAATTTAAATATCGAGATAATCTTGATATTAGAAATCTGCAAAAACTGAATCTGAACTTAAAATAATCTGTAAACACTTAAGAATTTGTACTTAAGATCATTAGTACCAGATTAGAATTACACTTCATAAAATATGACGCATACGGCGAAGGAAAGAATAATAATAATACCAGAAAGTAATGTGTTAATATGGAATGAAAGCATGATATTCCATTATTCAACAGAAGCTTCGTAAGCAAAAGGTTTATGAGATTAATTCGAAGGCTGGTGAAACCGAAATATTACAAGCACAAATCAAATACAAAGTAATGCCCATTTTTCTTATAATTAAAATTTTCTAACTTTTTATATTTATTCTGTTAATAATGGCATTCTATATATTTCAGAATGTCTTCTTTTATACGACAGTATAGACGAAATAATATTCAATAACCTTCTGACTGCTAGCAACATCACAGATAACGAAAATAAATGTATGTAAGTATTCAGCATATTACGCAGTTCATCTTACTGGTACGTGTATTGAAATATTGCTAGATAAACAGGAAACTTTGTTATCTCTTTAGTTTTAAAACAAAACATAGAATTTTTGTATTCGAATTAGGGTAAGGGCACTAGTTGTGGATCGGGATTTAGAGGAGGATCGAACTGTCTGTACTGTTAGTTTCTCAAGTTAAAGACAATTGTTTCTTATGGCATGTTTTGTAGCCACTGCTCCCATTATTTCCCTTTTTTTGTGAATGGGAAAGCCGTAAGTGTCGAAGCAGGCGAATTTCTTCCAAATATGGCAGAAATCTGAAGGGAAAATTAAGGTAAGTAACTTTAAAAATGATTAATTATTTCTACATATAATTCAGAGCCTTCAAATTCACTCAAAATAAAGTCGTAGGTATTTAGTTTTGAAGAAAAACATATACGACCTTGCTTGAAGCTTTCCATCTATCCTTGCGGGCGAGTTGGAAATTACACACTACACACACATTCCACCCTTGGATATTGGTGTTTTCGGGCCACTCAAAAAAGTCCTCCTCTCAAGAATGCACTAAACTCATGCGTAAAAACGATAAAAAATTATTCAAATAGATACGATTTCTGCAAGGTACTAACACCAGCAAGGCAGACAGCAATTACTCCAGCCAACATTCATATTAGGTGGATTTCGAGGGAGTGGTATATAGCCTTTGGATCCTTCTGTTGTCCACGCTCATCGTTTGATGGACAGTAGTCCTAATGTTTCTTCTTTTGTGCCTACTAGACCAGACGATGAGCCACAACCCGGATGCTCTTCCAATGCAAGGGCAGCCTCTCCCGTCTCTCCAGTTTCTGGTGATAAAAGAAGTTTTGGCACCCGAAGAGGACAATGTCAAATTTCAAGAAGTGACTACCACAAGATGTGTCACTTCACTGGAGTTACTGAGGGAAATGGAGGAAAAAGAAAAAAATAAATCGACTAAAACAAAAAGAATCGAAAGTACGAGCGAAAGCTTTGAAAGTGATGACACTGAAAATGATGAGAATGATAACACTACCTGTGGTAAATGTGGTGGAGCATTTCAAGATGATTTTCGTGGAGAAAGTTGGATCCAGTGTATTAAATGTAAGTTGAGGTATCATCAAACATGCCAGAAGTTGTCAAATAATGCTCGACCAAAAAGGTTCCTATGTTTCAAATGTAAACAATAATGAACTGTGAACTGCTAAATTCAAATATATCGCTCTAATTTGTGTAACGTGTTGTTTGGAGCATGTCATTTTGATTTCTACAATTAAAAATGTAATATTCTTCAGTTTTCGTTAATTTTTTTGTACATGTACGACCATGTAAATAATATGCAGAATTTTGATCCACAATTAGTCCCGGTCACTAGTTGCGGATCACATTGCTTATTTCGTTTGTTGAGTGTTATAATCGTATGCACCATATATTTACGTAATCCTTGTGATATTTTCTGATAAAATATAGAAGGAAAATGGTTTTCGTCAACTGATCCTCAACTAGTGCCGGGGGTCTAATTCTGGATCAAATGTCATATTTTAGTTTTTTTTATGAAAATATATTACTAAATTGGTGTTGCCATAATATAAGTGATCGTAGAGCGTTATAATTGGGTCAACTAACAAGCTTCAGGTAAAACTCGTTACTCTTTTCCTTTCCCAGCTTCAAAATCAGAACTTAGCCTTAGGTAGATCCATAACTAGTGGCCTTACCCTAAATTATTTAGTTGCTTATAATAATAAGATACTAGATGTATAAATACTATCCATAAGAGACTGATTAACTTTACTAAAGTATTGTTTACCTTAACGTTACTTGTACCTTTAGTTACCCGTAACTAACCGTTTTAGAGGTGCCTTTAAATTAAGCAATCTGTATTCCATCAATGGTCATTGACTGATGATGACGAGATTGCTGCATTTGCTGTAAAATAGTACGAGATCTATTTTCAAAGCCGATTGTCGTCGATGTGCAGTAGCGAATTGTAGAACATGAAGCTCAATCGCATTTGCGGGTGTTGACTACTGACTAAGTAATGACATTGACGAAGAAAGGTCATCTTTTTCATTATATTCTCTTAGATGCTTCCAGAAAAAGCTGCATTATTAACAAAACCATGATAGAATTGCGATTGGAAAATATGAAACGGCAAGCCGATTGAATTCACGAAAAAAAATGTCGTCGCTGGTCGAGATTTAACGAGAAGTGTCGAAGCTAAAAACGAAGAAATACAAAAAGATTAAAAATGAAATATCTATTTCCAATTTTAATTCTGTCGCCTTTTGAATAAATCATGTTTATTTTTGTAAACAAAACGTAGATATAGGTATTGGTAAATCTCACTGGGGCGCTAGATGGGCGCGGGAGATAAGGATCCCAATGTTTCAACAACCCAGGTCTGAGATGAGATGAAGTGATCAGCTCAACGCATGCCCGCCTATACAGCCTGGAATGAAGCCCTGGTACCCATTCTACAGAGGGCTTGGAAGAACCTTAGGACCTGTTTGGAGAAGAATTCAGCATGTGAAAATCCAGGACGGGGATTTCCGCCGGGTCGGGGATTGAACCCGTGACACGCTCTCAATCCATAGGTAAGCGCATTACTGCTTGGCTCTCAGTATCACAGAATGTAGATATGGCGGCAATAATTTATCCAACATCACCTTCAGTAATTCACAAATGTAAATTTATGGAATGTACCGGTGAGGTTTAAAGCTTTTTTACTCATTGACAATCTACCATCACATCGCCAATGCTACTGCTTACGTAAATGGTGCGTCTGAAAAGAACTTAAAGGTAGGACTAATGCACTACTGTTCATAAGAAGCACCTGAAAGGAGTCGAGCTACGACTTTGATTTTTACAAGATATGTTTATTAGGCAATACAGAACAAATGATAGTTCAGTGTCAAACATATCAGGTACATATCGATGTAGCTAAGAATCAAGTGTGGACACCTCTGGCATGTATCACCTGCTGTAGGAGTCGAGCCATCGAATCAAATAATGTTTGAATAGTGTCCTGTGGAATAGTCATCCAGGTTGAATTGATCCGCGTCCAAAGTGCAAAATGAGTTGTTGCCGGACGGTCCTACCGCTGTCCCTGTTACTGGAGCGTGTCACAGAGGTACTCAATAGGTGACAAATCCGGCGATCCAGAACAGGTGAAGCTTCATATGCAAAAGAAAAGGAACTCTATAACCTCTGACTAAGGTAAAGAGTGGTAAAGTAACATATTAATACAATTTGTGAATATATATATCTAATATCTGCCACAAAACTTGTGTAAAAAAAATATCACTTTTTCACTATTAATTTCAATAGAGTACATATGTCTAGCTAAAAATGGCAATGCATGTTGTAAAAAAAAAAATAATGGAGAAAAATTAAAGTCATCTTTGAATTCAACACTCCAAAAAAAAAAAAAACCTTAAATTCTTTGTAAATTTCTAAAAAGCTTTTTTAAGACCTGTTTTAAAAGTTTTTTTTTGTTTAGTTTTCTTCTTTGCGAAACAATATTTTAAAAAATAATTAAAAAAAGATCTATATTTTTCAAACATTTTAGATTTTTCAGAGTTACTTTAGAATTCCAAACCTGTGCTGCGTACGAGGGAATGAGAAAAGAGAGATTTCCCGATACCAACTTGAAGAACTGTGCTTCAGGTTTGTTTTTAGAAAAACTAAATTAATTGCGGAAATAATAATATACTTGCAATAAAGCTTTTTCCGGAAACTTCACATTTTATGAGCTTAAAAACTGTATCTCAACAAATACACTAATTCTAGGAAAAAATAGTAAGAATTTTAAACGTCTATAGTAATATTCAGATGTCAGTCTTAGATCATTCAAGTCTGAGTTCGAAATTTTTTAGTTCCGAATTCTATATAGCCAGCTGCATTGTACAAACAGCAATAGAAACCATGATCAATCTTAATCACTCTGGTTTTGAGGAGAAGACAGATCAATGGATGATCAGGTTAACCTGCCGATGATTAGATGTTAAATCCTGGTTTTGTATTTAATTCCACTATTTTTCTTTTACGTTATAAAATCCCAAGATAGAATAATCGAAAAGACAACTTAAATTTGAAATCGCAAGCAATAAATGTAATGGAATCCAATATTAATTTTTGGAGAGGAATTCTGTTCTTATTTAAGTCGCATAATTTGTATCAAGAAATACTGCTTCATGAAGAAATTAAAATGAACACACACGTAAATAAAATCAACGCTATAAATTTTTCCTCAGAAAATATTAGATTGTTATCAAGAGTTAGCTGAAAATCACTTTTTCTGCTGTGTCCAGTAATGCCATATTTTGCTAAATGGTAGGCAATATACTGGATAGATCCTTGTCTGAGGGACTTTCCCACTCCGGGGGTGAGGTTTACTCGATATTTCGGAGATGTATGTTAATTATATTTAGAATGGCGCATATTTAACTTCAGTTGTTTGTTTTTTGGATAGGTTGTTTGCTTTCATGATGTGCTTTCCTAGCCATAATGAGCACACTGAAAGAACGGGAAGGGAAGGTAGGGAACAGTGCAACATAATTGCAATTGTCTATTCTATTGTTCTAATTCAGAAACATAAATTAAAATTCATTTGTAAGCAACTGATCAATTCTAGTGCTTTTATTTTCTTGGTGAAAATGTGCAACATTACTATTAATTTTGTTATTCGAATTATTAATTTTAGTCTGATCAAGATAGCGTGACGATCGGAAGGAAACCGATGTGATAATGACGTATCTGTTTTTCAGTCAATCACAAACAAACGGCCTCAAAGTACAGGTCTCTGTTAATTTCCCTCAAAATTTTCTTTTCTGGTGAAGTGAATAGAGGAACTTTTAAGATGCTAATGTTAGTTTTGAGCACTTATTTCGAAAAGAAATGAATGATTACTGTAAAAATAAATTATTGCCGAGTAACACACTGGTCTATAATATAAACGTGAGTTCTCTCCTTCCTTTCGACAATTAATGTTTATTTAAGAATATTAACCTTTTTGTTATGAAATTTTTCATAATCTTATCACTGACTAACGAATTTCTGACAGTTTTAATAT
>JAFIDM010000002.1:35788980-35806685 GCA_023159025.1 Thereuonema tuberculata
TTGTGAACCTGAGCTCATTCTGAAATTACATTTTTACATTTTTTACATTTCACGAATAGGCAGAGTGATTTCAGATTTTCGATTTTGTTTATTGGTCAGACATGTTTCGCTTCCATTTTCGTTCCTGTGAAACGCGCTTCAGGCTGCAATGGGGTCTCGAACACAGACATTGGCGTATTGATTGGCAATATGTCGTTTGGAATGTCTTACCGGCCCAACGCCAATTTTCATGGTTTTGTGTGCCATTGAGTTGAATTCGCGATCTCACCTGATACGAATTCAGGGAACCTTCAAGAGGCAGCGATACATCCGGGATGATTTAGAGGCAGAGTTGATACCCTTCCTTCAAAGTTATCCTGGAGCAGGACAGTGCTCACCCGCATTTGGTCCAGAATGTCCAGGACCTTTCCTAGGCACGGCAGATATCCCTCTTTCCTGTCCTGCTTGATCGCTGTATATGAGTCTGGAAAATGCATCACTCAACAGCTGCTATTGAAGGAGTTACATTGCGCCATGTAGGAGGAGGAAGAGGTCTCATAAGCAAAGGCGTAAAACTTGATCATTCTTTGTAATAACTTCCTAAGATTTTTGTTATCAACCTATTGTGCAGATTTTGATATTAATGTCATCAGAAATTATTGATCTAAAAGAACCAGAGTCTATTAATGCTCATATAACAGCTTGGAAGAAAAAAGAACTTCATGGCTCCCATCCACACCAGCTCAGTCAAGATTTCTAGATAGAACATCATCAAACTTGTGGCTGAAACATGGATTGTTGTTTGGTTTTGTAGTAGCTATTCAGGATCGGATAATTGCTGCGAAAATGTATAGGAAATACATCATCCAAGATGCAACAATTGATGATTCCTGTAGACGATGTGGACAGACAAGTAAAACAATTGAGCATATTATCGGAAGTTATACGATTATGTCTAGTGTGGATTATACACACAGACATAACATTGTGGCAAAGATCCTGCATCAGTCTCTCGACGTAAGATAGCACTTAAGTCCTCCAAATGAGAGTTGGCCGGCGGAAGTTTGAACTGCCCAGCCCTTCCGGTAGCTGATCAATTATGTTTTCCTGTTAAAATGGACGGCAGCGTCTGTTCTCACTGAGAAAGTATAGTTAACTTATAATAGGCCAATCTTTAATTATCGGAAAAGTTCTAATTTAGGAAATCGTTTATTTAGAGAATTTCATTTATAAATTATGTCTCTTAGATTTTAGGTTTTGAAAGTATCCCTTCACAGAGGCAAGTATTTCTCTTGCTTGACGACGAAGAGTGCTTCCAGGCTATTTTTCTCCGCTGAAATGTTGATAACGTAAAATAAACCTTCTCTCTAACATTTAGCATTATTTCAATACTAATCGCTAATAATAAATATTTTAATGATTTATAAATACAATTCCCTTTTGATAAGTAATCAGCGATTAGCAGAATGGCGGATTCCTGTCAGAAGATCAGACGGAAGTGCCTGACCAGACTAATCGATGCTACATGCGCAGATCTCACAAAAACAGGGCGGCCAACTCTCATTTGGAGGACTTGCAAGTACATCACTACAAATATCAGCCTGATGCAGTTTTTGATAGTCAAGCTTACAAATTGTACTGGAATCAATCAATTATCACTGATTCGACAGTTATGGGCAATAGGCCAGACATTGTATTGCTAGACAAAACACAGAAAACTGCTAGGCACCTCGATCTTACTGTGTCACTTAATAATAATCTTCATAAGGCCTACGCTGATAAATTTAATAATAAAAATATATATCTAATCCAGGTATCTAACTCAAACATCAAACAAAAATTTTTTTTCACAATTAGCTGGCATAAAGTTCTCTTTATACTGTAAATATCAAATTTTTATTAGGTGCCCCCAACAGAGATATTAGGGCTCAAACTTTGAAAAAAATGAAAAACGAGTATTTTTCAAGAGCTATAACTAAATTAGGAAGCCAGTAACAGAGCTGAAATATTTTTCGCTAAATCTTTAGATGTATATCTTTTCTCAAAAAAATTTATACGTTTTGCTATTTCATTCATTCCTGCTAAAAAAAAAAAAAAACCCGTAACTTTGATTTTTGTTCAAAAGCGAATATCACTTACGGTTCTAAATTTCAGCCAAAAAGGTAGAAAGAAATAAAATGTAGCTTAAAATGTGCTGAAAATAATGTTTTTTACAGCAGCTTCCTATCATTTTTTTTTTTTAGCTGAGTTATCAAATTTACCGCAAAGGCCAAAATTGCGGGAAACCATAAAGCTATGCGAACACGGAGCGATTTTATGGCAATATGATTGGGACAAGTTGGGCCAATTTGATTGCGGACAACTTTATCAAGCGGGAACACATAGTTTCTCCTGAACCAATATTGCCCTGAATTTTTATGGTTACGGCGCCTCTCAGGGAGAGCTAAAGAGAGAGCGTGTTTTCGTACAGAATTGCTATAGTACTAAAGGCCGTCCCTCTGTAGAAATCAATTACGATTCTTTCATTATCAATTGACAAAATGTTGGAATTATCTGTTTTGGGCCGACCCATTTTGCTGATTTAAGCCTTGTTTCTCAAAGAAAATGGCCGGCGTGATTGACTGAATTTCCGATGTTCAAAGTACCGCCTCCTTCGACGTCAGCATTGTCACGTGATGTCATCCGTTCATTTGATTCGCTTTCGTACCACCAATATTTTGAGCCAACTAATATTGGGCCAATATTGTTCCTTTGGTACCGACAATAAAATTGGGGCAATATTGTTCAGGTTGGGGCAATCAAATTGGGGCAAACGTTTGCCAGCAATCAAATTGGGCCCGATTGTCCCAAAATATCGCCTCGTGTTCGGCCAGCATAACACAACAATGGACGCCATTTTTAAACGAAGTCAAATAAAAACAAATAATGCCTGTTCTGAACTACTTAAGCATAGGGGTAACAACAGTAAAAAAATCAATTTTTTTTTTAAAATGGTCGAGCAACCAATTTAATGTTTTCTGGACCGTTTGGTATGGATTGACCCCTTATGTATTTCATAATAATTTTAGATTACAAGTTCATTATTTTTAACTAAACAAAGTTAATCTTTAATTCTTTTTAATTAGATAAGTGCTTATTAGATAAAAATTCAGCTTAATTATTCATCTTAAATCTCTTAAAATTTTATTTGAATGAAGTAAAAAAATTTTCAATTTAAGCGATTGTAATTACCATTAAAATTAAATTAAATGAAAGTAAATATTTTAATAGTTTACAAATTGAACGATTCATGTTGTTATTAAGTCAATAAATAAATAATTAAAAAAAATTAAAATGCGATCCAAGATCGCATTTAAATAATTTAATTTCTTTTATTGCGGATTGAATTTTTTTAAAGATGTTGAAAGTTGATGTGGAATGAGGCCTAATTCTTTTTTTATTTCATTTTTTTTATAAAGATGTAAAATACTGAATATAAAATGTTTCTAAGCTTTTATATTCGAATAATTTTTTATCTACTTCGAAGAAAAATATATTTTTTTACATGATTCGAAATGAAAGAATAGTCTTGGGTTCGTCCGGTGGCTAGGGCAGATAGTCAATCTGCTGCTGCGTCGAAAGTAGCTTTGTGAAGAGCGTTTCTATGCAGAGCTGTCTTGATGTCTTTCTGCTAAGTAATTCTGCTCAACTATGTCGTTAGAATCGCGCCAAACCGAAAAGAGGTTAATAAGGTCACGGAAGAGCAAAAGTTCTCGGATGAGTACGTTTTCAGAATGGGGCCCAATGTTATGTTAGTTTCCAATTTAATGATAGGCTACTACTAAATCAAACAAAGCAGGACTCCTTTTCTCCGTCGCTTTCAAATGCTACTCGGAGCCGTTGCCTAAATCCCTCTCCCTCCCAGATACGGTGCTAACATTCTAAAAATAGCTTGTGATTTTTAACAGCAAGTTGCAGGATAATAGTATTGTTGAATCAATCGTAATCATATAATCATCCAACGTTGAACTTTTTTTAAGTGCTACTTAAAGAGTTATTAAGAATAAGAGTTCTCCCACAGTCTGGTCGAAGGGTCAACCCCAGCCCACTGGGGTATCATTCCAAAATGCTAAAGGCGGGCGGGTAACGGGCTCGTCAATCGACCTCAACTTATTATCTTTGTAAGAATTTGCCTAGAGCCTTACCTTCCCGGACACTAGGGTCATTCTAGGCCTATAGTGGCAAACTAACTTTTGCCTTCGAAAAGATTAACTAAAGAAAGTCCTTTACCTACAACCAATTATAAACTTTTGATTTCTAGTCATTACTGGATTAACAATGGACGACTGCTGATTAAAGGCGAGAAGTGTCAACTCATTATTAATTATTGATATAAAATTACAAAGGTTTTACATAATTTATATTTTACGAAGACTTAATTGGTTTTAATTCTGGTTAATTCACTCAGACTAACGAAATTGTATAAGTTCTAACAAGTGAGTGTCTACAGTTATTATAAAGAAACAATACGATTAATTACATTTAAATTGGAAGTTAGCCAGATTTTGATTTTTTTTTGAGGAAAATTTTGCAGTAATCGCTTCATTATATAATTTATTGCATCTGAAAATATCGTTCCTGGTTTGCTGTAGAAAATCGTGAAATGTGTTTTCCCAGGAAAATTTAGCAAATTTTCCCGGAAGCGTTTGGTAACAGAGTTGAAATGTGTTTTTATATTAAAAGAAAAACAATTTGATCCAATAATAATCATAATAATCGTTCCCATTTGACCTGAATTAGACATAACCTTAGTTACAAGGTTAACATTTCAGGGTTAACACGTTGACTGCTGCCATTGTAAGGCTTGGCGATGCCAAGGTGCCACAAGATGATTTTACTTTGATGGTAAAGTAAGAAGTCAGTACTTACCATACTTCAACCCCCAACCCCCAAACCTGCTCAAATCAACTCTAACGACACCTTGTTGGCCGCACCTCTGGTTAAATTGCGCTAATTGTCTCCTCGATACTAGATTTTGTGTAGTTTTTTTTATGGTTTCGTCAATGGAATAAGGAAATTAAAATAAAATGTAAATAGGACAGAATACACGATGTATTTTGTTTATTAATGAAAATGAACGTAAATTCTCAGAAAAAAAATATACAAAATCAAATTAGATGCATGATCATGGATCTATTTTTTCTCTTCTATTTTTTCAATTTCTGAATTTTAAAAGCCAATATAAATTTTTAATTTGTTTTTTTTTCAACAATTAACAAATTTAGAGAATTTAGTGTTTTTCAAAGCCCTGGTATATCTCTCTTTATAATGGGGAGGAAAAAAAAAAAAACCCACAAACGTTCGGTGCCAACTGTCATAACCAGCAGTTCAAGATGTCTATTGAGATGCCGTACACAATACAAATTCCTCTGGCGAGGGGCCGGCAACATATTGATCAATAGAGTTACCCTAGCTACACAACACGACCCCATGTAATCAGCAAATCTACTATGAACGCCATCTTCACGGACCCGTGTAATCATTAAGATAATTTATAGCGACCCACTTGAGAGCTATTGTGATATCGACCAAAATCGGTAGCTATTGCTTGTTTGTTTTATCCGTCCGTCCGTGTCTGTCCACCCCTAACAACTCCCGAACGGAAGGTCGAATCGACAAACGGATTTCACCATTCTGTTCAGAGACCCAAACAACGCAGAAATGGTGTATTTTCAGGGACCCTTCCCCCCATATTCGAGATATTTGGCATTGTTTTCATTGGATTTCCTCTATTAGCTTAAATGTTAAAAAACGCAACCGTCTCATTTGTCAGCTGTAGCTTGATGCTTAACGTCTCCGATTTATATACTTAAGGTTATCGGTTCGAATCCGTTTTTTTTTTAACTCGATGTCCGGGTGGGTTTTTTTTTTTTATTTGGTTTTTCTTATTTTCCTAACGTTTTCTTTATTTTTTTCCTAACTTTTTTTTTAGTTTTCCTTACGTGAATATACTTACCTTTATTATTATTATTATAATTTTTTTTATATTATTATGGGCTGCCCTTAATTTTATTTACACTTAATACTGAAATGATAAATATGTAAAGTTAGTTTTTACTCCAAATATATGCTTCGCGAGATCTATTATACTTAAAATGGGGGAGAAAAATTCGGGAAAAAAAAATAAAGGCAAATAAACAAGACTGAAAATTAATAAAGACTTAAATTTGTATTAAATCATTTCTTGTGAAATTTGAAATAAAAGGACTATTTGTAATTGAGGAACAAAGTAGAATGGAACTTCCAAACAGTACTTTTTTTTCCTACCCACTATCTTTTCTTTTTCTGAATTCTTGGCAGTTTGGAGAGGACGAATCGGCCTCTTACCACTAGATGGGGTCTTTTCAGGATTCGACTCAAACTGGAGGTAAAAATAATAAGGAAAAAAAAAGAAGAAAAAAAGCTTGTCTATCATAAAAGTTTAGGAAGCAGTTTTCGAGTAAATGTCATTGTCATTCTGATACTTTTTAATTCAAAAAATGAAAAAAAAATTAACAAAATAATAATTAATGCTTTTAGACAGTGTCATAAGCAAAGCGGACCCATAAAATGCACAATTTTAGAACATTTTATCGAAAGCAGCGGTCCACTATGTTTTACAGACAAGCTGTAATCTAGGGGCCGCTAAACAAAACAAACTTTGACCCTTTAAAAGGCGACATCTTGGAAAACCAAAAATTTTTACGATACATTTTTGTAGCATTTTGTTTGTCTTAAAAAGATCTAAATTTTATTCATTTGCATGACCAATCTATCTCTTATTGTTTGGTCACAAAATTGGAAAAACGTAAAGACAGAATACCGGTTTTTGTTTTATAAGATTTTATAGGAAGCGACCAATTTTGACCCCTCAACTGTCGATCAGGGAGTGGTCCTACAGGTCTGATTTTTTGGACGGCCACCTAATATTTGGAAGCTAAACACAATGGTGTATGTTTCATTCTAATATATCTAACCGTTTGCTCACTACTGAGTGTGACATCCAGCAAAGAAGTGTGACATCCAGACAACACAAAAACCAATAGCGGCTCCCTATGTTCTACAGGCAAGCTATAACCTAGAAGCCGCTAAAAAATACTACAGTGTGGCCGGTAAGTTCCCGTACACCCTATTATGTAATAATAAATTTAAATATTTAGTACTGAATGTTATTTCAATTGCTGACGCTAGAATACAGGTGACCGTGTTGGACGGCGAGACTGGGCATCTGCTCACTTCGCTGTTACTGTGCGCGGGTTTCTTCATGAACATTTTCTAGGACGCTGGATTGGTCGCGGCACTCCAGATCGCCAGCACCATTGAAATGGCCACCCCCAAGACCTGACCTTACGATCCCTGACAATTCATTGTGGGGAATCATCAAGGCCTATATGTCTGAATGTCGTTATGCTACAAATGAAGAATTGCGCAATGCGGTTGAGGACACATTTCGAACCATCACATCGGACATGCTCCAAAAAATGTCAAATGGGACGTGGCAGAGTATCAACTTATGTGTACAGCATGATGGCGAACACAGACATATTGGACACTTAATGTTTAAATATTTTCTTTAAAAATGACTACCAGTTAAGGGTACTTCCCGGCCATACTGTATGTAAATTTTAACGATAGGATTGGTGTAATACAGGTATATGCTATTTGAAAATTATTACATGTAGCTTTTATTTTTTCTTCTTAATCATTGGTTATATTTCGTGCATTTGTAAAAATTCCGTAACTTAGCAAATTTTCCACAAAACAGTTTTATTAATAAGAAGCTTCCAGCTTCTTCCGTTTACCAGTACATCCATTCTTGGTATATAAAATGGGAAATAGCTGTCAAGGTTTTAATCAAGTTGAAGATTGTTTTTATCCTTATCCATGCCGATAGTTAGATAATTGATATACCAGAGTAAATAACTTGTAAAGATACGTACTGTTCGTTTTCGTTTACGAGAGCCTTCAGCGCTTTTGCGCATGCGTCAGGTCTCCTGCGATTTCTTCCAAATAGGGGCGAGGAAGATGGGATGTTTACTTTTTATAGTGTTAGTTTACTAGTAGCTGGGTTCTATTTGCGCTTTTCGGGAAAGAATTATGATAAGAATAAATACTATCGCAAAAATAACAAGTACTAAAAGAAATACAGGTCTTAAGAAAGTGCCCATCTCAGCGTATCACCCCTTTGCGGGGTAGAATCATCTGTGTTGTCGTGATTCTCGGTTTTCGAAACGGACAGTAGAAGTAAATGCTGTTAAATTCACTAAATTTTCCGTTTTCTTGTTTAACTTTAAGCTACAAAGTTTTCAAAGAAAAACTACAATGCTTCCAACATTACATCACTTGCTTTTACAATCATATCATTTTCCTCTGAAAATGAATGTGGTTGTTTGAATTATTTCATATTGAGAATGAATGAATTGATCTAGTATCCAACAAAAGAATTGACTTAAGATATAACTTTTCTGAACTTTGTCTAAATTACCTCGAATATATCTGTATTCTATCCCACCAAATTTCTGCAAAGGGCTTACGAAATGACATATTGTATTCTTCTGTTCACTAATGTTTCACTTAATTTCACTAATAATCATATGAAAAACATTCATAGCATTTTCATTCAACGGTATTAGATTTTTAGCGTTATTGGAAATAGTGTCTTTATTAGTAAAATTATAATTAACTTAATATAAAACTAAATAAAGTACTTATTTTATAAAAATTAAATTAAAAATCGCTTCCCTTTTTAATTAAATTAAGCTGATTCAAATTAAAAAAAGTCAGATACTGAACGAGAGATTTCACTAACTGTTCTATGTCAATTTGCTATTCTGTAGAAAAATTAATGCGTCTTTTTAATCCTAGGTATAATTCTGCTGTTAAGTATATTTGAATTCATTCTTTATTTAATTTCCGTGTTATTTTTGGAAATTTGTATTATTTAGGAGAGAACGAGATAAATTTTCCGTCGATTATTAATTCGTAAGGCCTTATCACAACTGCTTAATTTTAAAGACTTAATTTCAAATGAATGCTTACAGAATTCTATGACTTTTTGATTTTTATCCCTTAGGGACAGGAGAAACTATGTAAATATCCATGAAATGGATTTAGGCAACCTATTGCGATTTTCCTTATTTAATAAATTAATTGTGACTGAAGCGTGTGTGGCAATTTGATTTTTCTTCTAGAATTGAAGCTATTTATGAAAGAAAGCAAGCTCTATTATTATTATTATTATTATTATTATTATTATTACTATTATTAAATTAGGCTATAATTGATTTTTTTTAAAGAAGATAAAAATCACAATTCATTCAAATGCTGCGAATTTATTCCTTCCTTGGATCTATTTCCTTTAGCTGCAGAGTATGTAGCTGTTATTTTTCCATAATGAAAGTGGAACATACATTAAAAGGTTTTGAAGTCAGACAAGTAGAAAAAACGAAGCTCTAAGTAATTTCTCAAGAATATCAGTAACAAATTTGAAAGAACTGAATGGGATTGAGCATTTTAACAAAAATGACTAAAATAGTTTATTTGCCAAGGGCAAAAACTTTCCGGTTTTTCGAATGCCAAACTACTACAAAAAGACTCATCAAAAACCAGTTTAACAAGAAGACTCGAAAGAACTCCATTGGCCTGTAGTGGGATTTTTTTAACTTAGCTTAATCATAGCAACTCATTTAAACCAAGCAAAGCAACTGAAGCTTTGTTCCCAGAAACACCGAAATCAACATATACTAACCCTCACAGGCCACAAGTTAATATTCCCCTTACTATATCTACAACAGTACTTCATTTCAAACGCAATGAAGTAAAGAAAGCAAGTCCAACAAAAAATACAGCTCACAGATCTGGAAAGAAAAAAGTTTCTTTGATCCATATAATACTATCTACCTCTGCTTTTATACAACAATAACTTGTTTAAAAAAACCTCCTGAATGAAACAAAGCGCTTACATATTGATACGTCGTGCAGTAGTACTACTATTTTAAAGATTCTTCTGTAAACAGGCGTAGAGATGTATTTTCATAGTTGACCTGTAAAGAAAGTTGTATGACGTTACCAATAAGGAGAATTCGTAAATGACGACACGGTACTATGGATTAATGATAGACTACATTAATTTTAGTAAACTTCAGAATTTTTTTATCCTCATGCGTACATGGAAATTCGTTCCTTAATATTGATTGATTGTTTTCATTTATTCGCTATTTTTATTAATAGCTTAGTCGTTCGTTCACAGTCGAATGGTTCAAGGACATAATGAGAATGTACAATTTTTCATTTACGGCTTGAGCTATTGTAAATGGGAATCTAGGACAGCAGTTTCGTCCTTGTTAGGACTTATCAGATTTATCTGTTGATGTCATCTCGAAGGAATGAAAGGCTACAGATCTCTCTCTTGATTCCGGGAGTGCGACCTCTCAAAAGAATAGCAATACGAACAACCGATATTGTACTGCACCCAATAAAATATCAAACCCTCGGTGAGTTGAATGTGACCAGAAGAGACATTTAATAAAGAAACAAACCAAGACAAGCACCCATGCAGTCTTAAATGGGGAAGTTTAATGTGTACAAATTCAAACATGAAAATAGGAAAATATTGCGAATAAACAATTTTCCATTTACAATGCTTTTCTTATTTCCCATCTTCGAGTTGATTGTCAATGGGTAAAACAGGCTGATGAGTCATAACAAGCACTAAATATCTATCCTAGATTTCCGTTGACGACAGTTCAAGGTCGTGAGGGAAAATTGTGCATTCTCAATATTTCCCTATTTTCAATGCTTCAATTTGTACACGTTAAAGTCCCTCTTAATAGGACGTGTACAGTAGGAGGAGAGGGATCTCAGTTTAGTGGGTTGTACCCACGACCCTTCAAAAATCTACTTGTACATGGGTTAATCCATATCAAACGGTCCAGAAAACATGAAATTGGTTGCTCGACCATTTTTAAAAAATTGATTTTTTTTACTGTTGTTACCCCTATGCATGAGTACTTCAAAACAGGCATTATTTTTGCTTTATTTGATTTCGTTTAAAAATGGCGTCCATTTTTGTTTTAGGGTTTCCGGCATTTTTGACCTTTGCAGACAGTTGAGGTAATTTTGATAACTCAGCTAAGAAAAATGATAGAAAGCAGTGGTAAAAATCATTATTTTCAGCACATTCTAAGCTACATTTTTTATCCTATCCCTTCTCACCATATCTCTAACACAAACGGCTGAAATTTAGAACAGAAATTGATATTCGCTTTTGAACAAAAATCAAAGTTCCGGGTTTTTTTTTTGAGCAGGAAGGAATGAAATAGCAAAGCTACAAATTTATTTGAGAAGAGATGTACATCCAAAGATTTAGGAAAAAATATTTCAGCTCTGTTACTGACTTCCTAATTAATTTACAGCGCTTTAAAAATGCTCTTTTTTCATTTTTTTCAAAGTATGAGCCCCAATATCTCTGGTGGGGGACCTAATAAAAATTTGATACTTACAATATAAAGAAAACATTATGAGAGGTATCTGTATAAAAAATTTTGACTTTCATATTTTAGTTTGAGTTTTGAGTTAGATACCAATGTATCTAACCCAGGTATCTAACTCAATAATCAAAGTCAATTTTTTTTTCATAGATACCTCTCATAAAGTTCTCTTCATACTGTAAATATCAAATTTTTATTAGGTCCCCCACCAGAGGTATTGGAGCTCAAACTTTGAAAAAAATGAAAAAAGAGCATTTTTAAAGCGCTATAATTTCATTAGGAAGCCAGTAACAGAGCTGAAATATTTTTTGCTAAACCTTTCGATATATATGTTTTCTCAAAAAAATTTATAGATTTGCTATTTCATTCCTTCCTGCTCAAAAAAACCCAGGAACTTTGATTTTTGTTCAAAAGCGAATATCAGTTTCGATTCTAAATTTCAGCCGTTTATGTTAGAGATATGGTGAAAACATATAGGACACAAAATATAGCTTAGAATGTGCTGAAAATAATGCTTTTTACCACAGCTTTCTACCATTTTTCTTAGCTGAGTTATCAAAATTACCTCAACTGTCTGCAAAGGTCAAAAATGAATAAAACAAAAATAATGCCTGTTTTGAAGTACTCATGCATAGGGGTAACAACAGTAAAAAAATCATTTTTTTTTTAAAATGGTCGAGCAACCAGTGCCGGACCGTTTGGTATGGATTGACCCACATGTTTTCACGTCGGCGACAATTCAACTTCAGAGCAATGTTTGTTTTCTAACAATGTTGTGAAGGATATGAATTTACTAAGTAAAAATAAAGATAAAAACGCACACAGTTAAAGTTTCATTGAGCTATTTTTGAAATTTTCGTTGGGAATCCAAACAGACTATTTCACGCTGCATAGCGATCATCAATTGAATTCGCCCAGTCCTCTATAGCTCAATAGAATCAAAAGAAACATAAACAAAGCACAAATAAACAGAACGATGTCCATTCAGTTAAAATAAAACATCAAAATACAATTAATTTACTCTTTATATGATTAATGAGAAATTTATACATAGATATTTATTAATAGATTAAAAACGAAAAAAAATCAACTGCATAAAGTAGTACCTATTACTGTCAATGTCGCCAAAAAACGAATTCCATTTAATAATATAGATTTAAAATATGGTATTTTTATAATAAGTGTCCTAATTTTTTTTATACATTTTTCAATATTAATATAGGCGAAATATATTATTAACGTAAATCAATGGAATTGTTCTTGTGATAGTATACTAAAATAAGCAATTAAACATATACGCACTATCATATTTACACTAAAAAGTTTCGGAATCGTGTAGATTTTATCAGATTGATTTCGACAATAGTCTTCAATTGCAGTAGAAAACAATTGATGTTTCACTTTTGGATAATCCTCACAAGAAGAAAACTTTTCAATAAACCTAAGAAATGAAATAAGCAAAAGAATTTTCAATAAACAATAAAAAAAATTGCTGCCTGTGGCAAAAAAGTTAGTGAAATAATAAGATTGAGCAGTGAATACTTAATAACCCACAAAACATCCCTTTATATTAATAGTTTTTCCTAATAATAATAATAATAATTTTTTTTTTATTCATTAATTATTTAAAATTACATTTCAGTCCCGTTAGGAATAAGAATACCTATCAAACTGGTTCTGGGATTAAGTAGTTTTACATAATAATAATAATAATAATAATAATAACAATAATAATAATAATAACGGGTGTGGCGCAGGATAAAGTCACCCGCGTTCGGGGGTTAGGCAGAGGCCTCCGTTCGAAAAATATACTACAGTCTCCCGCAGGTGGTGGTGGAGAAAGTGGCACCCCATCCTGTAGTATGGCTACCACAATGCCCGGGCAACACCATCCAGCCCGAACAGTCGGAAGTGTTTCGTCTGTGTCAGAGCAGGCGACCACCAAGACTGGGAAACCACGCCAGCGCATCCGATGGTCACCACAGATGAACCAGGATCTTATGCGCGACTTCTTCACTGTTACAAAGTTAGGTACTCAACTAACAGGATACAGACAGGCACTACACCAAGCTTTCACCACACGCTATCCATCGTTAGGGCTTAGCGAACAGCGGGTAGCGGATCAGCGACGTTCAATTGTAGTAAACAATCTTATTCTCCCATGCATACTTGCACAAATTAAAGAAGAAGTCGCTGAATCCAACCACAGGACACCAAACCACACCCCAACAGAAGACACCATTATGGAAAAAAAAGAAACAATCTCTACCCCTCAGTACACATGCCCCAACAATATAACTAATGAAATATTACGTGCAGCTCATGATCATTTCTACACTGCACTTGCACAATACACAGGCACAGACCCCACACTCAGGCCGCCACTCCCCAAAGTACACACATCAAAACAACTCGCCACAGTCATATATCATCTCAACACACACACTATCCCACAACACCTTGACAACATCCAAACATTAGAAGACATACATACAACACTCTACTGTGCTGCACAGGGAACCATTCGGGCACTTGGAATCAAACAACACAACATACCTCCCACTGCCCGGACACAAGAATACATCCCCCCTTGGAGACGTCGCCTTGAGGGCCGCATCAGCGACCTTAGAGGAGAGATAGCCAGGCTCACACAATACTGTGCAGGAAACAAAACAAAGAAACTTATGTCCCAGGTTAGAAAGATATTCAAATACATAAATACTCGCCATTCACATTCAAATCATCATACCCAGGTTCAGGAACATCTCGACACACTAAAACAAAAACTCAGTGCACTTGCAAAAAGATTACAGAGATACAAACAGTGCACTCTGCGCAAACAACAGAACAACACTTTCCAATACAATGAGAAAAAATTCTACAGATCCCTTACATCTTCCTCTACTGCAACTAACACAAACACTCCCAAAAGCGAGGCTTTACATGAATACTGGTCGTCTCTGTGGTCAAACCCTATCCCCCACAATGATAAAGCACCATGGATAACAGAGGAACAGCAATTCACTGAACACTTACCCTGCATGTCCTTCCATGAGATTACTCTCGCAGACATACAGACAGCACTAAAACATGCACACAACTGGCTCCTGGTGCAGACGGAGTCCAGAACTTCTGGATCAAGAGGTTCACGTCCCTGCATGGAAAACTAGCGCTTACACTCACTGACATAATCCAACACCCAGAACATATGCATCGTTTCCTCACACAGGGTGTCACATACCTACAGAGCAAGAACACTGAAACAGCGCAACCTGCAAACTACCGCCCAATCACTTGCCTCCCCACACTTTACAAACTCCTCACCTCCTGCCTCGCAGACAAGATCTACACACACATCGAGACATATAACATTCTTTCCGAACAGCAGAAGGGCTGTCGCAGGAATTCCCAGGGTTGTAAGGAGCAACTCCTTATTGACTCTGTAATCCTGCGCCAGGCACGCGCGAAGAATAGGAGCTTACATATCGCATACATCGATTACAAGAAGGCATTTGATTCTGTCCCTCATTCCTGGCTCCTACACACTCTTCATATCTACAAAATACACCCCAAGATCACGGCATTCTTAGCTGCCACGATGAAGAGTTGGAACACAACATTCCACCTACGCACCTCTAACACCTCCATCACTACAGATCCCATTCCCATAAGGAGAGGTATTTTCCAGGGAGACTCCTTGAGTCCTCTTTGGTTCTGCCTCGCCTTGAATCCACTGAGCCATATACTAGATAACACAAAACACGGTTATAGGCTTACCACAGGCACTGTGACACCATATAAAATCACACACTTACTCTACATGGATGACATTAAACTCTATGCCACAAACAATGCACAACTTACTAATTTACTACAAGCCACCACACAGTTCACCAAAGACATTGGGATGGAATTTGGAATTGACAAATGCCGCAAGTTACACATAATACGTGGGAAGACTTCGAATTTGGAGGGTTTTGAACTGGACCATGGTTTGGCCATCCAATCCATGGAAGAGGGAGAGACCTACAAGTACCTGGGCTTCCAGCAAGCGCGCGTCATTGACAACGCAAACATCAAAAATGCACTGAAGAACACATACCTTGCTCGAGTTCACAAAATCCTCAAAACACAACTCAACGCCAGAAATAAAATTAAAGCTATCAACACTTTTGCCGTTCCCACACTAACATATTCGTTCGGCATAATTCCATGGACAAACACCGAACTCGAAGCACTACAACGCGCAACACGCACTACATTCACGAAACACAACATGCACCACCCCAAGTCCGCTACGGAAAGGATGACTCTTCCCCGCAAGGAGGGAGGCCGAGGACTCATCAACCTCATCACCCTACACGAAAAACAAGTACATACACTTAGGGAACATTTCCACCAAAGAGCAGAAGACTCCTCACTTCACTCAGCCATTGTCAAGGCTGACACACACCTCACACCCCTGAACCTCGAAAACTCTTCTCCAACACTCACCACCCCTGACACCCACACTCAGCAGCTGCGTGAATCATGGGCTCGTAAGGAACTCCATGGCAGACATCATCACGAACTCAGCCAGCCTCATGTCGACATGGAAGCGTCGAACAGATGGCTGACGAGTGGTGAGCTGTTTGGGGAGACCGAAGGGTTCATGATCGCAATACAGGACCAAGTCATCTCCACACGCAACTACAAGAAACACATTCTACACGATGCAAACACACATGACGACAAATGCAGGAAATGCCACACTACGCATGAGACGATCGACCACGTAATATCAGGCTGTCCCCTTCTCTCTCAAACAGACTACCTCCACCGACACAATCAGGTAGCATCGATCGTTCATCAACAACTAGCACACAAACATTCACTTATTAATAGCACGGTCCCATACTACAAGTACATACCACAAAGCGTATTAGAATCACCCTCATATAAACTATACTGGGACCGCCCCATTCACACAGACAAAACCATACATCACAACAGACCAGACATCACACTTGTTGATAAGGTCAACAAACAGACCTATCTAATTGATATTGCAGTGCCTATCAGCAAGAACATGCAGAAAACTCACGCAGACAAGATTAGTAAATACACTGATCTAGCACACGAGCTCCAGAAGCAGTGGAGGCAGGATCGAGTACGTGTTGTACCCATCGTTCTGTCTGCCACTGGTCTGGTGCCTCACACATTGCACCACAGTCTCAGCACACTAGGACTTCACAAAAACACTTATGCACAACTGCAGAAGGCTGTGGTACTCAACACTACACGCATAGTTAGGAAATTTATGGACACAAGCACACATCCCTAATCATTCTTGCACACATCTTTACACTTGGCAGTATGTGCTTTGGTCCTTGACCCGCCATATTGTTTTTGCTGGGGAAACCCAAGGTTTGAAACATACAAACATAATAATAAATACACTGACCTAGCACACGAGCTCCAGAAGCAGTGGAAGCAGGATCGAGTACGTGTTGTACCCATCGTTCTGTCTGCCACTGGTCTGGTGCCTCACACATTGCACCACAGTCTAAGCACACTAGGACTTCACAAAAGGAAATTTTTGGACACAAGCACACATCCCTAATCATTCTTGCACACATCTTTACACTTGGCAGTATGTGCTTTGGTCCTTGACCCGCCATATTGTTTTTGCTGGGGAAACCCAAGGTTTGAAACATAATAATAATAAGCCACTCAGCCATTGTCAAGGCTGACACACACTTCACACCCCTGGACCTCGCAAACCCTTCTCTAACACTCACCACTCCCGACACCCACACACAGCAGCTGCGTGAATCATGGGCTCGTAAGGAACTCCATGGCAGACATCGCCACGAACTCAGCCAACCTCATGTCGACACGGAAGCGTCGAACAGATGGCTGATGAGTGGTGAGCTGTTTGGGGAGACCGAAGGGTTCATGATCGCGATACAGGACCAAGTCATTCCCACACTCAACTACAAGAAACACATTCTACACGACGCAAACACACACGACGAGAGATGCAGGAAATGCCACACTACACATGAGGCGATCGACCACATAATATCTGGCTGTCCCCTTCTGTCCCAAACAGACTATCTCCACCGACACAATCAGGTAGCATCGATCGTTCATCAACAGCTAGCACACAAACACTCACTTATTAAGAACACGGTCCCAGTACAGCTTATGTGAGGGTGACTCTAGTACGCTTTGTGG
>JAFIDM010000002.1:35806785-35818571 GCA_023159025.1 Thereuonema tuberculata
TCAATAAACAATAAAAAAAATTGCTGCCTGTGGCAAAAAAGTTAGTGTAATAATAAGATTGAGCAGTGAATACCCACAAAACATCCCTTTATATTAATAAATTTTCCTAATTTTTTTTTTTTTTTATTAACATAGATAGATAACACAGTACAGTCCCGTTAGGGAGGTATCCCTATCAACGGGTTCTGATATTTATATAATTTTTTTTCTTTCTTCTTACAATATATATTTACATAGTATACATTTGAAAAATATATAGCTTATAAGTCTACAAGATTGTAAATATAAGAACAAAAAAAAAGAAGAAAATAACAATAATTGAGTATAGATGGGTTGACATATATAAATAAATGATTGATTATTAGTATTGAAGGTATTTTTCGATAACGTGCTTGAAATGTCTTGAAACGTATATTAGTTTTATTAATAGTTAAGTTAAAGTTAAAGACTCGATCAGGCCCTGAGGACCGCACGATAATAATAATAATAATAATAATAAAATATGTGCTTTGGTCCTTGACCCGCCATATTGTCTTAGCTGGGGAATCCCATGGTTTGAAACTTTTCCGATATAATAATAATAAAATAAATAAATAAACACTTAATGTGAGCCTAGTAGTCAAGTGGTAACCAGGCTGGAGGAGCTGGGTTCTCCAGCAGAATTCTCCCTAGGTCCTAGACACTAAGGTCTCTCTAAAACGAGAATCGGTTTCTTTCAAAGCGATCATGCTGACCACCCGACCTCAACTTAGTCCAGTTGGCCATGGAACGCCAAAAGTTTTACCTCTCGCGACCCCTAAGGCCCCAAGGCCTTTAGTGGGATACTTTAACTTAAAACTGTAATAATAATATTTTAAGAAGCAATCTAACTTCTCAAGCAAAATAACTTGTCTAAGCTAATGCATCTGCTTTTTAAACAGATGCATGAGCTTAGACATGTTATTTCAAATTTTCATCTTTATTTCTAGAGTATTTACTTTTCTGAAATTGTAAAAATAAAATAGCTTTATAAATAAATTAGTAAAAATTTATATAAGATGCTTAGAATATAAAATATTAATTAAAATTCAGATCATTAATTCATTAGAGCAAATTACCTACAGGTTTTCATTAGATCATAGTCATCCGAAGCGTCCATAAACTTATTATATTGCTCCACTAATTGTTCTTCTACAGGACACACTATAAATCAGTAAAGGAAAAAAAATACTTTAAATAAAAAATCTGTATGAACACTTTGATTTTTATAGCTAATGAAGACATTAGAAAAAACAGAAGATACATGTGTTTTTCTTCTGTGTGTTTGCGTATCTGTCTTAAATTTGGATACACATACAACCTTCCCTCATTTCGTATCCCATTAGGATTTCTCGTATAAATTCTACTGTCGTCCCATTCTGTGATGCTGGCAAGACTCTGTTATGCAATCTAAGAATTATAAATAAGTAATTCATGTGTTTGGTAATTAGTCAGAAAAAAGACTCTTGTTTTATCGCATATTAATATTCAAATTGCTTGCATGTTTTAATATACACCGTATAAATGTACTAAGAAGAGATTTACAAAAGGAGTTCAAGAATCGATATTCAAGTTAAATTTTCACTGAATGGCAACTTTATTACATGTACCGATTTGGTCTTCCTCTAGCTTTGATCCGTAATTCTTCTAGGCATAGATTCTACACGGTGTTGGAAACCCTTCCGCAGGAATATTCACCCCTTACCGACAAAAGAACAGCCCTTAGTTGGTTAACACTGAATGGGTGGGGTGGGGGGGGGCGTTTCTAGGCTTCGAATGGATTTTTCCACCTCGTTCCACAAATGCTTGATGGAGTTGAGATCAGGTACCTGAGCAGGCCAAAGAAGCAACTGGAAATCAGAGTTTTATTCACTGAACCATTCGGAGACCAATCGAGCACGGTGACAGGGTACATTGTCCTGTTGAAGTGGCCATCTACGTTGGGGAACACACAAGCCGTAAACGGGTGCATCTTTTTGGCAGCAATGTTGAGGTAGCCCGTGACATTAAGAGATGTTTCCAAGGGTATTAGGAGACCAAGTGTGTTCCAGGATAATGGTGTTTAGGGGAATAGTGTGTTTCCCATACCATTTTTCCACTGCCACCCGCTAGTAAGGTTGTCATTTCGCAAGACGGATTCGTTGGTTGTGATTCCTGTGCCATATTCTCATCCTGCCATCACTTGGGTGAAGAAGGGACCGAGACTCGTCGGACCAAGCGATCTTTTTCCACTCTTCAAGTGTCCAATTACGATGCTCCTGGGACCACAGCAGACGACCTTTTCTGTTTTTCTGTGGTAGCAAAGGCACTCTTGCTGCTCTCCTGCTGTTAAAACAATCAGGGACAGGATGCGTTGTGTATTCGGATGTGCATTTTGATGCACTTGCAGCTATACTCAGCTGCAATCTGCCATGCTTTTGTCCTTCTGTTGCTGAAGACGATTCGTGCCAGTCATCTATTACCGGTTTCATCCATCATTCTCTGAACACCAGCGATACCGTTGAGCAAGAAAAGTCGAGTAACTTCCCAGTTTCCGAAATATTGGAACAGGCTCATCTAGCCCGATGATCATTCCTCGTTCGAAGTCATTAAAAATCTTTTGTCTTACCCAAGTTCCGGCGAACTGTACTGATATACAGTTCTCTTGTTACCGAGCATATGATTTATATCTATTGTTGCTACGTCACCGTGCGTCACTACCGTCTCTAATAAAGTGGCCACTAATGAAATATATATATATAATCAAAATTTATTCGTTAAATGAAACAGTGAAACGATCACATATTGTGATACAAAAACCTGAATCACTGGCAGTTTTTGGCTGAAGCGAGCCTTAACCAAAGGCTTAGGCATCAGTAAAGTAACGACGAATAATCGATGCCGTCCCGAGAATTGCAGTTTTTTGCAATTCGTCTGCTGTAATAGTTGTAGTTCCTAACCGGGTAAAATAATCCGTAAAACTGGGAGAAATTGTGCCAATTAAGCCGATGATAATGGGTAACACTCTTGTGTTTTTTTATGCCAAATTCGGGTGGTTTCTAGCGCCGTAGCCCTGTACTTCTCCCTATTTTCATGTTCTATTTCCTGGACTCGACAGTCCCCAGGGATGGCTATATCAATCTTCTTGTTGCTCAATCACAGTGATATCAGGTGTGTTGGCTGTAATGTACTGATCTGTTTGAATTCTGAAGCCCCAAAGAATTTTAACCTGGCCAGGACCTTTTCTACAGTGTGTTGCCAGGGTTTTTCTGAACGAGGGAATCCAAATTTGTGGGACAGTACCCAGTGGATTTTTCTGGCAACATCGTCATGTCTCTTCTTAAATTCCGTATGAGCAATTGTTGAACACTCACATATAAGGTGATTTACTGTTTCTTCACGGTTGTTACACAGTCTACATAGGCTATTTGCACTAGTGCCCTGTATTTTAGCCTTCATGACTGTTCGAGAGAGAGTACATAACATAGATTAGTGTGTATATATAGACTCTATAAGGTTGTTATATCTTTTACTTTAACTCGATTACTTAACTCTTATTGGATGTGAAGTTCACTCTGAAAGATTTACAGACTAAAATAAACAGTTAAACATATGGTTTAATTCATTAAGCAATTAATGTATCAATACTAGGATATCTTCGACAATTTTCAATGCCTTAATGCATTAAATTCTTAACCAGCATAACAGTTTCTGCCACTCACTAAATATTTGACTTTCTTGAAAGTGTTCCTTAACATTTAGTTGAAATTAGCGATAAAATGGTTTTCACCCTGTATGAAAATGTCTTTTGTCATGCATGTAAATCTCGTATCGAATTTGTGTTCCTAACACTAAATTCTTAATCTTTGAATAATAAAGTTCTCTTGCATTTACTTGTATCTTTGTCCTATTCTCAGTGTAATTGGCCTCTATTATTACTTCATCTGTATGTCAATGAATGTGAATAGGAAAAATAAAGGAAAATTCAACTTAACAGGTTTTTTCGCCGCAATCTTCCTAGAGCTGCTTTATGTACTGAATATGAATCCTTTTATTCAAGTACATGATCGTTAACATTCATGGATAATCCAGGAATCGGAGATTTCTTCTTGCTTTGTCTGGTAACCTTGGCAACGATGGAATATATATGTAGGCATGATCGTACCATTCAATTTCGTATTTAATTCCATTAGCTTCTTGTAATACGAAATTGTAACTTTAATCCATGATTCAATGTGTCCTTATGGGATCAAATTGCTTTTAGAAAACTCCCTGAGTTTATCTATAATCATAACACTTATAGATAGTTTCATGGCTAAGACTTTTTCTTTTCCATTCCTTATCAATGGAAGTTAGCAATTCATAATACAAACACAAGGGACAACGCTTCATTATTTGCAACAAACCTAAACAATGCCATCCTGCTTCATACGGTATGTTATGTCATTTACATCAAAGGGATTGTTTAATCGCATTCATTCACAAGTTTTGAATGCTATAGTACAACAATGACATTTGTCTGGAGGATCTGCTCCTGTGCAGCAAAGAGCAGACCCTCTGTCTCTTTACGTACTGTGCCATTCTTTAGCCAAATCCAGGTGAGGTCCTTGTTGTTAATTCTTTTGAAAAAGGCTCCATGTAGGGGCTTATTCTTCCAGTTCTCCAGTCGGGTTTTGAAAGCATCTCTTTTGTAATCGGTTTTGCGTTTGGTTGCTCGCAGAAAGTTTTCTGCTTTTACTGCTTTTAACAATTTTTCAGAGCTATTATTGATGTACTCATGGAGACTGAATTTCTGCTCTTCTACAGTTTGTTGCACTTGTAATAGTCCTCGACCTCCGATATTACGAGATAGAGAAAGTCTATCAACATCACTTTTTAGGTGCAGTAGTGATGTATGGCCAAAAGTTTTCGATGTTTCCTGTCTAGTGTCACTAGTTCAGCAGTTGTCCAATCAATTATACCTGCTGGATATCTTATTAAGAGCACCGCCCATGTGTTTATTGCCCGGCAATAAACCAGCATTAAGCTTCGATTTTAGCATCTTTCGTACACTTTTCAAGTACTCTGTTCTAGTTAGGTTTTTGACCCTATCATGCAGTATATTGTCCATTTCTAGAATACCCAGGTAATTTTATGGATCTTCTTTGTTCAGTGATCTAATTATATCTCGTTTGCAAACCCAATTCCTTCTGGGTTTTTATTACTTTTCCATGTTGATTGTTAACATAGTACATTTATCAAGTCCGAAATTCATTTTTATGTCTGTGCTAAAAATTCACACAGTATTCAGCAGAGACTTAAACTCAGTCGGACTTTTTGCTTACAGCATGAGATCGTCCATATAGAGCAGATGATTGACCTTTCCTACTGATGTAGAGATTTGGTATCAAAGTTCTGTTTTATTTAAAATCGAAGTGAGTGGTATTAGGGCAATACTGAACAGCAAGGGAGACAGTGAGTCTCCCTGAAATATACCACGTCGAATTTGCACTTCACCTAATTTATTGTTGTTTATCGTAAGAGTAGTTGACCACTGCCTCATACTACTTTTCACAAATTTTCTGATATTGTTATTTACTTCGATGATTAAAAAGCTTTTTCGGGCGCTGATATTTACAATAGTTAAAAGTCGCCGTCGCACAAGTCAAATATAAAATTTACAAAGTTTAAAAAACTAAAAACATTTAAAATTATTTAAAATTAACGACTAGTTTCGGCTTCTAATAAAGCGAACTAGATGAAGGCTTCGCTTTATTAGAAGCCGAAACTAGTCGTTAATTTTAAATAATTTTAAGTGTTTTTAGTTTTTTAAACTTTTTAAACTTTATATTTGACTTGTTCGACGGCAACTTTTAACTATTGTCATTTATTCCGTATAACTACAAGCAGTTATTTAACCAGGAGTGCGGCAGTGAGTCAAAGACCTTTTTGTAATCCATCCAAGCCATGTTCAAGTTAGTTTGGCGTCGTTTGCAGTCTTTCAGTATCATTTTATCAATCAGCAGTTGATCTCTTGTGCCTCTTGACTTTTTGAAATTTCCTTTTTGTTCGATTGGATAGAGGGCGTTTGTCATTAAGTGATTGTAGACTGCTGTTGTTAGGATTTTAGTGAATAGTTTAAAAGTTGTTGGTAGGCAGGTGATTGGGCGATTATTGTTGCCTTTGTCCGGGTCGTTTTTGATAAGGAATGTTTGTCCATTTGTTAGCCAGTTCTCAGTTGTGGAGCATTGGTACATTTTTAAGTGTGTTACTTGTACTGTGTAGCAATGCGGCGATGTAAACTTATTAAGTATTTTAACCAGAATCCATGCAGTTCATCAGGTCCTGGTGCACTCCAGTTTCTTACCAATTTTACGTATCTTTGAACCATTTCTTCTGTTATTGTGATGTTTTCCATTTGCTTATTTTTCTTTTTCTTATCAATGTCCTTGATCCATAAGGCATCTTGGTTTTGGTTCAGTGGGGTTTCCCAGATAGCTCTTCAGAAAGCAAGAGTCTCTTCTTTCTATGGTTCTTCATCACATTGTGATTCATTTTCTTGCAGTGATTTGTAAAAATTCCGCTGATTTTTACTGAATTGCATATTTTGAGTTAATTCTTTAATTTTCGCTTCATATCGTTGTACTTTGGCAGCATTTGCAACAACACGTTGTTTAAGCTCTTCAGTTACAGTAGGGATTGTTTTTGTTTGAGGTCCAATGGGTAAGGAGCTTAACTAGAGACACTGGTATCAATTCTTGAACTAGACTGAGATTGTGGATTTTTCACTGTGAATTCTACTTCAGGTAGGTTTTGAGTATCCATTCCTCTATACAAAGTCGGGCGAAACGCCTCGACCGTAAAAGGCCCTTAATGGGATACAGTGGGATACTTTAAACGAAAGTAAGAGGTTTCATACTGCAGCTAAGTAAAGTGACATGCTTAGAAACCGTGTTTTTTTGTTTTTTAAGTTTCTTTTTCAAAAATTAACTTAAATATACGTAATAGATCGTTTTAAATTTATTATTTTTATTTTGCGCACTTTTTAAAAAAATTTTTATTGTTTTTTGATGAAACTGTCTTGTGGGGATTATTTTTTTTATTTATTTATATCACTTATCAGTGATTTTTCCATTTCCCCTTGCTGCTTTATTTCATTATGCACACTTTTTTCATTTATTTATTGCTTTGATGCCTATTGTGTATATTTTTTTATAATTTTCTTTTTTTCTTTTTTCTTTATTTTACTTTAAATCTCTTTTTAAAATTGATTATAATACTTTTATTTTTAAACTTTTCAATTAATCAAAGTCAGTGGAAATTTATGTACAAATGCACTGGAAAGTCGTAAGTCACCCAAATAACTTTTGAACGAAGATAGCTAAGAGTTAAGGAAGTTAGGTATTGGCATAGGAACTTGCGCTATGAGATGAGTTGAACGGCAGCGCTCCTAGCGGCAAAATGTGGAAGTTAGTAACCTTATCTCCGAACTAAGATATATATGGAAAACAAAAGTAAATGAGAAAGTTATAGAACATCACCGAAATAGTAGGAAATGACATTTTACAGAAAAGAATTTTGCAAATAGAAGGCGGAAGCCTTTCTGTGGAAATGATGATGTTTTGTAAAAAGTACATAAGTCATTAATGGAATATTGGATAGTCGACGAATCTTCGTAGACTGCAAAGTAGGAGTTATCTACAGAAGCGGTGTCACTTCACAGCTATCATTTGCTTTTCTGTATCTGATAATTTCCGAGATAGGATTACTAACTTCCACATTTTGCCGCTAGGGGCGCTGCCGTCAACCTCATCTGATAGCACATGATCGCTTTCCTATACCAATACCTAACTTCTCTTACTATAGATATCTTCTGAGGAAAGAATTTACGTGTGTTGATGAATATTAATGAAGCAGCAGCTAAACACACAATATTGAAATTAAAACTTTATAAAACACAATTAAAAAGCAGACATGTTTGGAATTGCAACCTAACAATTCTTTTTCAATGCAAGTTACAATCTGTGCGACTCTCTTTATAAACACAATTCCACACATGAAAACAGGGACTGTAATCCTACAGAACAATTTTCTCCAATCAAATTAAAGACCAAATATCTGTCAAAGAAATTTATCAGTATGGTTTTTCGTTCAAACCTAAGGATCAGCTTTGGTGATTAAGTAAAATGATAAGATAAAAGATAAGATAAAAAATAACGTAATATAAAAGTAGTACACAATTTCACAACCATATTTTTCAGTCTAGCTATCTTCGTTCAAAAGTTATTTGGGTGACTTAGGACTTATCCGTGCACCCTGTATGAAATGAAGCATTCAAAGCATAATTCTCGACAGCAATTAGTCCTAAGAACAGCGAAGCAACCACAATCACATTTATCTGAAATGTAGACATCCTAAATGATGTCTTTTAAATTAGAAAATGATTGAAACAAAAGGTCACAACAACGAATAACTAAAAAAAAATTAAGCTAAAAAATTGGGTTTAACGTGCCGTCAATTCAACTTAAAATGACTGTTAGGCCCAACACAAGACTAAACAAAACAAACGAATGCCTTTTCGATTCATCTTTATGAGGGGGACTAGAGTACAGCTGTTTCACAATTCTACTTGATCATCAGCTCTAGCCAGCCCCCTCGATAAAAATGAATCGGAGAGGCAAAGCTAAGGTGAAGTCATCAGTCAAGCAGACTGTGACCTCGCCAAAGGCAAAAGGCAATATAAATAAAACCCGAAAAGCCGAGAGGCAATATCGGGAATGTTCCCTACAACTAAATTTTTTAGCTTTATTGCGGCCTATGTTGTTTTGTTCTTCTTGTCCTTTTGTTATTTAATGTTGTTCGCCTACTAGTTGTAGGGAACATTCCCGATATTGTCTCTCGGCTTTTCGGGTTTTATTTATATTGCCTTTTGCCTTTGGCGAGGTCACAGTCTGCTTGACTGATGACTTCACCTTAGCTTTGCCTCTCCGATTCATTTTTATCGAGGGGGCTGGCTAGAGCTGATGATCAAGTAGAATTGTGAAACAGCTGTACTCTAGTCCCCCTCATAAAGATGAATCGAAAAGGCATTCGTTTGTTTTGTTTAGTCTTGTGTTGGGCCTAACAGTTATTTTAAGTTAAAAAAAAAATTGTTTATACAACTTAGGGATAGTGATTAGTAAACCAATCACAGTGCTTCGCAACGGCTTCTAAGTCCCCTTTACTTTAGAACAGACTGCGCCGGAGTGGTCTAGAAAATGCTCGAGCGACTCTGTTTGCGACCCCATGCTATCTTACCCACCCCTATTTATATGGAATAATCGTCATTCTTAACTCAAACCTTGTTAATACACTGAATTCCTAATAATGATTTTAAAAAACAAACAAAACAAAAAACAGCAACAACTTAAGTTATTGAGGGGATCGATCCCACGACCTCGCGTTATTAGCACGACGCTCTAAACAACTGAGCTAACAGGCCATCTGCAACATTCAACATTGAGGCCACTTACAACTGAGCTAACAGAAGCGAAGCATTGTGGGATATGTGTCCACAGACAGACAAACCGGGCAAATAAGACGTCTTTCAGAAGCCTAAAAGGTAAATAAAACTGCACAAAAATCTTTCCAGAAACTAAAAAAAAAGAAAATTGCTTCAAAACATTAAAAAATGAAAAGAAAAAAAAATGTACAAATAAAATATTAGTTTTTAGTTGGCTCTTCAACAGGCTTGAATACTAATTCTTTCTTATTCAAGAAGAATCATTAAAAAACTTACATTTGCAAACTTCATAATTGGCCCCAGGAAACATTTCTAGTCTAGTCTTTTCATAGAATACACATTTTCTTGTTTTTCGTAAGGTTTCGAAGGACCTATAAATAACCATCAAATTATACAAAATTATACAATTTCACAGGTGTACATTACTTACACGTATACCTAACAGGATTGGTTAACATAAAACGAAAGAGATAGAAAAGAAATATTTTTTTACAGTAATAGTTTTATTGTTTCACTCTAAAAAAGGATTTATCCTTACTGGCATTCTGTTACTCTTTCCCCAATCATCTTAGAATTCTGAATCTCGTGCACTTTTTTACGTAAATCCACACAAGCTGAAATGAAAAAAAATTTTTTAATTTTTAGTGAAATCTTCATAAATATAATTATACTGAAATTAGTAAGTAAATTAAATAAATTTTATAAAATATTTTTTTTTAAATTTAAGATTATGTTTTATATCTTTATTATATTTTATATGGTGTCTTTAATTGCTTTTATATATCTTTTATATATCTAATTAGTTTTGTATATGTATTCATAAATACAAAGGCTTTTTTTTACCTTTAAATAGTATATTTTTTTTTATGAGAAACAGGATAGACTAGACGGGAAGTTTGGAATAAGTGTGGCTATTTTATTATGGGTTCGGAAGGGAGAAAAGTTTTTATAAGTCCTAAAACTTAATTTGGTATTATGTATGGAGCCTTTCTAAAGTGCACAACTTTGACAACTGCTTGAGGCGGCCCTGAAAGGATGGTAAACAAATTATCCTACTTTCGATAATAAAAATATGTTTATTTATTGATTGTTTTTATGACCACAGAATGTCTTTCACAGTAGCAATAAAATGTTACTCATTTAATATTAATTTCGAGATATAAAAGTTTGAACATAAGTGAACTGAAACTATAGAGAGTTATAGAGGTGTTAGATGGCGCTATTTAATATTTCCATTCATGTTTGTCTTAGTGCACCCAACCTCCCATTAAAATTTGTAGTGTTTTAATACACCCCGCAGAATAATTATAACTTATCTTTAAACTCGTTTTGAGAAATTAAACATTTTCATGATATTAAAATTACACAAAATAAGCATTATTAACGTAATAACGCTTTTAAAAACATTTTTTTTTATTAAATTTTTGAAATATAAATTTTTGAATATAAATTTCTAAATATAAATTTCTGCATCCATTGTCCAAAATCCAAATTTATGATATAAAGTTCCAATGTCCAATATTCAAATTTATGATATAAAGTCCAATAAACCATCAATTTTAGCTTTTAATGAATCCAAAATATCTTCTCACCTCAAGTTGATGACTTGACTTATTTTTAAACTCATCTTGAGAAATTAAACATTTTCTTGATATTAAAACTTCTTTATTTACCAAATTCATATTCTATCTTCATGATATTTCGACAAACTAATCATTTATCTTTTACAAGGGATACGAGTTTAAAGATAAGTCAACACGCTCCGTAAAATATTTAAGAGTAATGATTCTTTAAATTAATTCATTCCAAAATATGTATTAAAAGAGAAATGATGTATTTTTTTTTTTGTTTATCACTTGAAAAAGATAAACGATTAGTTTGTCGAAATATCTTGAAGATAGAAGATGAATTTGGTAAATAGAGAAGTTTTAATTACAACTCAAATTCAGTTAAATAAACTCAATAATTATAAAGGTATTGTTTTATTTTTTATGAATTAATTATAATTAAAATAAACTTATTAATATTGTTACCTGTCGATTTTTCCTTTACTATTTCCCCCCTAGAGATCTAGGAAGATGGACTCAACCTGAACTCGTTCTCCGGTTTCTTCATCACCTCTTGGGATAGTCGACCGTTCCAGAGATGATGTCGAGGCCGGACTCGGGCATATAATGTGGAGTTCTGCCTTTATGAATCAGTTCATTTTTGACGGCAAACCAGTCGCATGAAAGGTCTCCACCCGGAGTCAGAGAGAGTTACCGAAGCATTCTCCAGCGAGGATCGCAAGTCCGCTCTCCCGCTAAGA
>JAFIDM010000002.1:35818581-35829544 GCA_023159025.1 Thereuonema tuberculata
CAACGTCACAGCCACCCGTCACAAGATCCCCCACCCATCTGTACGGTTTTGATGACTAATAAAATCTTTTTTTACATATTGAAATCTAGGGTAAAATTATAAAAATTGATTTCCATGTGAAAAAAAGGTCCGATTTTATTAAAAAAAATTGTGGAAATATGTAACTTACCCTGGTGACACGTAAATTCCGTAACATCAGAAAAGTATTTTATTTTTATCTCATCATAGATCAGACAGTGGCTGTATTTTAAGAGTTCTTTCTGATATCTAGAATGGATTCAAACATCATCAATATGCTGTAATATTTATTAGTTAATGAATTAATGTTAATTAAGCTGAAAAACCTTAATACCTGACTTTGATTCAAAATGTACAATTACATTTAAAAGATCAAACAGCAACTGTTGTAAAAAGTCAACATCCTTATATAGATAATGTAATAGAACTTAAAAGTGAAGAATTCAAGTATTTCAAAATAACTATATATAACTTTTTATAATAATTATAATTATTCCCTAATTAATTACATTGCCGACATGGGCGCCCGCACACACAGGTAAGGGAGGGGGGGGGGGGCGTTTGTTCCGCCCTGGAATTTTCAATTTAATTGAAAGTCAAAGAATTTTTTTCTCTCAAGAGGAGTAAAATTTAGAAAACTTAGTAATTTTTTAAAAATTAATAACTTTAGTTTATTTATATAATTTCGCAATATAAAGTTCAATTTTTCCAGTCTGTTTTCCCATCCATCATAGTATTCTGTCCGGAGACAGGTCCAATTCTATGGAGGTCACATGGAACTCCTAGAAACACCTGAGGAATGAAACTGGGGTGGTTTCTCGTTGCCTGCCCCCAGGACGCCATTAAGGAATGACGTCAGACCGAAGAGAAAGTGAAGAAGAGGCGGACAACACAGGAAAGGAAATTGAAACAGCCACGCCACTGCCGGGATTCGAACCCAGGTACTGGCGCATTGGCCACAACGGCTGACCGCCGCCGAGACCGCACGACGACGCCAGCATGGCTCAGTCTTGTTTTACACTTCCTATATATTTTGCCCTCCTGGAAATAATCATGTGGATGCTTATGACTGCCGATATGCTACATTGCTAAACGGTTTAATTTGAAAGTCTCTTTCATATATTAAGACAGGGTTTTCTCAGAGCAGGCCGGGAAAAAAATGTTGTCATGCATTAGAAAAAGGATATGTATAATGTTGTCATTGATTATTCTTAATTGTAAACTTCCTAATTCACTATTGAGGTAAAGGATTTTTTTGGCTTTTGCATTGATAACTTCAAAAGCAGTTTGCCATTCTGTCAGATTACAATTTCTTGCACAGAAGATAATGTGCATTTCTGGGAGCAGAACTTCATAGTTGTTGTAGCAGGCAAGTCAGAAAGTTTAAATGTACAGAACCAAGTAAGAGCCCTGAGGTAACCCTTTGTTTCAATTGCTTTCTCTATTTGTATTGTACCTTTGTACAACCTTAAACTTTCTGTCACTGAGCAATGGTTGTCATTTAGAGGATATTGATACGAACTAATGTTCTTTAAAATTTCTTATTATCACGCTTTCATTAACACATAGTCTCGTATCCGGGTCAAATCTTGTAATCAATATTTAAGTCACTTCTCATCGGTCAATATCTACAAATTTTGCACACTTACTTATCACTGATGACAATACAATAATATACAATAATATACTGATATATTAAAATGCTAATACACTCACTTCCAACAGTTAAGCACGGAGAGGAAAAATGTTAATTTCCGTAAGAGATCTGAATTAAAGAAGCTGAAATTTGCTGCAAAGGTAGAAGGAGGTATGCAAATTATATAGGTAACAGCCAATCACGGTGTCGCGTAGCCAATCACGGTGTTATGCAAAACAGGCAGTCGTATAGGAATCCTGCATTGTGAAGGAGTTGCATGTATGTGCTGATGAAAGGTGTTTAGAACATTCGTACGATTTGTTTTCAAGCTAGACGTGTTTCTATGGCTTTCAGAAGCCCGAATGGAAGATTCTGAGCGCTGGCGGGCTGTCGGACGCATTGAAGCAGGACAGTCTATAACAGATGTTGCTCGTTTCTTCGGCGTTCATCATTCCGTAATTTCACGATTATGGAAACAATTCCAAACCAGCCAAACAGTTGTCTGAAGATCTGTAGCCGGTCGTCCAAGGGTTACGACCCCGCGGAAGATCGATATATTGCTGTTGTAGTCAAGCGGAATCAAAGATCGACCTCCACACCTGTGATATCTAGGGTTGCAGCGGCCATTGGTAAGATGATATCTGCCACTACTGTTCGTCGAAGGCTAGATATGAATGGTCTATACGCCCGGATACTACGAGTTTGTGTTCCTTTATCCGTCCAATCCAGAGGGGCACGATTACAGTGGTGCCGCCAGCATGTGAATTGGACTATGTTTGATTGGGGTAACGTTTTGTTCACAGATGAGTCCTGATTTGCCCTACAACCCGGTGATAAGCCTGTAACGGTCTGGAGGGAACAAGGCACACGCAATCGGCCCCAGAACATCACCGAACATCACACATTCCGCAGTGGAAGCATCATGGTCTGGGCAGGGATTTCATTGGGATATCGCACCGACCTGCACATCTACAGGCAAGGTTCTCTGGCCGCTGTGCGGTATCAAGATGAAGTCCTAGACCCATTGTGAAACTGCACGCTGCAGCAGTTGGTCCTTCTTTCGTTTTAATGGACGACGTCCCCACAGAGCTGCCATCGTTGACGACTTTCTGGAGAGTGAGGGGGTCGGACCTTAATCCAATTGAAAATCTTTGGGATGCCCTCGGCCGTGCTGTATGTCGACGTTTCCCACCTCCAGCCACCCTCATAGCTTTAGAAACTGTTCTACAGGAGGAATGGCGATTACTGGACTCTGCGGTGGCTGATCACCGCGTAACAAGCATGATCACACGCTGTAAACGTTTACGTTAATGTCGGTTTTTATTGTTTGTTTTGAATTTAAACATCATTTTGTTAATGACGCAAATAGGACGTCATCTTATAATTTATGAAAATTCAATATTTTGTTTATCTCTGTATGTAATTCTTTGCTTTCTTTCATGAATAAACATAAGAGCTAATTACTTGCAGCATTTCATTCAATCAAAGCAGTACTTGTTCATTTTTTCGCATTTTACCGCTCCGTACTACGTTACTACCGAGACTAGCTGCTAAGCAGCGGTATATATATATATAAACAACTACTTCTGAATTACATCTACATAATTTTTATATATTTTAATTATATAATATAGAAAGCGTGGTTATTAAAAGTTTTCTAACATTAATTATTTTTCGGTTTGAAATGAAGATCAATGTAGGAAGGTTTAATCCAAAAGATTAAAATCAAGACTTTTCTTAAAATTAAACAGTGGTTCATATATACAGCTTGAGCAAAAATGATTTGAACGATTTCAAAAATTGTCTGTAACTTTGCTGTTGTAGTTATAATGCGACGAATGGCACAGTTGGATAGAGGACGTGTTCAAGTTTTTTTTTTTTGTATACCTCAAAACTGTCAAATACATTAGTCACACGGGAACTGTAAACCAGATGTACACAGTCCTGGTAAATCCGACAGCAGTGGGCATTGGTTGTTGCGTCGTGTAACAAATAATTGCCGCTGCCGCTTGCCATATAGTGCTGTTGACAACATGGAGCTCCCAGGTGAGGAAAAAGCGTACTTTTGTTTTAGACTATCGAGCAACAGGTCGGTGACGGTGATACAACGTGGTTTTCGCACCAAATTTCAGAATGATCCATATGCCAAGAACTCCATATGTAAATGGTATGATCAGTTTAAGCGAAGAGCATTTGTAAGGGCAAGTCGAGTGGCCGACCGACAATCCCTGAGGAGAATGTGCACCGCGTTTGGAACACTTACAGTCGTAGCCCTAAAAAAATCAACCCGCAGAGGAAGTGCACAACTGGGCATCCCACAGGCGACTGAGTGGCACATGCTGCGGAAACGCCTACATATGCGTCCATATTGCCTGCAGGCACTGCAACATTAGACACCGAACGACCACAGTCATCGCGAGGCATTCTCTCAGGCGATGTTACAGCGATGTGAAGTTGAGAACTTTGGTACCACCATAATCTGCAGTGACGAGGCCACCTTTCATTTCAGTGGAAGAATGAAACGGCACAAAGTGCGAATTTGGGGAACGGAGAACCCCCACGCTTACATGGAGCACGTGCGCGATTCCCAAAGGTGAATGTTTTCTGTGCATTTCGGTGAACATAGTGTACGGCCCATTCTTCTTATCAGAGAAAACTGTGACAGGCTGCAACTACCAGTAGGAAAACGTGACGTGTTAACAGTAGGAAGACGATACGGATGGTTTCATTCTGCAGCCAGATGGGGCAGCATCCTATTTCTACTCAGCCGTATGCGAGCACCTGAATGAATGATTGTCACAACGGTGCAAATGATTGTTGCCACAACGGTGCAAGTGCAAATGATCAACAGCTGTTGACGGGGACTCCCGATTCTCCAGATCTCACTCCCTATGACTATTTCTTATGGGGGTACGTTAAAGACAAGGTGTTTGTACCGCCCTTATCAGGGGATCTCAACGAAGCGAAAATGCGCTTTCCATTGCAATTACAACGATAGACAGAGAAATGCTCCGTCGAGTTTGGGTAGACTTTCAGTACCGCTTGGACATTTATTGTGGTAACAATGGTGGCCATATCGAACATTTATAAGCAATGCATACCAAAAAACATTGAACATGTGCTCTATCCAACTGTACCATTCACATATATATAAATTCGATTGAATTTCGCACTCAAAATCTCTTAAAAGTTGTGAACTTTTAAGGATGAAATTGGGAAATTGCAATGGTAAACAGTTTCAATCTAACATTAAAATGCCATTTACTGCGTTTATCCACGTAGATAAAAATAAAAATGTGAGCATCTCGGAGACCGTCACGGAGACCCGATAAGTCTCGGGACGTCCTGGGATGTCCCTTGCATTTTAATGTTAAATGGAAACTGTATACCATTGCAATTTCCCAATTTCATCATTTTAAAAGTTCACAACTAAATAATGAAAATGTGAGCACCCTGAATACTATACCTAATATGTACCATCTTATTTATATTTCTGGGTCTTGATGGTTTCTAAGGAGATAGGTCCAGAAAAAAAATCAACTTTTCTTTTATGTATATATATATCCAATATTATCTGTACAAAATATAAATATATAAATCAAACAGGCAAAACTCAAAGCTAGGCCTTCCAATTTCGCATTGCTTCTTATTAAAGTATTTCCTTAATTTTCTTTTGTAATTTATATTCTTAAACTCAATATTGTAGATTTTTGCTCTTTTTAATTTTCTAATTTCTAATTTATATATTTTAAATTTTTGTAATTTATATATTTTTAATTTCTAATTTATATATTTTAAATTTCTAATTTATATATTTTTAATTTCTAATTTATATTTTTCATCTACAAATATATGTAACTGAATGAAAAAGAGTCTTAGAATGTTGCGCTCTTTGTTTTCTAAATTGTTTTCAAATTTTAGTTATTTTAATTTTCACTTTTGCCGCTGATCACGTCAGGATAAATTGGCCGTATTTTCACAGAAACAGTGATATGGTTTTTGTATTTTTTTTTTCAAATTCCCTATCACTGTCCAGCTTTATATATATAGGTACATTTCTTACTGCACAAATATACCATAGCTATCCCCGTACATGTTTCATTTTCGGATACTTAACATAACATGGTATGGGAGGTACTTTTAAATTAAAGTCCCTAACACTGCGGCCTCAAAAGGCCTGTCGTGTATCCCAATGTCATTTAAATCTGAATAAGTTCTAAGATTTTACCTATCTGTAGTGTTTTATGCTGGGATAGTGACAAATAGCAAACAAATGGAAGGACTGGGAAAACCCATTCCTAGCATATTGTGTCTGGTGATTAATTCATCATTAATTTGCAGCGTTTTTCCAAATCAGGAATTTCCGTTATCTCCGTCTTACTCTTCATGTAATACGTAAACATTATGAAACTATTCGTCTAATAATTTTTTTTACTCATTAAAATAAATTAATGAAATGTTCACAGTTAAAGATCAAACTTTATATATTCCTATAGAATATATTTTCCTTTCAAAGGAACACAATTCAACTAATTTCTGTAGATATAATTTATAGTTAAATTAATAAATATTTCTGTCCACTTAATTCATAATTCAATGTTTATCCACGTTGAATGTTTTATCACCGTGATCCGCATTAAGATCACATTTAAAATTATCATAGAAATGTTCAATTCTAAAATATATATAAGTCTCTAATGTAAATGTTCTATTCCATTCTACTCATCCATGTATCGTTCAATTGTATTTAATTTTTCTTACTAAAGAAAAAAAAACTAAGAAGATTCTCCGTTGATTATGTGATCTAGTTTTTCACCAAAATGTCTCTCGATTAAAATTCTTTTTAATCTGTATAAAGTAAGTAAATTATGAAGACATTTCTCCTCGCTGTTATAGTCGTATTTTATATAGTCTTTGTCGAATCGTCTACTTGAATTCACACTGATCAACTTGAAGTATTCATTTCCCATGTTGTGTATTCGTTTAAACATTCCATTCGTCTTGTTACTCACGACGCCAATCGTCAATCGAGAATCGCTTTTTTGGGATTAACAGATAATTTCATATTACCACACCAATTTTCAACAATACTTAGTGCATTTTGTATCCGATCTTAAAATCACCTTAGGGAATTTTCCCCTTGCATTGATCACAATGTCGTCTGCAAATCTCTGAATATAAAGTCTTTATTAGTTCTTCAATATGCTCATCACCCACCAGACTCCTCAAGAGAGGTGAAAGAACTCCTCCCTGCGGACATCCTGTGGTCACTGAAACTTTTAAGGTATCTTCATAAATGGATGTATGAATAGTTCAGCTTTTCAACGTAGAATTTATCCAACCACAAGTGGCTAATCAATACTACGTTTTTGGGCAGCCCTATCTATAGAAATGAAGGATGCATTATCAAATCCTCCTTCAATATCAAGAAAAACTGCAAGAAATATTTCTTTATTTTCAAGTATGGTTTCAATAATAGAGACAAGGCTACGAAGAGCTGCCTCAGTTGATTTTCCAACTTGATAAGCATATTGGTTTGGATGTATTGGAAAAGTTATAAGTACATCTTCCCTAATATGTGTATCAATTAGCTTTTCCATAGTTTTCAGAAGAAAAGATGTTAAGCTAATTGGTCTAAAAGCTTTTGCATCGATATAAGAAGGTCGTCCTGGTTTAGGAATAAAAACAACCTTGACTAATCTGCATTGAGATGGAATGTAGCCCAGTACTAGATTTGCTCTAAATATATAACAAAGAGGTGTAGCAATAAAGTTTATTCCTTTTTGTATGAGGGCTCGAAAGATTTGATCTAATCCAGCTGTTTTAAAAGGTTTGAAGATTGATGCTGCCCATTCTATCTTTGACCGATCAACGGCCAGACGTGCAGTCTGCCAATTTTCTTTGGGCACTCTTAGGTGAGACCCAAAGTTTAAATTTTGCAGATTTTTGCCTCCGTCCCCATCAATCTCGATAGAATCTGAGAAATGTACTTTGTTTAAAACCTTAAGTGTTTCTTCCCCAGTGACAGTATAACATCCATCTTTTTGTAACAAAGTCCCTAATCTATGATTTGTTTTTTTTGTTAAAATTTTATAGTCTAGAACTATAAGGAACATTAGAAATTTCCTCGTAGTACTTTCTCCATGATTTTCTTTTGGGTTTTCTCAAAGCTCTATTATATTCAGTGAGTGATTGTTTATAAAAAATCCATTCACCGGCATTAAACAGCTTTGTGGTGCGAGTCCTGAGAGTAGTCAGCTCTTAATCACACCAAGAAACTCGTCTTGGTAGTTTACGCTTTTTGAAAGGACAATTCGCATTATGGAAGAGATAATGGATTGTCGAACAAAGTCAACAGACTTAATCCGTTGTGAACAATACATAATACTATTTCTAAGGTCATCTTTCTAAGATCCCCAATCAGTAGTTTTAGGGTTTCTATAGAAATCGGTAATAAAAAACTTGACTCTAAGGTAAAGCAAATGTATTTATAATCTGAAATTTCATTTCATTAGATTCATGCCAGTTTTTAATCCTGCTGCTAATAAATGGAGTACCCAAAATAATATCTATAACTTCCTCTCTAATTTTATTAAAAAATGTAGGAGTGTTACCATTATTAAGAATTTGTAAATCAGAAGTGATTATAAATTCTATAGGTTTTTCACCTCTGATATTAATGTCTTTACTCTCCCGTAGAATGTGTGTGTAATGGCACAATTCCAGTTATGAGTTCTTCATTTTTATCCTTCATCATGTTCACAAGTTTTAAAACTCTTCAGCAAGTGGAGGTTCAGGTAAATCATTAGGGAAACAGGCAGAGGTCACTGTAACATCCCTGTCTTTCCTTATTATACATAATCTGATTGCTACCAAATCGTTGGTGCAATATTCAGTTAGAGTGAAGTACTTAATATTCTTTTTAATAAATATACAAATAAATGGTTTATTGTTTGAACATGCAACAACGAACTATTGCATGCTCAATGCAACAATGTTTCCTAATCCTTTTATCTTTTCCTTGTAACACCAAGGTTCTTGAATAAGGACAATATCTACAGCTGCTTCCAGGATGTACTTGCAAAGTATAGCTGTTGCTGCCTTGCTGTATGTTAACTTGAATAAACTTCATTTAAAAAAAAGTTTTTCAAGGTTTAAAGGAGATATCAGGTTTTGGATTTTCTAAGTCCATCGCTGTACTCTCCTTAATGTTAACCTCTTTTCGTTTCTTTTCCCAGGATATTGATTGTAACCCTGGTTAAATTCAGGTGAGGCTTGTAATCTAATTCAGTTAATTTCTTAGTAGATATTTCATAAATACCAAAGACCAATTTTTGTCCTTTGGTTTCAGTTCTACTAATAATGAGCCTCCATTCCCTGCGTTTTAGTCCCTGGTTCTGTATCTCTAGTCGTTTGATAACAGTTTGGACCCTTAGTTGTGGTGAGCCTGGGATCCATACTAATACCTTAATTGGTTTTGGAAGATCTTTAACTTCCATAACTTTATATTTAGTCCAGTCTTTAAAAAGACTTTCTAACCATTCTTTAATAAATTTACTAGTACATGTTACTCTCAGGTAACTGCCTAGAAATCTACTTTCCTGAAACTGAGGATTAACCTCCCCAGGTATGATTTTATCAATCTCCTCGATGGCATTTTCAATGGCGTTGGCTTGGTCCTCTGTTAGTTTATTTTCAGGGTATTTTACAGATACAATCGCCATTTTAATGGCAGAAGCAATGTCTCTGTAGGAAGAAGGGTTTGAAGGACCCTTAGGTTTTTTTTGCAGGTTTACGCCTAGGAGAGGGATTGCTATCGTCAGAGATGGACCTTTTAGCGGTAGCTACCTGCTTGGTAGCTACCTGCTTTGTGGAAGTATTTTCCGATACTTCAGAGTCCACGGTTTTACTTCCAATTGTCTTTGTTTCTTCAGTTTCCTTCGCCGAGCCTCGGAAAGTTTTTGTTTTTCCAGGTTCAGGCATTCGATACGTAAAGTAATTTTCTTTTCTACCATTTATTACCTCTTCAGTTTGTTCTGTTTCCAAGGTTACTTTATTGCTCCCTTGTGTTTCATTACCGTTCGAGTTCCTCATTGGGTACTCGTTCGTAGGATTTTTCTTTTCTTTTGAAATATCCATAAAAAGAATGAGTAACTGGGGAATTAAACAGTTACCAGACATCTATCCCCATATCTGTCTAGAAGGCACTGCTTAAAGGCAGTTTAAATACTGTGGGTGTCGCCAGGCAGCCCACAGGGATCGTTCATGACACTAATTTACCCCCTAGTGCCACACATCTATCGGCACGATACCTTCCACCTTAGATTCGGGGATCAGAGGCCTCGTTAGCCATCCATAGTTCTTAACTGGATCCTAGGATGATGCCCACCACTCACGACGAGGACGTGAGGTTGGATTTTGAGTGGCCTTTTCGGTAACTTACTATGAGAGAAAAAGTGACCGCAGACTGGAAATAGCATTTTTACCCTGTGACACAGGAAGTAACTGTAGATCGAAACTCACGTTTTCCCCACCTCTAGAAGTCGTAAGCTTTCGAATGAGGTAACTAGCGACATGTATCAATTACGGTCACTTCCAGTTACCCCTAGAGTAAGTTTCCTTACGTCAGACATAAGAATTCCCTTCTTTACACTTTGGGTACGGCGTCGTTAAAAATTAGTAATTTTTATAAAAAAAAATTCTATAACAGGAAAACTTACAAGCACTGGTTATCGATCTGAGTTGGGTTTCTGTGAGATAAAACTTTCTTTGCAATCGACTCAAAATTTTCGTTATACATTAGACAATCTAAAAAAAGATGGCATGAAACAAAATAAATCATAAACGATGAAAAAATATTATTTTTGAAAAATAATTAATTACATTTAAACTCTAATTAGCCTACTTAGTGTGTAGAAAATATTAAATGAGGGATTTTTTTGAGCCTAACCCTCAAACAGCAAATTATTCGGGAAATGGTTTGAAAGGTTTGGTGCTCATACAAAGAACAACTTTGTTGTTGTAATTTAAGTAGAAACAAAAATTAGCTATAAATTACAGCAGCAAAGTTGTTTTTTTTGTACGTCCATCAAACCTTTCAAACATTTCCACAATAATTTTCTTTTTGAGGGTTATGCGAGTAAGGCTAAAAAACCTCAAATATAAATTTAAAGATTTGGTTTTAAGTTAGAATTGTGAAACAAAATAAATCAACATTACCTATTAAATAAATTGATTACAATGCATGTAATGTATTGATACTACGATAGTTTCTCATTGATTTCTCATTGTCTAAGAACTGAAGTATAT
>JAFIDM010000002.1:35854885-35866699 GCA_023159025.1 Thereuonema tuberculata
GGCCGCCCTGTTTTTGTGAGATCTGCGCATGTATCATCGATTAGTCTGGTCAGGCACTTCCGTCTGATTTTATGACAGGACGCCGCCATTGTGCTAATCGCTTGTTACTTTGCAAAAGAGCATTATATTTATAAATAATATATATTTATTTATTTATTTATTTATTTATATAAATACTTATTGTTAGCAACTGGTATTGAAATAACGCTAAATAGTCGAGAAAAGTTTTAATTTGGCGTTATCAACATGTCTTTCTCAGTGAAAACAGACTACGTCGTCCATTGTGACAGGAAAACATAATTGATCAGCTACCGGAAAAGCTGCGCAGTTCAAACTTCCGCCGGCCAACTTTCATTTGGAGGACAATAACAATTCCATTCGAAATTTTAAAATTAAAAGATACTAAATAAAGCATTCATAATCTTTAAAAAAGCGATTACGAAATGGCTAATCCTTCAGAAGATGAACTGGCCAATCAGAAATCGCCTTTAGCCATAAGGAATGAATAACAATGATTGTGTGTTGTTTCTATTCTGCTAATTTTCTTTTCTTTGTCTTACAGTACCAATAAATTCAATCATTCAGAAGCAAGTCTTGGGTAAGTAAAAACATTAAATTCAAATTTAGATGAAAATCTTTTTTTATTTTTTTTATAAAGGATAAGAATAGGAAATAATAGAAAAACCGAGTCAAACTATTTATAATTCATATAAAGATCGTCTATTTATTGTAAATCAAACACAATACTATAGTTTATCAAAATCTAATTTTATTGACATAATTTAAATTATGTCAACTAATTCATATTGATATGATTATTGGCGCCAGGAGCGAAAGATAAAAATGCTGTCTCAAGGCCCGAGGATCTTATTTCCAACCAAAAATAAAAAAGGGTGTTTTAACTTTCACCAAAAGAACTACAGGACCCTCATGTATAAAAATCCCTCATGTATTTATAGGACCTTTCTATTATATAATGTCTCCCGTTGTCGCAGTCTCCCAGCTATGTTACTGCTTCAACATCGCTACCACTATGAATAGACTTCTTTTATCATTCTATAGTTATCTTAAATAAGTACGAATGACCTTAGTTCAAGATTTTTGTAAGAACTATTATTTAAGGAAGACTGTGTATTTTTTTTTTTAATTTTCATTGCTGAATCGAATTTAAAAATTTAACGACAAATATAACAGGCTTATAATTTTACAGAATAAGGAGAAAAATTTTAAAATCTGCAAGGTTATATGCGTTTTATTTTTAATACATTGCCTATATTTTGAATAGAGATAATAAGATCAAATAACTTTCATTTTCTAATAAAAGCTTTAAATTTAACGTTTTATTATATTAAATATTAATTGCAATTAGGTATTATTTTAGCTTCTATTTCAAATGTTGTTGCCAATATTATCCCAAATCAATTGATATAATGAGGGAGTTCCATATTCTGTGAATTAAGAATTTTATTGGCTTTCATACTTTAACATTACGAATTAATGAAATTTATTATTCTCATTTAAGGTAATAACTTTAAGGTAAGTTCTGAATAATTCATATATAATATAAATCTGAATTTGTTTCTTGACTGCTTATCTCGGTTTTAGTTAAGAAAAGAAAAGTCAGTTGCTTAAAGCCTGATTTTCATAATGAAGGTTTCTAATCTTAACTCCTCCAATTTAAACTTTTCTCATTTTTTTATACTCACACACCAAATGAAACTTGGGAATACAGTCTTCGACAAGCACAGGTTTTTGAATACACTACTTATGAAGGTCGTATCAGTTCGTCTAATTGCAGCCTGTGCAATGCTGAAACAGCTTTGAAATTTAAAATCAGAAAGATTTATATGTACGGTGTAGGATCAGTCTCAAATACTGCCAAACTGAGGATACCAAAGATATTATTGAAAAGGGAGAAAATTTCACTCAACAACAGAACATCAGGTTTTGAAAACTAGAGATGAACACCGGTTGGCACATGCTTAATTGACATCTCAATTAAAGCAATCAACCATAATTTATAATAAAAATGTTCTTTCAAAAATTCAACAGATGATGTTATAGTCAGCCTTCTATTTTCATTGGTCTGAATTTATTTGCCAGCATCCACTGGTACTGCATTCAGTAGGCACTAGTGACTAGTATTGATCAATGCCAATCGTATTGGATGAATCATGAACTTAGCTAAAGTGTTGAAAAGTTGAAAGCTGGCAGAATAGCTTATCAAACATTTCCCAGCTAATGTTTTTTTCTCAGCTAATTTCCCCGATTTTACATTCCTTTGAACAGTTGTGGATATACTACAGCATAAGACTAAGAAACATTCCATAACATAAAGATGAACTCCGGGAATTTTTATTATTTTTTTCTCAGCAAATGCTGGGAGTCTGCAATTGGTTTAGCATGTCCAGCCTAAATTTCGACTCCATTGTTAAAACTTACTCTTAAGAAAGAAACGTCTAAATCTTCCAAAATTATTATACTTATAATAAATAAAAACACAATAACTGATCAAACTTCCACAAATCTTCATTATTTTCGATACTTCTGCTCTCTCACCGAGAACTTTCGTGAGAAAAAATTACATACGAAGGGAAGAAATTATAAAACAATAAATACATTTATTTACAATATATTTATATACAAATATATTTCCTTCCTTGACAACAAATTTGAATAAACAATCATAAACTATCACCTAATAATAAGAATAGAATAGTAAAAAAGCCTATATTTTGAAAAACATTCAAATCAATTGTAAAAAACTTTATAATTAAATAACTGACAAACATCAATTAAGGCCTAATATTGCTTTTACTTTCTTGTTACCACTCATAAATGTTTCCTATTCTATTGTTATTATTGTTATTATTAAGTGATAGTTTATGATTGTTTTATTCAAATTTGTTGTCAAAGAAGGAAACATATTTTGTTTCTTCCTTTCGTATGTAATTTTTCCTGAAGAAAGTTCTCGGTGAGAAACCAGAAATATCGAAAATAATGAAGATTTGTGGAAGCTTGATCAGTTATTGTGTTTTTATTCACTCTTAAGAGATTGCATTTGCTAGAAACGGATTCCTTCCATTTATCTTTATGCTACTCCAATGGGTCAGCTTTACTATATGGATTGGTATGGAAAAAACGGCAAATTTTTAAGAAACTTTGCGTATTACATTTACAAATTCCTGTAAAATAAAATATATTTTCGTTATTTATAGGCTAACAAAGACTAACTGGTAAGTTATTATTTTATACTAAACATTCTTAGAAATCTTCCTTAATTTAGTTTACTTCTGTCAAAGCTTTAGTTCTATACCTTTATTTTAAATTACCTTTTAAAAGTAATTACTAGAATAATTGAAGAGAAAGGTTTTGATTTCCTCTTTTCGTTTAATGAATTTAAAACTTACTTCTATTTGGTTGCAGAAAAGATTTTAATAAACATGAACAAATAATGTACTATCATAGTTCTGTATAAAGTTATGTTTTCTGTTAATGAGCTTAGTAACCAATGCTAAGCTTTGGTCTGTAAGTTCGACAGACTTATTTCTATGTAATTATCTCCTTGATTGAATTTCATAAATAAATAAATAAATTAATTAATAAATAAATAAATAAATATTCTGCAATAGTGTTTGTAGAATGGTAGGTAGATATTTCCCAAATCATTCTTCGTTGCTTTCGGAGGCACAAAAAAGTTTAGTCTCGAGATTTCAATGACCATCAGGACTAGCTGAGATTGGGTGGGCTATCCCAATGGTTATCCAACTTTACCTTTAGAGGTACTCTGTTCCTATATACAGAGGACTGAGTAATGTTAGGGTCTCTCCAGAGGTGAAATACCATACGAAAACATGGAATCGATCTCAACATGGAATCGAAATACCAAAAAACCCACCGGCTGCAGAATACAGTGATGAAAATAGGAATATAAATGAAAATAATAGCAGCATTCATAGAAAGTAATAAGGTGTGAAAAGCATTTCATTACATTTTAGAGGATATCTGCTTACCCGCAGTTACGTAGTGGTTTGCAATCAGATAATTATTATTAAGTAGATTTCAATTTTAACTATGAAATTTAACGTGTGTTAAAAATATTTGACAAGTTAAAAATTATCGGCCAAACACACACGACTAGTTAAAAAACTTTTTACGTATTAAAAATACATGCAGTATAACTTGCTTCGCTTTGACTTACAAAGCATTGACTAGTGACAATAATTAAGAAAAGCAGGATATTTAAGGACATCTTCAACCGACGCGACGTGCCCCTGACGTTGTGGACGGCTACTATAATCTGAAGATTCATCACTTCCGAGCTCGGACTTCGTTCCGTGGTCCGTAGTCATATGTCGCTCCTCTCGACCTACGTGCTTTCTGCCTCGTCGGTTAAATATGTCCTTAAATTTCCTGCTTTTCTTAATTATTGTCACTAGTCAAAGCTTTGCAAGTCAAAGCGAAACCAGTTCTACTTCATGTATTTTTGATATATAATTGATTTATGTTTATTTAATACAAAAACCTTTTCTCCCGTGTTTCCTATTGTTCATCTCAGACCGTTATTAGATGAATATTCTGAAATTAACTTTATTTCTAATACATCACATCAACAGCGAGTATTGGGAATTAAAATTAATCAGGCATCATTATCTTTCTCAGTCACAACGACAAAATCTGAGAACCCCTAAAACTTTTCAAATGTTTGGTGCTATCGCAGTTAATCAATTTATTGGATTTCTGATAGAATCCAACCCCTGCATCTGTTTGATTACAAATGCTAATGAAAAAACACATGAAGTCCTAAACTTGCAGGTGAATATGTATACAGACAGCTCTCGTTTGCGATGGTTCAATTTACAATGATTCAGATTTATGCCGATTTAGAATTTAGGCCAGAATGAGGAAAAGTAAATCAAAAAAAAAAAAAAAAATGCGAAAGAAAATTTTCTTGAGCAAATATAGAGCTATAAACGGTGAACGCAGTTTACTATATGTTTTTAATAAGTCAACTTTAACAACTGTTCTTAGGCTCCGCCCAAGCGGTTCACGTGGCTCCTCCTCTCGCTTTTATTTCGCTCAGTTAAGCCGCGTTGATTACCTGTGATAAATATATATTACAATTAATAGTCATAAAAGTTTTTAAAAATAAATGTGCCCAAATCTGGGAAAAGGGATATACTCCGACACACTTTATACTCCATGCATTTATTATTTTATATTAATTGAAAGTACGTAAACATTTTACATTAATTTTAGTCGTAAAAACTTACATTAGCATGGTTTTATTAAATAATTGGATGCGTGGAACGCATCCCACCCTGTTTACATTATATAATAGGTTCGTTTTTCGTCGATTCGATTCACGAGGCCTCTGTAGAAACGAAACAGTGGCTAAAGCGAGGGCTGCTACATAGCCGAATCAAAGTTACTGAAAATGGGAAGGCCAAACGAAACAATCTTCTCATTTTGAAATTTATAACAGATTTGCTGCTTATTTTTTTTTTTTTTATTTAGCATTTATTAACAAATAAAGGTTCTGTAATATAACTTAATTCAGCTCTGTTCATAGCAAATTTCAAGAACTTTTATGCTCTACTGACTAATTATACACCTACATATTTTTAACATTACATTTAAATAGATGTTCAAGATCCTAAACTCGTTCTAGACAAAAAAGTAAGTAGTTTACTTCTCAATTACTAATTAAACATAAAGTATACTATTGCTTTCTTTTCAGAATTCATAAATAATTAATATTAAAAATAATATGTTTTTGACTTTAACATCTGGAAACATAGGAGAATGATTCAACAATTAATTTCTATACTTCTAAATTTATGTCGTAATCCGAAATTAAAGAAATGCTAGAAAAATGCGTTTCTCAAATAATCCGCATACTTTGAAGAGACTGCTTCTGTTTAATTTTCTCTTAGTTGTTGATTTTATGGAGTATTGATTCACGTTTATTCGGTCGATTTTGATCATGTCATAACTTAGCAGAACCTTTTTCCCCACAACCGGTTGTGTTCAATGGGGTGACCCTGCATTCTGGCAAGGGGCCGTTCATTAATTACGTGAGGTTTTTTAAAAAATCTGGACCCCCCTCCCCCTTGGTGAGATTTGGTGAGATTCCCCCCCCCCCCCTCATGTGAGATTTCAAAAAATCAAAAAATCAAAAAATCAAAAAGATTCAAAAAGTCAATATTACAAAATGTTGTAATCTACGTATTATAATACATATATTCTCTACATATTATAATACGTATATTCTCTGAATGACGTGAGATTGACGTGAGATTTTCGTTGACCCCCCCCCTCCCCCTTAGTGAGATTTGGTGAGATTTTGCCGGACCCCACCTACCCCTTTTAACCTCATGTAATTAATGGACGACCTCTAATGGCTCTGCATCGCAGTTTCCATTGAAGAAGGCTTCATTGGAGGTAGACGAGGGAGCTTTATGATGCTTTTCTAATTGCAGATCACGCCTAATTATCCGTGCGCCCTTTGGGTGCTAGGGTTCTCTTCGACAATCATAGCCTTCACTTTTTTAATAACGTTAGGAGTTGCTGCCGGTCTTGGGTGTTGTTTTCGGGGTCTAGAACGTTTCAGCACCGCCGTTTCAGCGCCGGCTAGTTCAGCGCTGGCCGATTCAGCGCCGGCCGATTCAGCGCGCTCCGCTACTTATATTTGTTTGTCCGCTATTTATATTTGATTATATTAAGGATTATATTGAGGATTATGATATGTCCCATTTCGGTCTTGAACTTGAAAAAAAAAAAAATGTAAACTTGGAAAAAAAAAAAAAAAAAAAAAACTTTTCTTATCTTGCTATTTCAATTATTAGGAATTTATCTTAAATCTTACTTTTTAAAAAATGAGTTTTAACAAATAAATAAAATCTTTTGTTTAGATTACAATCTGCTTATTGCACGACTATTAAATAAACAAAAAAAAGTATTCTACCATAACTATATTCATGGCATATGTATCTGGGTCCGTCAACTATTCTTTGTACCTAAGTTTGTCCCGAACACAAATTTAAAAAAAATATTGTTTTTGGAAATAATTATTGGACTTTATTTTTACCCCAAAGTATTATTAGGTCATTGATCAAAAGCTTTAGAGTGATCGATGTTATTTTAATTACGAATATTTTTATTATTTTTACAATAACTTAGGAGACAATTTTTCCCCGTGATAATTTGATTTTCCTGTTACTTTAGAGACTTCGCAAACTCCCAATGCGAATGTTTTAATACAGATTGCTATTAAATATACAAAATATATGTTAAATGATGCCGTGCTGGCGTGGTCGTGCGGTCTCGGCGGCGGCCAGCCGTGGCGACCAATGCGCCAGTACCTGGGTTCGAATCCCGGCAGTGGCATGGCTGTTTCAATTTCCTTTCCTGTGTTGTCCAGCCTCTTCTTCACTTTCTCTTCGGTCTGACGTCATTCCTTAATGGCGTCCTGGGGGCAGGCAACGGGAAACCATCCCCAGTATCTTTCCTCAGGTGTTTCTAGGAGATCCATGTGAGACCTCCATAGAACTGGACCTGTCTTCCGACAGAAAACTATGGATGGATGGATGGATGTTAAATGGTAGTAACTGATAGTAAGGATATGCGACAATGACAGGGAAAAGTAGGCTTTTTTTTTTGTTTTGTCCCGCACTGGCAGTAACGCAGGAGACAATTACCGCCGCAGGGACAGTAACGCAGGGGACAAATTACCGCCATAATCTCACTAAATAAAGCAAAATATTGCTCTTCAAATTAAAAAAAGTGCTCTGCCCGTTATCTTAACTAAATCTTCATTCACTAATCGTTAAAATTTGCTCCACAGGAAGTTAGATTTTCGATTTTTGTTAGAAAATCATTATGTCGTCACTCAAGTTTAGTACAAAGAATAGTTGATTGACCCATCTGTATTAGAACTTTTTTTTTTTACAATAAACTTGCCTTCTTGATGAAAAATTCTTACGGAATGAATATTATCTGAAACTACTCATAAATAATACATACTTAGATATTTATGTATGGGCGGAATTGCCCATAATTACACATTTTAAACTTTTCAATTAATTAAGTTTATTTATAGAATTTTTAAAATGTGGTTTGTTTCAATTATATAATATATATATTAATGTTATTGTTTATTATTTTTAAACATTTTTTTCAATTAGTATATATATTTTATAATGCAACTAATAATTTTATAATGAACAAATAAAATGAATAAGTATATCTCATTACATAAAAATATAATATGGTAAATATATGAAATAAACGCTAGTTTTAAGCAACAAATTTTGGATATTTGTATTCAGTATCACTCCCATTTGGCAACATTTTTATCAGGTCACCAAGCACAACTACATTAAAATAAAATAATTTAAATCTATCCTATAAATTTTGGTTCATTTCCAGTTGGCGCTGAATTTAGGGCTGGCGATGAACTGAGCCGTGGCCGGCGATAAAACGGCGGCGCTGAATCGTCCCATCCCCTTGTTTTCGGACCTGTGGCATACCCCGATTTTGACTGATGGGCTTCATACGACTTTCTGCTATCACCCGGTTGATGGTGGACTTGCAAACATGAAAATTTCGGCGTTTGTACATGTCCACAATTTTTGAAGCGGCATATTTAGCATCGGAAAGGGCAACTATGTACCCCTATCACCAATTTGAATTTTGACGGCATTTTTTGAATGCAACACAATTCCAGCTATCATATAATCAACTACAGGCTTATGACGTTTGATTCGAACGCAATAAAACTGCCTTCACGTGCACATGCGAGATAGAGCGCTCTCTTGAAATTGACCGAATAAAATCAATCAACCCTCCGTATAAAAGACAAAAACTATTTATTTTTTTGTAGTAAGTTGATTATAAATTGAACTTCAGTTTCATTTACACATTATGACACTTGTTTAACTATATTTTTCAATTACAATATCTTATATGCAAGTAAAATTGATTTTGAAAACATTCGAACTAATATTACAAAAGGGAAACTTTGTAAGAGTTTTGTTTGCCATTCAATCACGCCTCAACGCCGTAACGGATCTGAATAAAATTTTGCTTGCTCATAGTCTATGACACGGAGTAGGATATAGGCTACTTGCCTTCCCGGTTGATCAAGTACTTCCCGTGGGATACGATTGTATATCTATATGGCACACAGATCTGAACGAAAAACTTTCCAAAACTGTCGATAAAGGCGCTAGCGCAGTTTTAAATCGCGTTTTGGTTTGGTGAACAACAACTGTATTTAAAACATTTCCAAAACACTCGATAGATGGCGCTAAGGCAGTTTTAATTCGCGCTATGGTTTCTTTGACAATGAGTACATTTAAGGAGGTTGTTTGTAGGTGCGAACCACGATTAATTCCGGTGTTATCTGATACTTCTCTAAGGTGATATATATGGTGATATATGTGCAAGGCTTTGGGAGCGAAGCGACGGTAGCAGGCTAGTAATCAATAAAAGTACCATGTTCAATTTTACAGTGACGACCTTTTTTTTTTATTAAAGAAATTTCTATGAAGATGTAACATATATTTTCAAATTCGTAATTTACTTCCAGAAATTTTAAATTTAGATGCAATGTACTTTAAGAAAATTAAAAAACAAACAAACAGATAAGAATGTTTTATATGTAAAGTCACCAGATAATTACAATTAAAGTTAATAAATTATAGTGTAAGTATTAATTTTAGAAGCTAACTGCTGCAATTTTGTTAACGTCTTATTAATTCCTTCTTTTCGTTTACATTTCCTTTTGATGTTTACTAGCCTGTCTCATGGTAAGTATTTTTCTATTTATCTTCTGTGATCTTTTTTTAAAAAAGTCACTTTTCAAAATTGGGCTCTCCAATTCTTTCTCAAAAATTTGTTTCACAATTTAGAAAGATATCAAAGAGTCGAACTGAAAATTTATTAATGTATCCTCTTCTAAAAACTTTGAACTACGTTTAATATTTATCAATATTTCTCTTGCTTCCAACTAAATCATTTTTCAAATCCTATGATGGAGGTCTTAGTATTACGCTGAAACATAAGTGTTCTAAATAATAAGAACTACCTTAAAATGAATTGGTTTTGTTTTATAATCAACTTCAGAAAATCATATTTTTCTTTTATTATTACAGCAGTCTCGTTGAAGGGAGTACTTGTGAAAAAGAAGACATCAAAAGTTTTAAATAGTGTGCATCCGAATGACTAATGTAAAATAAAAGGGAGTTAGAATACCTACATGAATGCTCTGTAAAGATCAGCAAAATTTAATAAAAAATATAAAATTAGTTGGTTCTATTTTTTTTTCTTTTTCTAAATTTTAATAGATGATTAAATCTGTTTCATATAAGCAGATGATGGTACTCGAAATTTGATTATATAAAGCAATTTAATGTGGTGTTTTATCCATATATTTAATTTAACTTTATATTTACTTGTATGTAATTGAAATTTATAAATAAATATTCATAGTGTAGCTATAAAGAACTAAGAGTTTTTATCAAACTAATTAAAAATAACATGAATGCAGTATCGTACTAATTTTGTGAAATATATGCTTAAAATAATTCCAAATATTTACAAATTAATCATCCTTCGAAAAACAAATTTCGGATTTTTTTAACAAGATGAATATGAATTTCATGAAATAGATCAGAAGACTTTTATATCTTAAAATGAATAGGATACTTAATTAAATGAAAACATCGCTCCTTAAATCTTCAAAACATCTTTATATCTTCTCAATATTTCTATCCTCTCAACGAGAATTTTCTTCAGGAGAAAAAATAATTAAGTTTTAATTTAATTAAGTATAGAAGAGTTAAGATGTTACAAGTTGAATAGGATATGATATTTTTTGGGATTTTTTCTGTGGGATTACTATATGATTAAATAGATCAGAAAGATTATGACATGCTGATTGACAGTATTTTAAGAGAAGTCAACAAGGATTCTAGACTTTTTTAAACTACAGATATCATTGGAAATTGATGAATTCACACCAGAGGCCAGGATACAGTAAATTTTTTGATCAAAAGTTGAAAAAAAAATTGTACTAAAGCAAAAAATTAAATTAAATTAATAAAAAAAGGTGAGGTTGGGAATTTTTTTCTGAACAACTACTAACTTGATCGACTTAAAATTTGGATATGCTTTAGTTTAAAGTGTGTAATATACAATGAAATTTTTTAAATTTTTGTCTATCCGGAAAAATACGACATAACGTCTGTTTCCGGAAACAATTAATTGTGTACGCAAACTGTTATAGATATATAGATATAGAAATGTTATAGACTCTAAACAACAAGTCGATCGCGTCAGTAATTGTCGAGCAAAAAAATTCCCAAACTTGCGAAAACAAAAAATTGATTGTGTCCGCATTTTTCCGGATAAGCAGAAATAAATATTAAATTCCTTCATTGATTGAGCCTCTGAAACGATGGTGAAGTCCATTTACCGATCCTATCTTCCGTCGGGAGTTGTTAGAAGAGGATAGAAACGGACGGACCCACAAGGGAGAAAAGCAATAGCTAACAAATGACTCGGAAAAAATACGGTAAAAAGGAGAAGACGAATGAATAATGAAAATATCAACTTTGTAGATACCTAAAAAAATAAGGAGTTCTTAGAAAAAGGATATCAATTTACTAATCCCTTACGAAAATTTTATATAGAATTCTAAAGAAAAACCTATAGAATATCGTTTATAGAGCCGTATAGAATTATGGCCCATTTTCTATAAGCTTGTTCTATAGAATTTTCTATAGAAATGTCTATAGAATCTCAATAGAA
>JAFIDM010000002.1:35871380-35902321 GCA_023159025.1 Thereuonema tuberculata
CAAAGCGAAACAGGTTACACTGCATATATTTTTAATACGTAAAAAGTTTTTTAACTAAAGTTGGCCAAACCAGAGAATGACTTTGACCTTGAAAGAGACCCATGATCTATTAATCATTCCAGGTCTAAGAGAGAGAGGAGTAAAAATGGTGACTCTCCGGCACAGAAAACCGTTGGCAGCAAAACAATGGAAGTTATTGCTAACGTTACTTCTTATTTCGAAAAGGCCTTATGACATGCTTACTTAGGGCACATCAGAGAAATTGTTTTCGATTCCAGTGCCGTGAGTAAAAGAATCCCATCTTCGTCTTCGTGTTGTCGATCTAGTGATGCAATTTCGTCAAAAAACCAATTGGGAAAGGTAGGAGACTGATTTTGAACGATTGAAACGAACGAATGAATAAAAATAAATTTTTGAAATTATATTTGATGAGAAATCAGAATAGTTCAAGAAAATAAATATCGTCTTTTTTCCGTGAACTTCAAACTCCCTAAATGTTCACTTGCCCGCCATAAACACAGACATATACAATCGATTCAAATTCTACTATTGCGACATCTGGTGGCCACGGTCGTTCTCTGGTTTGGCGGACTTTAGTCGTGTGTGTTTGGCCGATAATTTTTAACTTGCCAAAAATTTTTAAAACACGTTAAATTTCATAGTTAAAATTGAAACCTACTTAATAATAATTATCTGATTGCAAACCACTACATAAGCAAAAATCCTCTGAAATGTAATGAAGTGCATCTCACACCTCATTAATATTTACGAATGCTACTTTCTTTCTATTCCTATTTTCATCACTATATTCTGTAGCCGGTAGGTTCTTTGATATATCAATTCCATGTTGAGATCGGGAATTTTTCGTACGATATTTCAACTCGGGAGGGACCCTAACAGTACCGAGTCCTCTGCAAACAGGAACAGGGTACCACTAAAGGTATAGATTTGGGATAGCCCACCCAATCTCAGTTAGTCCTGTTGGTCGTTGAAACGTCGAGACTAAACCTTCACTGCCTCCGTAAGCAACGAAGGCTGATATGGGAAAAATCTACCTACCTTTCCATATTCACATTGCAGAATTTTTATTTATTTATTTATTTATTTATTTATTTATTTATTTATTTATTTAATTTATTAAATTCAAGGAAGGACATAATATATAGAAATAAGTCTGTCCAACTTATAGACCATTGGTTCAACTAAAATAACTAAGCTAAGTAACAGAAAACATAACTTTATACAGAGTTATTACAGTAAATTATTTGTTCATGTTTATTAAAATCTTTTCTGCAACTAAATAGAAGTAAGTTTTAAATTCATTAAACGAAAAGAGGAAATCAAAACCTTTCTCTTCAATTTTTCTATTAATTACTCTTAAAAGATAATTTAAAATAAAGTTATAGAACGAAAGCTTTAACAGAAGTAAACTAAATTAAGTAAGATTTCTAAGAATATTTAGTATAAAATAATAACTTACCAGTTAGTCTTTGTTAGCCTATTAATAACATGAAAGTATGTTTTAATTTACATGAATTTGTAAATGTAATATGTAAAGTTTTTAAAAGTTTGCCGTTTTCCATACCAATTCATATAGTAAAGCTGACCCATTGGAGTAGCATAAAGATAAATGGAAGGAATCCGTTTCCTTTCAAATGCAACCTCTTAAGAGTGAATAAAAACACAATAACTGATAAAATTTCCACAAATCTTCATTATTTTCGATATTTCAGGTCTCTCACCGAGAACTTTCTTCAGGAAAAATTACATACGAAAGGAAGAAACAGAATATATTTCCTTCCTTGACAACAAATTTGAATAAAACAATCATAAACTATCACTTAATAATAACAATAATAACAATAGAATAGTAAACATTTATGAGTGGTAACAAGAAAGTAAAAGCAATATTAGGCCTTAATTGATGTTTGTAAGTTATTTAATTATAAAGTTTTTTACAATTGATGTGAATGTTTTTCAAAATATAGTTTTTTTTTTTTACTATTCTATTGTTATTATTGTAATTATTAAGTGATAGTTTATGATTTTTTATTCAAATTTATTGTCAAGGAAGGAAATATATTTTGTTTCCTTGACAACAAATTTGAATAACAACTTATTGTTTTATAATTTCTTCCTTTCGTATGTAATTTTTTTCTCAAGAAAGCTCTCGGTGAGAGAGCACAAATATCGAAAATAATGAAGATTTATGGAAGTTTGATCAATTATTGTGTTTTTATTTATTATAAGTATAATGTTTTGGAAGATTTAGACGTTTATCTCTTTAAGAGTAAGTTTTAACAATGGAGTCGAAATTCAGGCTGGACATGCTAAACCAATTTCCATAGAGGATCGAAGTCAGGCTGTATATCTTAGTCGTTTACACAGCTTCAGCTACTAACGAACAGTTTCCAATTGCAGACTCCCAGCATTTGCGGAGAAAAAAATAATAAAAATTCCCGGAGTTCATCTTTATGTCATGGAATGTTTCTTCGTGTTAAGCTGCAGTATATCCACAACTGTTCACAGGAATGTAAAATCGGGGAAATTAGCTGAGAAAAAAAACATTAGCTGGGAAATGTTTGATAAGCTGTTCTGCCAGCTTTCAACTTTTCAACACTTTAGCTAAGCTTAAGTTCATGAAGCATCCAATACGATTGGTATTGATCAATGCTATTCACTGGTGCTGAATGCAGTACCACTGGATGCTGGCAAATAAATTCAGACCAATGAAAATAGAAGGCTGACTATAACATCATCTGTTGAATTTTTGAAAGAACATATTTTATTATAAATTATGGTTGATTGCTTTAATTGAGGTGTCAATTAAGCATGTGCCAACCGGTGTTCATCTCGAGTTTTCAAAACCTGAAGTTCTGTTGTTGAGTGAAACTTTCTCCCTTTTCAATAATACCTTTTACATCCTCAGTTTGGCAGTATTTGAGACTGATCCTTCACCGTACAGATAATCTTTTTGATTTTAAATTTCAATGCTGTTTCAGCATTGCACAGGCTGCAATTAGACGAACTGATACGACCTTCGTAAGTAGTGTATTCAATAACCTGTGCTAGTCGATGATTGTATTCCCAAGTTATATTTGGTGTGTGAGTATAAAAAAATGAGAAAAGTTTAAATTGGAGGAGTTAAGATTAGAAACCTTCATTATGAAAATCAGGCTTTAAGCAACTGACTTTTCTTTTTTTAACTGAAACAGAGATAAGCAGTCAAGAAACAAATTCAGATTTATATATGAATTATTCAGAACTTACCTTAAAGTTATTACCTTAAATGAGAATAATAAATTTCATTAATTCGTAATGTCAAATTTTGAAAGCCAATAAAATTCTTAATTCGCAGAACGTGGAACTCCATCATTATATCAATATTGGTAATTGATTTGAGATAATGGAAACAACATTTGAAATAGAAGCTAAAATAATACTTAATTGCAATTAATATTTAATATAATAAAACGTTAAATTTAAAGCTTTTATTAGAAAATGAAAGTTATTTAATCTTATTATCTGTATTCAAAATATAGACAATGTAATAAAAAAAAACGCATATAACCTTGCAGATTTTAAAATTTTTTTCAATATTCTGTAAAATTATAAGCCTGTTATATTTGTCGTTAAATTTTTAAATTCGATTAAGCAGTGTAAATTAAAAAAAAATACACAGTCTTCCTTAAATAAAAGTTCTTACAAAAATCTTGAACTAAGGTCATTCGTACTTATTTAAGATAACTATAGAATGATAAAGAAAGTCTATTCATAATGGTAGCGATGTTGAAGCAGTAACATAGCTGGGAGACTGCGACAACGGGAGACATTATATAATAGAAAGATACTATAAATACATGAGGGATTTTTATACATGAGGGTCCTGTAGTTCTTTTGGTGAAAGTTAAAGCATCCTTTTTTATTTTTGGTTGGAAATAAGATCCTCAGGCCTTGAGACAACATTTTTATCATTCGCCCCTGGCGCCAATAATCATATCAATATGAATTAGTTGACATAATTTAAATTCTGTCAATAAAATTAGATTTTGATGAACTATAGTATTGTTTGATTTACAATAAACAGACGAACTTTATATGAATTATAAATAGTTTGACTCGGTTTTTCTATTATTTCTTATTCTTATCATTTATAAAAAAATTTGGATTTTCGTCTAAATTTGAATTTGATTTTTTTACTTACCCAAGACTTGCTTCTGAATGATTGAATTTATTGGTACTGTAAGACAAAGAAAAGAAAATTAGCAGAATAGAAACCAACACACAATCATTGTTATTCATTCATTATTGCTAAAGGTGATTTCTGATTGGCCAGTTCATCTTCTGAAGGATGAGCCTTTTCGTAATCGTTTTTTTTTAAGGTTATGAATGCTTTATTTAGTATCTTTTAATTTTAAAATTTCGAAAGGAATTGTTATTGTCCTCAAAATGAAAGTTGGCCGGCGGAAGTTTGAACTGCGCAGCCTTTCCGGTAGCTGATCAATTATGTTTTCCTGTCACAATGGACGACGTAGTCTGTTTTCACTGAGAAAGACATGTTGATAACCCCAAATTAAAACTTCTCTCGACTATTTAGCGTTATTTCAATACCAGTTGCTAACAATAAGTATTTATATAAATAAATAAATAAATATATATTATTTATAAATACAATGCTCTTTTGCAAAGTAACAAGCGATTAGCACAATGGCGGCGTCCTGTCATAAAATCAGACGGAAGTGCCTGACTAGACTAATCGATGATACATGCGCAGATCTCACAAAAACAGGGCGGCCATCTCTCATTTGGAGGACAGTAATAACTTACCTAAAGTATGACCCATTCGCACTAAATAAAAAAAAGAAAAAGATAAGAATTAAAACTTTAGAAATAAATTATTTGAAAAGAATAATGAATTATACTCTGTTAGACATGTGATCACAGTTAGCTAATCATTATCATTTCTTTCCTTTATTAAGAGTCATTGCTTGGACGTCTGGAATGCCGTTCTAAGTTACTTCCGGTATTTACATCGTATGCGTCCTCGCGCTACAATGTTTTATTTTTATTATTTTTGTTGTTTTGTTTTTTTTCAATATTAAGAATATTTTGTTTTATTTATTTATTTGCGATTTCATAAAATGTTTGTTAAAATCCTACAGCATGTGCAATTGTATTTATATCAAGTCGTCCATGTCTGTTGTCGGTGCCGGCCGCTCTCTTTTCTTGCCCGGGCTAGGCTTAGTGGTAAGCGAGGCTTCGGATTCCTTAATAATATAGAACACAGAATGAGATAATACACCTACTGCTTCAGCCGTTTTAGGATAGAGAGATCCTTCATGGTCAGACGACTTGAAATAATAAAAAAAATCCGAAAGATTCCTCTTGATTGACGCTTCAAACTTTGTGGCAACACGAACAATGGTGTGTGTTGAGCAGCCGCTATGTTCCGAAATATACTCAAAACGGAAGTAATGCTCAATCGTTCGCCATGTATGGGGTTGTCACGTGCCTTCACAGATATAATAAACGAAGTATAAAGGGAAGTAAAATCTAAGATAGAATTGTTTGTTAAATGATAAAAATTCTAATTCGATTAACTTTGAGGACTAATTCCGAGAATGCCTATGTGGACATAATTTAGTAAATGAATGATTTCCTCATTCTAATGGAGGTTAACACCTAATTTAAACAACTGTCGAAAATTTTTAGTGTCATTTCATTGTACCAACAATCCTTTCCAATTGATATTGGGCAAAAGATGTCATACTTTACAACTTTTATCAAAACTCTGAAATTCTGAAATTTTTGGTCAAAATGTTTTAAGATTATCAAAATTGAATTTAAACAAAAAAAACTAGTAAATAAATAAAAGAGATATCTCATTCTGGAATACATTGCCTGGGTTTCTGCAGAATTTTGTGCTGAGCTCATTATTCTGTAACTTTAGTATTAGATTACTTTTGTTTGTCCTATTTTAAATTTTCCATGGAATAAAAATTCAAAATGGATCAATTATTTAAGCATCTAGGCTGAGGTATAAAAAAACTAATTTGCCAACTTGCTACAAACGGAATATCCACGTATATTAGTCACTGACTAAATGGAAATATCAGAATTTCCATTACATTTCTGTCTGGTTAAGAGCTTCACCATTCAATTTTATACGATAATTTTTTGCAAAGTAGGGTTTTAATGAATTGCAATGTTTTCTCATGTTTTCTTTTTTTGCTTTCTTAAAAGTTTATCAAGTTAATATTTAAAAAATTTTCTTTCGAAAATAGAAACAAAAACAGTTAATAATTATTAATAGTATTAATATTACTCAAAGCGAACAAAAATTAGAATTGACGCAGCCAACAACAAGGATTTTAATATTTGATTTTTTTAAATAATTACTGAAGATATTAAATCTCACCTGGAACGATGGACAGTTTCACTAAACCTATTTATTAAAAGAAAACCATCATTACTATACTGTTAACTTTAATGTTTACTGAATTAGGCCTATATCATATAAAATACTTATTTTCCATAACAACTTTAATGGAAGTCAAATTAAATAGGTTCTATTTACACATTTTATTTAAAATACATAAAACGAGGCTATTTTTATGTTAGCAACAGTATGTTATACGAAATTTGCAAGACTGTTAGGGGCTTAAGTATTCTTAGGATATACAGATAGATAGATCAAATGGATCAGTTGACCAACTGTCCATAAGAAAAATTTAAAATTTCCTCTTTTAAAAAGGTTTTTGTCATTTTTACTCATCATAAACTTTAAAAATAATACCAGATAATGAACTATGGCATTTCATTCATACTTTTTTTGAAGCAATCTGTAGTAGAACTCCAAAATAACAGAAGTTAGATGTGCTTCGTTAATTGCCTTCTTACTAATTTGAAAATAGGAAGATTCAGGAATTCTGCATTATCTGCCTGTGGAATTCCGAAGTTGTTGCGATTTTCAAAAGTAATTAGGGGAGATCCGTGCATTATGGACCCCCTTAAGCAAGAATGCTCATAAACCTTAAATTATTAACATAAAAAGATTTAATTTGTTGGCTGCTCATACCAATTGTATAGCTACATGGTTCAAACGTGGTAAAGAACTCTGGTTACCATTAATAATTGCAGGAAATAATTTTTTTTTTATTTTCGTGTCGGTGGTCCATATTACACATACGTTCGTGTAATATGGACCGAGTAAACCAAAAACAAAACATAACACGAAATTAATTAAAATAATTTTTTCAAATAAGCTTTCATTATAATGCACTAAACAGTAGTCATACTGTAGGCATGTGAAGTTCACGATTTTATTTGGATTGGTTTATGAGATATGCTGATTTTAAAATTTGCTCCTCTTTACCCCCCTTATGGATCAAATTTTGAAAAATTTAAATCATAAAATTGTACGACTTTAATTACATTAAGCAAGCCCTAATTTGTGCTTTTCGTTTAATACATTAAATAAAACAAGCTTCAGGCTCATAGTAATATGCTTAGCAACCAGTGGTCCATATTAAACAACAGCGCACGGTTCATATTACACGCATGGATGGAGCAACGTTGTTTCCAATCCCATAACGCTATGCAAAATGGCGCGCATAAAACACATGTCTGGATTGTCAAGAAAATAAGTACTCCTCGCTACTATTAACGTGAAAATTATATTAAAATTACCTAATAGCAGAAAGTAATACACTCATTCTAACATACCTGTTACATCTATGATCATATAAAACTGAAAACACAATTTAATACTCGTCCAAATGAAGGCACCCATGTAAAACTCACCTCCTGCTTTAAATAACAATGGTATTTACTAAAGGCAATGGGATGGTTCTGCCAACTAGAGGTCAGCAGATAAATTTCAACATGGTCTGTATTACACGATGGTCCATAATACACGGATCTCCCCTATTTGGAGTTCTGCGGCCACATAACGTATCGTAAGGTACGCATTGCAGAGATACAAAAGTTTGCTTTTCCACAAATCCCACTATTGTAGAGTGAACATAAATTGCTAAAAGAACACCGGAATCAAATAAATAAATATATATATATGAATTCAGACAATTGGAACAATTCACAAAAGACCTTAGAACATTAATCATCGAATCAGAAACGTTTTGATTCTCAAAAATAAGTCTTAAAAATCTTTTAACTATTAATTATTTTATACATATGCAGACTACCAGCAAAACCTGTTTTAAAAATGCTTATTGGAAATTATGATTTATGTATAATATTAGCTTACCTAGACGTATAAGTCTATTCAGTCGTTCTAAATAAATAAAAATAAGCAATAAATGTTTCAAAAGAGTTATGATTAAAATTAGTTACGATTAAAATTCTTTTACTATACTATCTATATAAAATTAAGTTATTAAAAGCTTTATCAAAAGACATTAGCATGAAATGATTGGTCTAAATTTTAAGAAAAAGAAAGAACTTACCGAGGTTATAAAGTATAGTCCAATATTCTAAAACAAAAATAATAATGTTAATATAAAAGCAGAAAAAAATAGCCACGCATTATTTCTATATTTTATCTACGATGGAGGGAATCTGTTAATTAACAAATCGTTATCTTATTTTTCTTTTAAATACATAAAAATGCAACTTGAAATTTTGAGAAAGAGGTAATTGAAGCATGCTAAATAAGAAGGAAATTTGCTGCTTTGCTGTTTTGTGATCCCGTTGTTTTTCAACGGGACGTTTTTCGGAACTTTGTACACTATATTTAGCTGATTCTTTACGTGAGGGCTTTTTGTTGTTGGGAGATTGCGTTGTGTCAAACTGATACGGTCACGATGTTAAGTACGAGATATGTTGAACAATTGAATACTATTGAATGGTGGTATTGAGGCTATGGAAATACTTTCAGGATATAAGGGACATCGCTGTAAGACTTAATTGTAGGACGTGTCGAGCCACATGGTCTCAGGATGATCATTCTTTGTCTTTATCTTCTATCCGTCATAGAGGGATGACAACTTCTTTGTCACTGACTTCATAAAGTAAGCCTTATCCAAAGAAAAAGCAGTATCTTTGTTCACAATTCAAGAAAAAATTGTCAATGTCTAACTTGGGACTGTGTTGAGCAAGGTTCTCTTCAAGAGGAAAGTTTCAACGTGTAATGTGATTTCAGAAGGTCTTTCATTTCAGTAGTCTGAACTTTCATCTGTACTTTCATCTGAATTATCTGGTTAGCCTGAACTGTAATCTAGATTTCATCTGAATGTCGATTACTTTAAAGTGGAGATATATACGCGTGAGCAGAATTGGAGGGATAGACAGATCTTCAAATCCGAACCTAGAACAGTATGTAATCCCAAGAACACAATTTAGCGTGCAGGAAATTTATTAATAGAGGAAAACAAACGACTGCTCAAAAGAAATAATTGCGGGATCGTAACGAAACTTGCAATGAAGGTACATGTCGGGGAGATATGCAAATGATTAGAAAGGCAGCGTGATTGCGCATTACGTATAGCCGGTAGAGGGCGTTGAACATCGTACTCTGTGGAGTATAAAACAGGTAACCAAAGCTTGTTTGTGTGCTGAATCATTTACAAAGGAAGAGCTGAGGTAGACATGCCATTACGCCGTGTTCGAAGACAGTATACGCAGTTGTCGCAGTTTGAGAGAGGGAGAATCGTCGGGATGATGGAAGCTGGATGGTCAGCTAGGCGAGTAGCTCGTCAATTAAGCCGCTCTGATTGTGTTGTGAGGAGATGTTGGGACCAGTGGACCCGAGAGATGTCATGTACACGAAGACCAGGCTCAGGACGCCTTCGACAGACCAGTCGTCGAGAAGACCATATAGTCAGAAATGCACTCGTACAGCCAACTGCTTCATCGGCCGCCATCCAGGCACAGGTAGCACCTTCACTAGGGGCCGCTGTGTCTTCTCGAACCATACGAAGGCGCCTGGCTGAAGGACAGTTGGTATCGCGGCGCCCATTACGTGTGCTGCCCTTGACGCCCACCTATCGACGCCTCCGTTGCCGCGCACGAGGAAACTCGTTTGGAGTTTTGCCGCGCACGAGGAAACTGGACTGCAGCGGAATGGAACCAGGTCGGCTTTAGCGACGAATCCAGATTCAATCTCGGCAGTGATGACAATCGCGTTCGTGTGTGGAGAGCCCGTGGTGAACGCTTCAATCCTGCCTTTGCTGTACAGCGACACACCGCTCCCACAGCTGGTGTGATGGTATGGGGTGCCATTGCCTACAATACACGGTCACCCCTAGTATTGTTCCGTGGCACCATGACAGCCCAGCGGTATGTTCATGAAATCCTGCAACCACATGTGTTGCCACTCATGCAACGGCTCCCAGGAGCCATTTTTCAACAAGACAATGCTCGGCCTCATACGGCAAGAGTGTCACAAGACTGTCTCCGCACTGATACTACCCTTCCTTGGCCTGCCCGATCCCCAGATTTGTCTCCAATCGAGCATATCTGGGATCATTTGGGACGACGAGCTGGGCATCCCACGAGTTTGAACGAACTAGAGACAAGGTTACTGCAAATATGGAACGAAATGTCTCAAGACATCACACAGAACTTGTATGACTCAATGCCCGATCGTATCGCATCCAACGGATCCGAGAGGGGGTCCAACGGAGTATTAACTCCTCCATTCTTTTGCCTTTTTCTCTGAAATAAATTATCCTTTTTCTTTGATTTTCTTATCATTTACTTATATCAAAGTAGTCATTACGTATGTAAATTTACGTTTCATTTTGACGACTCCTTCTTGGTGCGCTAATTTTTTTGTCCATGAGTGTATTTATTTCTCTTTCCAGATGCAATATGCCCAATATTCATTTTGATGGATGATAATATCTGGCTAAACCATTTTGCTTTATGGAGAAACATCTTAATGAACAGATATTGTTCGAATTAATTGGTCAGCGAATTTTCCTTATCCGAATTCTAGTGCATGAAGGCTCTTGCTTTCATATCACATCTCACTAGGACACTTATCTATTAGTTGGTGATACGTCCATCTGTCTTCATTTTCTTCCATTATTGGTCAAATGAACCAATATTAAAGAAACTTAATATTTAGATCCTCAACTCTAAATTTCGACAGAGTGAATAAACACTGCTTAAGTCAGCGCATTATCTGCTAATCTTGAATCTATCTCTAATATTGAAGGTAATATTTTTCATTAAAACAATAAAAAAAACAAATTACTGCCACTTACAGTATAAGCTCTTCGTGCTTACATATCAAATAGTAAAATTCATGTCAAGATAACTGAATAAGTAAAGCACGGTTTCAAACTCAAAAATAAAGTGAAGGACTCTGGAAATGTATAGCATCTGACATTAAAAAAATGAGAGCATATCTCTAACACAATAATACTCAAATGCCTGCTATTCTCTCAACATTATGAAATCAGATCAGTTTTACATGTTAGGATTATTTTTGTTCTCTTCTCGAAATTTCCAAATTGGAATATAGGTCGCCTACAAGAGGTCTCCAAACTTCGCGATCATTAAGAATTCTTCTATAATCAACCAAAGGTTATCTAAGCCAAATATTCCTTGAGTCTTCCTCTTTTTCGATATTCTTGTGGATTTCACTGTAGGATAGATTCTCCATCCTTTTTCCTCTAGTTTACATCGAAACCAAAAAGTTTCCTCATTTTAATTTCAAGATTAACTTTAGTCCGTCCAGTTGTTTTCCATAGCTTAAATTTTTGATGATGTATGAGCACGATAAATTTGTTCACAAATGTCTGTAATTTCCGTTATACTTGGTGTCCCAAGTAAAAGTAGCCCAGCTCCTAACTGGAGCCTTTGCTGCGTTATAGGACTCACTTATTTTTAAATTATGCAATACTTTGAAACTAAAACCATAACCATCCCTAAATTAGATTAATCTTCTAAGGTATGTCTCTCTTTTTTTCTTAGAGTCGAATGCCTTCTTATAATCTGTAAACAGCACTTATAGTAGAGATTGAAATTCCATTAAATGTTCAATTATTATTACCAGAGTAACGATTTGATCTATATATGACCTCATTGACAAAAATCTATCTTGTTTACTACTTAAAGCTTTCTCTAATGCTGCTGTTAGAAAGGACTATTTGCTGTGTTAAATGGTTAGTCTTTAGAAATCAAAAGCAGTTATAAACATCAATTAAGTTTTACTTACCATTCATGTTAGTAATTACTGTAAAGGACAACAATTCTTAGATTAATCAATGTGTTCGGAATAGTCTTTATATTAATAAATAAACAAAATTTTAGTTATTAAATTCTTTTACCGTCAAATCTTGTTAAGTTTACATGATTAGATCTTTACAAAACCATTACAACTTTGTTAAATCTTTAAAACTACATCATTCAATTAAATTTTGCCAAAAACCAATCTTAAAGCCAAATTTTGAAACACGATTGGCTTTGGAATTGAATTGGCTTTTAACCTACTCAAATTATAACAAATTTTGAAACAATTTCTGTTGGTTAAAAATAGGCGTAACTTCTAAGCACAATTTATGTCTAGACTGCAAATGGTTTAACTGTAGCATTTGACTGATATATTTATTTATTTATTTATTTATTTATTTATTTATTTATTTATTTATTTATTTTTCATTCATTCTTTTTTACTTTAACTAAAATAATTACTTACAAAGAAAATTGAAGCAAGAAAAGCCTTTTCTTTTTGATATTTGACTATAGTCTACTTTTTTTTCCAGCTGTTTTGTAACATTTACTCTCAAACACTGCTTTAAGGTTTTTGATATTTTTATTTTCACAATTTATTCTCTGTTACGGACCTTGTCACTAACATAAATCTACTGAATGATTTTTATAAAAATCTCAACTAATAGTGATGGTACCCAAAGTGCTGTATTGTATTGTATCTAATGCAATGATACACTATATTGCCAAAAGTATCCGGCCACCCTTCCTACGATGTGGATCGGACAGGTCAGGAGGTTTCATTCGTCATCGGACGCTATAGAAGCGCTGGTGGAGGGTTGGACGATGATAATTCTGCGTTCCCGATAAAATGAGTAAGTCAGGCGAGCACAGTGACTTCGAACATGGATGACAATCGGATGCCGCCGTTATAGAAAATCGGTCGGTGAAATTGGGGACATGCTGCACATGCCGAAATCAAATGTGAATGATGTAATTGCAAAATGGAGTCGTCGAGGCAGTGGAACGACAGTTGCAACAAATGGAAAAACCGAGAAAACTGACTGACTGTAGCCGTCAAAGGGAAGCAAAATGGCAAGTCTCCGTTGTTAGTGATGATGATGGAGTTCCAACATGCGTCGGGAGTTTCAACAGCAGGACTGTTCGCCGAGAGCTAAACTACTTGGCTTTCCCCGTCTGTGCAGCCGCTCACAAGCCGAACATCTCCGTTGTCAATGCGAAGCGGCGGTTGCACTGGTGCAGAGCTCACTGCCATTGTACTGGAGGAGTGGAGAAACATTCTGTGGAGTGATGAATCTCGCTTCACGATCTGGCAGTCCGATGTACTCTTGTGAGTTTGGCGGATGCTCGGCGAACGCTTCTTAGCAGATTGCACTGAGCCAACTGTTAAGTTCGATGTCGGCTTCATAATGGTGTGAGGGTGTTTTTCGTTGTTCGGCCTGGGTCCCTTAGTTCCTGTGACGCGCAACATGAACTCTGCGATATATCGGGCTATTCTGGACAACGCTGTCCTCCCAACTCTGTGGCAACAGTTTGGAGGAAGCAATTTCTCTTCCAGAAGGATAACTGTCCCATACATACATCGAAGCTTGTGCAGCCGTGGTTTGACGACATGGGTGTTCCATAACTTGACTGGCAGTCTCAACCCTATTGAACATCTGTGGGACGAAATAAAATACGGATTAAGTGCCCACCCACAATGCCCATCTTCCGTGGCCGGACTCACTTCAGCTGTCACGGCCGTCTGGAAATCAGTTCCTGCGACCACCTATCAAAACCTGGTGGAAAATCTTCCCAGACGTGTACAGGCTGTCATCGGGAAAAATTTCGAAAACTGTCAGGAAATGAACCTGGGCTCCTTCAGTCCGCAGTCCATTGCCTACACCATTGGGATGCTAAACCCATATTTCGTATATACACGAAGATTAAAAATTAGAAAGAAAGAGTAACTATAACACCAGTATAGTGTTTATCGTATAATTATTATTTTGTAGTCAACTAAACTCAACAATCCGTAGATTAAAACTTCACTGATCAGGGAAACGAAAATGATTGTAAGACCCATAACTTTTGAAAAAATATTCAAGAAGATATATATGAACATCTGCAACTATGAAACTATTTTCTATACATTGCAAATTACTTTGATATTAGCCAACTTACCTCACTAATAATATGCTTTAATGAGATACTGAACTACATAAATGTAACTATCTTGTATAATACTAGTTCACTCTAGAGTATTCGAAAATTATTCATCTACTTAAATTTTTTATTCTACTTAAATATTTTCACGCTAAATTTCCGTATTAATATATCATACTAGCAGAGTACCAGTTCTTCGAAAGGGTTACAAAAAAAGAGTTGTTCTGATATGGATGAGAAAGAAATTGAAATTGTAAGATCACTTCTCAGTTGGTAAAAAAACACGTGATAATTACAAATTAATGTTACATTTGAATTTTGTAACTCGAGATCCCTAACTTCCCACTCCTTTCTCCCTTTCTCCAACCCCCTATCGCTTCAAATCTTTCCCAGTTCGTAAAAAAATCATTTGATCATTACAAATCTATATCTTCGCGAAAATCTACAGCTGTCACGAAAACCTCGTAGAAGGATCCTTTAACAATGTTTTGTCATCCTCTCACCACCCTCCAGTTTACGTCTCATAGTTCCAGTTTTTGCCTCCCGGTTAATATTTGGCGTTATTACGCACAATAGTATTTTAATTCCAATTGTCGCCACCATTTTAATAGGCTTACAGATGTTTTCAAAGCGGTGGAGGTATAAGAATGAATGATTGTAGAACATAGGACGAAGTTGGGGTCATTCGGTTTGATTTCTTAAAAACTACGTGAAAGAAATCCGGTCATCATTTTACGGAGAGTTGGTTGAACCATAGCAAACTTTTGGAGCAGAAACACTCTGATTTCCTTCTGGAATTAAATCCTATTCTTCCACCAGGTCATTTTTACAACCAATCATCTACAATTAATTTTTTATTTATTTACTTAATGTTTCGATTTGGGTAATTTTAATCTAGTTTTTCATGGAAAGTATTGATCAGTCTTCTTTTATATTCTATTCAATATGTTTCAGCATTGTGAAACAGCACATCAATACGAAGGTAATCAGAATCAATTTCCCTTATTGCATTTGTTTATATTTGAAATGTATTATTCAAGTAACATTACAATAATAGCCTTGGAGTTCAAGTAATGTGGGAAAAAGAATATGGTAACTAAATGACTATTAATTGGAGAGGAAATGAATTTTAGATTTATTTATTAATGCTACCTTGCATTTTCATGAGGATTTTTCATAAAAGAAACTACTCATCAGTATGCTAATTCTAATTATTTTGCTACATAGGAAGAGGTTTATGAATAAAGAACACTGTTTGGGAATTTGGCGAAATTTCTTTTAATACTCCAAAGATTGTACTTACTATAAAAGATTGTAGTTAAATTTGTTAAACACTTATTTAAATTCTAGAAGACAATCAGATGCAATGATCAATCTTGCTGAACCAGAATGACATTTGCTAACTTTGTATTATTCATCTAATTCACATGTTATAGAAATTGGCAAGTAAACAATATTTACCTTTCTGTTGTCCCGATGTCCCACCTCCATAACCGCCTTTAAATAATTACATACAAAAGCATAGAAAAAATAATTTTAGTTTAAAAGAAAACACAATCATAAAAATATTAAAACTCAATGGTAGAAAAACAAGTTTTAAATCAAATAAAGTGTTTTATTTTTTTTTCTGCTTTCTTTCTTTCCATATGAAGCAGAAAATCAACAGGCTCCTATTTTAGCATAAACGAAACTCTGAAACTTAACTGCTACAGTAATGATGACTTTTACTCCAAGTAAAACATCATACTCAAAGATATCTAATTACGAGCATCTACATGTAAATGAAACGTGGTTTAATTATCTGCTGGATTTATTTTATTTATTTATTTTAAGTATTAGATCAATCTATAATTAAAGTGTTATTTTAATATAAATTTCTCTACTTTATAATCAATTACAGATAATCTATAATTCATAAACTTAAGTTTCTTTACTTAAGATTAAGAAATTGTATGAAAGAAATATCTATATTTAACAATAGTAAATTTATCAAATAAGTACTTACTACTTCCTGACACTAGAATGGTAAACAAAAAAGTATTAGTTGATAGAATTAGTTTATAATATAAACATGTTTATCATCTTAAACGAGATTAATATATTACTAATAGTTAATTTTTTCAGTTAACTAAGAAACAGTCAACGCAAAAAACATTAAAATCAAAGAAAATGTTGCTTTCTGCGATCTGATCCGTCTTTATAAATTAATTATGTCATTTAATATTTCTTAAAATATTGGAATAGTTCCTCTTATTTAGGGATCAATTACAAAAATTACTTCCACCTGATTCTGTGACAATCAGCCTCATTATATTTGGCTTCAATGTGATGTCAGCAGAATCTGAAGAATTCAATTTAAAGGCGTCCTGATAACTACGATGACCAGTCCACTCCATATTTAGTATCTTTTCATATATATATGAAATTGGGCGCGAGACTCAATTAGTGTAGTTGTTTGGCGCTGCCTCAATGCTGTCAGTAATAATGCAGTCTACACCGACGACGAAAACAAGCGGCGATGAAGCAACGAAAGTTAACGCCTAACCACAGCCCTACAAAGCTACAATTCTCCGAGAGTTAACCGGAACTTTCGCTGGAACCTTCCCGAGCCTGTCGAGGGAGCGATAGCTAAAGCAAATTCATCGAAGTGAAACCTGCCAGAGTTTGGTGAAATGAAGACCCACCTACACACTGAGTAAGCGTCTGTTCAATCCTTTTTCATTGAGCCACAACTTTGGAGGTGTAGTTTTGTTATTGCTTTAATTTAATTTCTTATTATCGATTCTCGGGCCTTGCGCGTTAGGGACGCCAAGCCGCTCCCCTCAAAATGTGGTCCGTCGATGCGGATAATAATCAGCAGTTCTAATCTAACTTACTACTTCGTTATTAGTCAACTGTGTCGAAGGTAACCTATTGCGATAGACATTTGCAATTATTAATCCTAACGTATTTAGGCTTATCGTATTACGGTTTTTTATTTCTCTCTCTCTCTCTTGCAACTGTCAAACCATGTCGGAGTTAGATTCTCAGCTTAAGGTGCTTGTTTCACTTCTTGAGCACGCGTTTAATTCCTTACCAATTTTGTATAGTTTGTCTAAGGAAGTACAGGGTGACAGGTCAAGAGTTGGACGTTTTCGTGCTAGATTCAAACATCTTGAGAAAATCAATTCTGAATTCTATGAAGTTCACGAAAAGTTGATTGAAGTATCTTTAAAAATAAGTCCTAAGGAACAGATATCGAATCAACAGCTGTTGTCATTCGACGAATTCTATTATGAAATTGTGAGTGTAGCTGTGCTTGATAGCGATGCTGATAAGTCTCAGGTTTCCCAAGATGGACCTGCCTAAGTTCGATGGTAACATTCAAAACTGGCAAACATTTTATGGTACCCATATGTCTGTGGTGCATCAAAACAGCAGGATATCACCTACTGAAAAAATTCATTATTTGATTTCATGCGTTTCAGGATCTGTCTTAGCAATCGTAAAAGAGATTCCGTTGACTGCTAGTAACAATCCTATAGTGTTTAATGCTACAACGGATCGCTATCAAAATCTCAGAATTCTCGCAACTTCTTATTTGGATAGAATCGCCAAACTTCAGCCTATAACAGTGTCTGCACTTGAAGGGTTAGGAAAATTATTCAACACAGTCTGTGAATGTTAAATGCACTAAAGGCACTTGATATTGGTGACCTAGGAGATTTTCCATTATTTTATCTTACTACAAGTGTGCTAGAGAGTAATTCACGTAGGCGCTTCGAAGCACAGCATGACCAGCAAACTATACCATCCTTCGTAGAATTGAAAAAATGTTTGCAGGATTATATGAAGGTACTAGAAATAAATCTTTAAAACTGAGAAATTTGGATCCACTGTCGCGAAGAGCGCATTCGGGCTTGCAAACAAGAAATCAAGCTCATCGAATATGAAGAGATCGTTTGTAGTAGCTAAAGGTACTGAGAAATAGTTCATGTGATCTTGCTGTAATATGTCGCCTAGTATCTTTAAGTGAACCAAGCTTCATGGCTGAGACGTCGCAAGCAGATTCAATTTAGTAAGAACTTTTGTACTAACTGTTTTGTACTAGTAATGTTTTGTACTAACTGTTTTGTATTAACTGTTTACCAATGGGTCATGTGATCGCCCGACTGTCTATCGAAGATTATTTATTACAAATGCGGAGAGCGTCATAACACACTCCTCTATTCGAGTCCCATGCAGAGCGAGACTGGAAATATTGTTGAGAACGCTTCTACAAGTCATGCTAATACTAGTGTACAAGTGTGCGGAGTGGCTGCGGAAAGCAAGCGTTCTCTTGTATTGCTTGGTACAGCCGTGGTGCAAGTGATCGACTCACGAGGGAAATCTCAACATGTTCGAGCTCTTATTGATAGTTGCGCTCAGGATTCATTCATTACTAAATCATATGTCCAGCGTCTAGGTCTGTCGATACGAAGATGTAATGTTGCCGTAGCTGGTCTTGGTCAAAATAACCTTAGGACAATAAGGAACATTACTGCATGCTTTGTGATGCCGTGCTTTTCCGAGAGTCTACACTATGACTCGCAGCCTATAGTAATGAATAAAATTACGGGATCATTGCCTACTATGTAATTGCCTCTTTCTGTACGTGAATACTTCAAGCATTTGATAACAGCTGATAATCGGTTCGATATACCCTCTAAGATCTGATAATCGGAGCTGAAGTGTTCCACGAGATTTACGATGGTCAACGCCTTTCAACCGATGCAGGTCTTCCCACTGTCATGCACAGTGTATTTGGTTGGGTTATCTGGTAAATTGAAGCCTCGCTCTTCAACATAGGAACCTCTACATGTACCCTTGAGGACGCAGTCAAGTGATTTTGGGAGATTGAAAAGCCAGCGAAAGTTGAAATTGTAAGCGACGAAGACGAATTATCCGAACAGCTACATCAAAAATATAATTACAGTGAATCCAATCGTAGATATACAGTATCGCGTTTACTGAAAGAGGAAGTGCCATGCTTAAGTGATTCTTACGGTAGGAGTTTAACTCGTTTCCTCAATCTTGAAAAATGTCTCAACCGAGATAGCAAGCTCAAGGGTGAATTCGTAAAGTTTAAGCGAGAATACGAAACCTTGGAATCATGCAACCTGTCTTGGAAAAGTCAAAATAATCGGGATATTATACCTCATCACTGCGTGATCCACCCGGAATTTCCACAACAAAGTTGTGAGTAGTATTTGACGCTAGCTGTAAAACAAACATGGATGTTTCTGTAAATGATCTAGTATATGCAGGTCCAATCTTCAGTGAAACATTTTTGATTTAGTAACAAAGTTTCGTTTGCATAAGATTGTGTTCACCGCTGACATTTGAAGATGTCAATGGATATAATAATGACCCACCACAGGCAAATAATGATCCTCTCTGAGGATAGGGTCTTCCAACATGTGCTTTGGCAAGAATCAGCAGATGCGCCCCTCGTTGAATATAAACTCAATACTGTGACGTATGATGTATGTAGTTCACCGTATCCAGCTATGCGGACTCTGCATCCTCTAGCTACAGATGAAGGAGTAAATCATGAGCGTGCTGACGACGTACTGTTTACTGATCTCTACATGGACGATGTCCTGACCGGAGCTGAGTCTCTGCAATCTTCAATAGATTTAACATCCGAATTAGAAGAATTATTGCCGTAGGGTTAGTTTAAACTTCGCAAATGGAGTAGCAATGATCCTCGATTTCTAGAGCAGTTGCCGTCGGAAATTTGCCAAATGTCTAGATCTAATTAAAGCTACATCTGATTGAAAATAACCGACCATGCAATCGGATTATTCAAAAACACTCGCCTTTCACAGTTGCAAGGGTCTGTTGCGAGTGGGGGGACGCATTCGAAATGCCAAACTTTCATTTTCTGTGCTTCACCCATTGCTCTTACCCAAACAATCCCACTTATCAGTATTAATCGTTGATTATCACCACAAACTATATCTACACTGCGGTCTACGTGTCCTCCAGTCCCTAATCCAGAGACAATTTTGGATTCTAGGGATTCGGAACATAATCTAAAGCAAATGCATTACTTGCTTTAAATCAAAGCTTATGCCCTTAGAGCCTACGATGGGGGATTTGCCTGTTTCAAGATTCGAGCAGGGCAGATGTGGATGTTGATTTCGGTGGTCCTTTCCTTGTCAAAGAAAGTCGTAGAAGAGGTGCTCGAACTTCTTATGCCTACTTATGTCTCTTTGTTTGCCTATCCGTCAAAGCTGTTCACCTCGAGACACTAATAGAACGCATTCCTTGATGTACTCTAGAGATTTGTTGCTCGCCATGGTTTATGTAAACATAATCTCCGACCGTGGAATTAACTTCTTATGAGCAACCAGTCATTTGAATGATGTATTCAAAATGTTACACGACAACTCAAGTAGATATAAAGACTGGGTTGACTCAGTAGGGTATAACTTGGTCTTTACAACCTCCTGGTTCACCTCACTTCAGAGGAATATACGAAAGGGGTATTAAATCTGTTAAGTATCACGAGAAGAGAGTAATAGGGTTACAAGTATTAAAGTCCGAAGAGCTTATTAAGTAATTAATAATACAGTTCATGTATTATTACAAAAAATTGAGGCAATGCTCATCTCTCGACCTCTTTGTGTACTTTCCTGTGACCCTAACGAGAGAAATGTACTGATCACGTCAATTTCTTACGGGTGGTCCTTTAATCATGATACCTGAACCTTCGCTTAAGGATTGATCCCATTAGCATACAAAATGGCTAATGTTACAGAAAATTACGCAATGCTTATTGCACATTTGGCACCGCCATTACCTACACACGTTACAGCAAAGAAATAAATGGTTTATTTCCCAAGCTAACATCCAAGAAAACGACTTGGTATTAGTAGTGGATTCTAATCTTCCTCCATTTGACAAGTGCATTTAGGTCAGGATTAAGTAGCCAGAGGGATAACTCTACGCACCGCTCATGGTCCTATTCGAAGACCAGTATTGTACTCTTCCTATTGCCTGAATTTCTTTTAATATTCTTTCCTTATTTTAGTCTTTCCAGTTCTTTGGTTTTGTAATCTACCATCTCAAGTTGAGTAAGTTATCCTGCAATTGTATGTATCTGTTTAAATTTATTTTTACTTGTGAAATCCCAGGCTGATTTCAAGTGGGGGGAAATGTTTGGCTTAATAATAGGGTTAGAATTAGACATTGGGTGCGAGGCTCAATATTGTGCGAGTGACAGTGGACACGGAAATTGGATGGGAGACTCCAGTGTGAGAGGCAGTTGAGTGCGAACGTTGAGTGCGAGACTTAGTCTTTGGGTGCATGGCGGTGGATATGTGCAATTTAGTGTAAGATTTGAGTTCGAGACTCAGTCCACGTGGGAGACCCCTCAGTCTAGTTCTTTGGTGCGATGCTCAAACCACGACAGTGCGATTGCAGTCTACAAAGACGACGAAAACAAGTGGCGACGAAGCAAGGGAAGTTTACGCCGAACCATAGCCCGACAAAGTTACAATTCTCCGAGGGTTAACCGGAACTTTCGCTCGGATCTTCCCGAGTATTTCGAGATAGGAAAAGCTAAAGTAAATTCACCGAAGTGAAACCTGCCAGAGTTTGGTGAACTGAAGACCCACATACAAACTAAGTGTCTGTTCAATCCTTTTTATTGAGCCACAACTTTGTAGGTGTAGTTTTGTTATTGCTTTAATTTAATTTCTTAATATCGATTCGCAGGCCCTGCGCATCAGGGACGCCAAGCCACTCCACAAGGTGTATCTGAAACGTACTGCCAAACAAAATGATTATATTGAATCATGCAATACAACGAATAAATGTCATATAAACATGGGTCTAGAAATGCGTTATTTCCAAGATATGAACGATGAAACGGTACAGGTGTTGGCATTTTCGTCGTATCATAGTCATTAAATTGCTCCTCAGTAATAATGACATGGCCTGCTCGTTCCTTTGATTTAAGCCTTCAAAACTTTTTCGTATGGGGTTATCACAAAGCATTCGTGTACACCACCCGGTTCCTGACACCCATGCACTGCATGATCACACAGTGGATGGGTGCAATACAATTCGAATTGCACTGGCATCTTCGACCGTGCTCGGCAGTCGATGCAACGATGCGACGGTGTGCTGCGTGCATTGCGGCCGGAGGAGGACATTTCGAGCACTTTCTGTCATCGAAACTCAGCGCCTGTACGGCCAACACCTCTGCATTGTTGCAACGTTCATATCTTGGAAATAAAACATTTCCAGACGAATGTTTATATGATATTGATTAGTTGTTTTGCATGATCTTTCAAAATTGGCACCACGTTTCAGGTACACTCTCTATTAAATTGAGCATTATCTGTAATAAAAATAATAAATTCGTATGTTTGAAAAATTAACTTTTTCTGTAATCTGTTACTTTAATTATTGTATTACAAATGCGTAAATTCGTATGTTTGAGAGTGCTGTATTAAATTTAGGCTCTTTTATATGCTTTTACATTCTGTAATCTGTTACATCAATTATTCAATTACAAATGCATAAATTCGTATGTTTGAGTGCTGTATTAAATTTAGCTGCTTCTATTCTTTTCATTAGTTAATGTAAAATAATTCACAAATTCATATGTTAGACTTCGACATTAAATTTAGCTTCTTCTATAATCTGCAACTTTATAATTGTATTAAAAATTTATATATTTATATGTTTGAGTGCATATTAAATTAAGCTTTTTATATATTCTCTTACTTTAGTTCATATATTATAAGTTTATAAATACATATCTTTGAGTTCAATATTAAATTTAGCTTTTTGTACATTCTGTTACGTTGGTTAATATAGGATAAAATAATAAATTCAGATGTTTGATTGCAATATTAGATTTAGTTTTTTCAATATCCTGTTAGTTCATTTAATGTATTTTAAAATCATGAATTCACATGTTTCAGTGCTATATTAAATTTAGCTGTTTCTACATTCTGTTACTTAAGTTATTGTAAGATAAATTTATAAATTCACATGTTAGTGTGCGAGATTAAACTGAGCTTTTTCTATATTCTGTTACTTTAGTTAATTTATGATATAATAATAAATTCATATGTTTGAGTGCTAAATTAAATTCAGCTTTTTCTATATTCTGTTAGTGTAGCTAATGTATGATAGATTCATAAATTCATATGTTTGAGTGCTATATTAAATTTAGGTGTTTCTATAATCTGCAACTTTACTTAATGTATTAAAATTTCATATATTCATATTTTTGAGTGCATATTAAATTAGGCTTTTTCTACATTCTTTTACTTTAGTTCATGTAAATTTAGCTTTTTGTACATTCTGTTACGTTAGTTATTATATGACAAAATAATAAATTCGTATGCTTGATTGCAAAATTAGATTGAGCTTTTTCTATAATCTGTTACTTTAGTTAACGTATTATCAATTCATAAATTCATACTTTAAGTGCTATATTAAATTTAGCTGTTTCTATATTCTGTTAGTTTAGTTATTGTAAGATAAATTCAGAAATTCATATGTTTGTGTGCGAGATTAAATTTAGCCTTTTATAAATTCTTTTACTTTCTGTAATTGTTACATCAATTATTGTATTACAAATGCATAAATTCGTATGATTGAGTGCAGTATTAACTTTAGCTGCTTCTACTTTCAATGTAAAATAATTCACAAATTCATATGTTAGACTGCGATATTAAATTTAGCTTCTTCTATAATCTGCAACTTTATTAATGTATTAAAAATTCATATATTCATATGTTTGAGTGCATATTAAATTAAGCTTTTTCTATATTCTGTTAGTTAGTTAATTTATGATAAGATAATAAATGCATATGTTTGAGTGCTATATTAAATTTAGAGTTTTCTGTATTCTGTTAGTGAAGTTAATGTATGATAAATTCCTAAATTAATATGTTTGAGTGCTGTATTAAATTTAGCTTTTTCTGTAATCTGCAACTTTACTTATTACATTAAAATTTCATATATTCATATGTTTGATTGCTTATTAAATTAAGCCTTTTCTATATTCTTTTACTTTAGTTCATATACTATAAATTTCAAAATACATATCTTTAAGTTCAATATTAAATTTACCTTTTTGTACATTCTGTTATGTTAGTTATTACGTGATAAAATAATAAATTCATATGTTTGATTGCAATATTAGATTTAGCTGTTTCTACATTCTGTTACTTTAGTTATTCTAAGATAAACTCATATGTTAGTGGCGAGAGTAAACTGAGCTTTTTCTATATCCTGTTACTTTAGTTAATTTATGATAAAATAATAAATTCATATGTTTAAGTGCTATAATAAATTTAGCTTTTTCTATATATTGTTGCTTTAGTTAATGTACCATAAATTCATAAATTTAAAATTTTCAATGCTATATCAAATTTAGCTTTTTGTATATTGTATTGCTTTAGTTAATGTATGATAAATTCTTAAATTCATATTTTTGAGAGTCATTCATTTAGATTGCCATTCTGAATTATGCTATTTCTATCTTCTGTAACTTAGGTAATGCATTAAGAATAATAAAGTCATATGTTTGGATGCTATACTAAATTAGTCTTTTCTATATTTTGTTACTTTAATTAAAGTATAATTAATGCATAAATTCACTTGTTTGAGTCCTATAATAAATTTAGCTTTTTCTATTATCTGTTACTTTAGTTTGAAATTCAAAAATTCATGTTTCATTGCTATATTAAATTTATCTATTGCTGTAATATATTTTTTTAGTTAATGTAAATAAAATGTAATAGTTGTAATGTAAATTATACATACATTTTTTTGAGTACATATAAATTTTAGATTTTTCTATGTTCTTAAACTTTAGATTATGTATGATAAAATATAAAATTCATATTTTTCATTGATGTAATTAATATACTTTTTTCTATATTCTGTTACGTTAGATAATATATTAAAAATAAATAAATTCATATTTTTGAGATCTATATTAAATTTAGCTTTTTGTACAGTCCATTATGTTCGTTATTATATGATAAAATAATAAATTCATATGTTTGATTGCAATATTAGATTTTAGCTGTTTCTATATTCTGTTACTGTAGTTAATGTATGATAAATTCTTAAATTCATATTTTTGAGAGCCATTCATTTAGAGTGCCGTATTTAATTAAGCTTTTTCTATTAAATGTTACTTTAGTTTAAAATTCAAAAATTCATGTTTCATTTTCTATATTAAATTTATCTATTGCTGTAATATGCAAAATTATACATTCATTTTTTTGAGTGCTACATAAATTTAAGCTTTTTCTGTAACTTTAGATTATGTATGATAAAATATGAAATTTATATTTTCCATTGCTATAATTAACATATTTTAATTATTTGTTACGTTAAATAATATATTAAAATAATAAATTCATATTTTTGAGATCTATTAAATTTAGCATTTTCTGTATTCTGTTATTATAGTTAATTTTTTAAAAATTTATAAATTCATATGTTTGAGTGCGATATTAAATTTCAATTTTTCTATAAACTGCAACTTTACTTAAAATAGTAAAAATTCATAAATTCATTTGTTTGAGTGCTTTATTAATTTTAGCTAATCCTACATTCTGTTACTTTACTTAATGTAAATAAATTCATAAATATATATTTTTGAGTGCTATATTAAATTTAGCTTTTTCTATTTTCTGTTATTTTAGTTGTTATCTTATAATTTCCAAATTCATATTTTTCAATGTTAAATAAAATTTTGCTTTTTCTGTAATCTGTTACTTTAATTATTATATTATAAATGTATAAATTCGTATGTTTGATTGCAATATTAAATTTAGTTTCCACATTCTGTTACTTTAGTTAATGTAAAATAATTCACAAATTCATATGTTAAGAGTGCGAAATTAAATTTTGCTTTTTCTATAATCTGCAACTTTACTAAATGTATTAAAAATTCATATATTCATATGTTCAGTTCATATTAAATTAAGCTTTTTATATATTCTCTTACTTTAGTTCATATACTATAAATTCATAAATATATATCTTTAAGTTCAATATTAAATTTAGCTTTTTGTACATTCTGTTACATTATTTAATATAATTTTGGTAAAATGTTCCGATGTTTGATTGCAATATTAGATTTAGCTTTTTCTATATTCTATTCGTATGTTAGAGTGCGAGATTAAATTGACTTTTTCTATATTCTGTTATTTTAGTTAATTTATGACAAAATAAAAAATTCATATGTTACGTATGAAATTATAAAACGTATTAAATTCATACGTTTGAGTGCTATAATAAAATTAGCTTTTACTATATTCTGTTCCTTTAGTTAATGTATGATAAATTAATAAATTCATTTTTCCAGTGCTATATTAAATTTATCTGTTTGTGTATTGTATTGCTTTAGTTAATGTACCAGAAATTCATCAATTCATATTTTTCACTGCTATATCAAATTTAACTTTTTGTGTATTTCGTTGCTTTGTTAATGTATGATAAAATCTTAAATTCATATTTTTGAGAGCCATTCATTTAGAGTGGCATATTTTTATCTTCTGTTACTTTAGTTAATGAATTAAAAATAATAAAGTCATATGTTTGGATGCTATACTAAATTAATCTTTTCTATATTTTGTTACTTTGGTTAATGAATAATTAGTGCATAAATTCACATGTTTGAGTGCTAAAATAAATTTAGCTTTTTCTATTATCCGTTAATTTTGTTTAAAATTCAAAAATGTTTCATTACTATACTAAATTTATCTATTGCTGTAATATGTTTTTTTTAGTTAATGTAAATAAAATGTAATAGTTATAATGTCAATTATACATTCATTTTTTTGAGTGCTATATAAATTTAAGCTTTTTCTATGTTCTGTAACTTTAGATTACATATGATAAAATATGAAATTCATATTTTTCATTGCTGTAATTAATTTATCTTTGTCTATAATCTGTTATGTTAGATAATACATTAAAAATAATAAATTCATATTTTTCAGGTCTATATTAAATTTTGCTTTTTTTGTATTCTGTTACTTTAGTTCATGTATTTTAAATGCATAATTTTATATTTTTGAGTGTTATATCAAAATTAGCTTTTTCTATATTAGTTTACTTCAGTTAATGTAGAATAAATATATAAATTCATTTGTTTGAGTGCTGTATTTAATTTAGCTTTTTCTGAAATCTGCTATTTTAATTAATGTATGATAAATTCTCACATTGATTTGTATGAGTGCCGTTAAAAATTTAGCTGGGCTCGGTAGCCGAGTGGGTAAGGGCGCTTGGCTGCGGATTGGAGGTGACGGGAGGTGACGGGCCTCGGTGGATGGCGGGAATTTTTTCATGCTCAATTCTCCTCCAAACGAGTCCTAAGGCCTACCCAGCCCTCCGTAAAATAGGTATCGGGTTTCTTTCCCGTGAGTAAAAGGCGGACGGGCGTCGGGCTGACCTCTCGACCTCAATCTGGTCCCGTTGGTCACAAAACACCGGGAGAGTTACCTCCCATGAGCCCTTGGGCCTGCATTTGCCTGCTGTGGGGCATATAAATTGATAAATTTTATAAATTTAGCTTTTTCTTTAATTAATGTATTTCTTTAGTTAATGTATCAAAAATTTATAAATTCATGTTTGAGTTCTATATTAAATTTAGCTTTTTCTGTATTCTGTTGTTTTAGTTAATATATGATAAACTAATAAATTCATATGTTTGAGTGCTATATTAAATTTAGCTTTTTCTATATTCTATGAATTCAAATGGTGGAGTGATATATTAAATTTAGCTTTTTTTTGTAATCTGTTATTTTAGTTAATGTTGTAAAAATAATAAATTTATATGTTTGAGTTCTATCGTAAATTAAGCTTTTTCTATATTCGGTTACTTTAGTTAAGTATTATAAATGCATAAAATTAAAATTTTGAACGCTATATCAAATTTAGCTTTTTGTATATTTTCTGTCACTTTTGTTAATGTATTATAAAATCATCAATTCATATGTTTGAATGCTATATTAAATTTATCTTTTTCTATATTCGGTTACTTTAGTTAATGTATGATAAAATCATAAATTCATATGTTTGAGTGGTGTATTAAATTTCTTTGTAATCTGTTATTTTACTTAATGTATGACAAATTCATAAATTTATACCTTTGTGTGCAATATTGAATCTAGCTTTTTCTATATTCTTTTAATTAATTTAATATATGATAAATTGATAAATTCATTTGTTTGTGTTCTACATTAAATTACCTTTTTTGTATTCTGTTGCTTTAGATAATGTATGATAAATTAATAAATTCATATGTTTGAATGCTACAATAAATTTAACTTTTTCTTTATTCTGTTTCTTTAATTACTGTATTATAAACTCATAAATTCTTGTTTTTTACTGCTGTTTTCTATATTCTGTTTATGATTTAGTTATAGTGTGATAAATAATGATTTCATATGTTCGAGTGCTATAATAAATTTTAGCTTTTTCTATAATCTGTTACATTAGTTAATGTAGTAAAAAATAATAAATTCATATGTTGAGAGCTATATTAAATTAAGTTTTTTTTATAGTCTGTTATATTAGTTAATGTATAAAAAATATAATAATGTATTATAAATAATAAATTCGTATGTTTGAGTGTTATATTAAATATAGCTTTTTCTATGCTGTGTTACTTTTGTTAATGTATATTAAATTCATAAATTCATAAGTTTAATGTAATAAATTTATGTTTTTCTGTAATCTGTTATTTTAGTTATTGTACTTGTAGTAAAAATAATAAATTCATGTTTTGAGTGCTATAATAAATTTAGCTTTTTCTATATTCTGTTAAGTTAGTTAATGTAGTAAAAAAAATAAGTTTATATTTTTCAGTGCTATATTAAATTTAACTTTTTCTATATTCTGTAACTTTACTTAATGTATTATAAATTTATAAATTCATATTTTTGAGTCCTGTAGGAAATTTAGCTTTTTCTGTACTCTGTTACTTTAGTTATAGTATTATAAATTCATACGTTCATATGTTTGAGTGCTAGTCATTTCAATTCCATTGCTTCTTAGAGCAAGTCCTAAAATGTCCTTATTTTTATCATCTGTGCTGCTATCTGTTGGTATTTGATTCCAATCACTCAGTGGTAATTCCAACATTTCGTATGTTTGAGAGCTATATTAAATTTAGCTTTCTCTGTAATCCCTTATTTTAGTTATTTTGTAATAAATTCATACATTCATATGTTTGAATGCTGTATTAAATTTAGATTTTTCTATTTTCTGTTATTTTAGCTTATGTATTACACTTATAAATTTAAATTTTTGAGAGCTACAGTATCTTTTTGGTTACTTAGTTAATGTATAATAAACTCATAAATTCATATTTTTGAGTTCTGTATTAAAGTTTGTATTTAAATTTACTTTACATAATGTAGTATAAATTCAAAAATTCAAATATTTGAGTGTTATAATAAATTTAGCTTTTTCTGTATTCTGTTAATTTAGTTAGTGTAAGACAAATTTTAAATTCATATATTTGAATATTATTAAATTTAGATTTTTCTGTGTTCTTTTACTCCTGTTAATCTTTTATAAATAAATAAATTCATATGTTTGAGTGCTATATTAAATTTTGCTTTATGTATATTCTGTTATTTTAGTAAATATATTAGTAAATTCATCAAATTTTGCCCTTTTTCATGTTCTTTTACTTTCGTTAATGTATGATAAAATAATAAATTCTTATGTTCGAGTGCAATAACTATATTCTGTTACTTTAATTAATATTTTTTAAATTCATAAATGTATATGTTTGAGGATTATATTCAATTTTGCTTTTTCTATATTCTGATAATTCACTTTATGTAATATAAACTCATAAATTTAAATTGCTATATTATATTTTTTTCTAAATCTCTAAATTCATAGTGCTATATGAAATTTAGCTTTTATGGTGATATGTTATTTTAGTAATATAATATAAATTCATAAATTCAAATGTTCGAGTGCAATAAAAATTTTAGCTTTTTCTGTATTCTGTTACTTTAGTTAATGTTTTTTAAATTTATAAATGCATATGTTTGAGGGTTATATTCAATTTTGCTTTTTCTATATTCTAATAAATTACTTTATGTAATATAAACTCATAAATTTAAGTTCCTATATTATATTTTTTTTAAATCTCTAAATTCATAGTGCTATAGTGCATATAGTTATTTTAGTAAGGTATTATAAATTCATAAATTCATATATAGACTGCTATATTAAATTTAGCTGTTTTGATATTCTGATACTTTTGTTAAAGTATTTTAAATTCATAAGTTTATATTTTTGATTGCTATATTAAATTTGTCTTTTTCTATATTCGATTACTTTAGTTAATGTATTATAAATTCGTATATTCATATTTTTGAGTGCCATATTTAATTTTGCTTTTTCTATATTCTGTTACTTTAGTTGATTATTATAACTTCTTAAATTCCTGTGTTTGAGTGCTATATTAAATTTAGCTTTGTCTATATTCTGTTACTTTAGTTAATGTATTTTGAGTTCATAAATTCATATATTTGAGTGCAATATTAAATTTAGTTGTTTTGATA
>JAFIDM010000002.1:35937641-35970722 GCA_023159025.1 Thereuonema tuberculata
GGAGAAGATGTTTAATGATATACATTACAAAAGAAAGGAATTGAAGAAGAAATATGGGACGTTTATATATTCATTATCTTTTGTTAATAAACTGCAATTTATATGAAATTAGCCAGCTACCCTCGCTTCGCTCTGGAAGCCTTGCACATGAAAAGTAAAAAAAGAAAAATGCTTTATTTATCTTGCAAATTAATATCGAAATCGAAGAATTTACGACTTCCCCGCCCTTTGTGACTTTCTCCACACCCTCATCACTTGAAATCTTCGACAGATGGTAAAACATCACGTGGCCATTACCAATTAATGTTATATTCTAAACGATAGTTTCAAATTAATGTTAAATTCGTATAAACTATTGAAACTAGCCATTGGCACCTAACATCTTCCGCTGTGCAGGGGAAAGCATCTCAGATCGCTTAACTCGGGCGTATTGCAGGTTTGCCAACACTCCTTTCCGTGGGCTGCCACTCACTTCATGGTGATTTAACCCCCCCCCCCTCAAAAAATACAAACGTTTATTTTTATACTTTTTACATTGTGTACACCATGAAACCTATCCACATGCCAAATTTCACGTTTGTGGCATGTTGGGAAGTATGCTAAACATAATCATTTCCCTTTTATAGAGGTTAAGTATTATATTATTGCAGGCAAATGCATTATTTGTAAGTATAGAAGATTATATCTTCTGCAGTGGAAGTGGAAATAATTTCTAGGAGAAATGAAAATCATTTAAATTAATTCCCAAAGACCACTCTTCTTTTACTTTCTTCAAAAGTTGTTTTAATTAAAAGAAAATATCTTATGTAACTTGTAAGAGAGTAAAAATTAAAATAATGTAAAACGCAAAATTACAGAAAAGAAGTATTTTAGAGTCCCTCTTCCCCAATTTTACTTTGGGCGTCGCAAAAAATAGAGACGATCCTATATAAAATTCACAAATAAATCAAATTACTATACTTACAGTTGTTCGGGAATCCTAGAATTAAAAAAAATCATTATTTTATTATGAAATTTCTTTTCTGTTTTGAGACTTTATATGAAAAAAGAAATGGGATTATTTTTCTTCTTATGAAATAATTTACTTTCTAGAAATTTCAAATAACTTGCCGGGAATCACAGGAGCAGGTAAGTAGCTATCTAGAAGAAATAAAGATATTTTAAAATCAAATTTCTTTTTAAAGTTAACTGAAAATTTAATTGATTTTAGATTAATTAATCTTAGATTCATTAATTTTTAATTAATTTAGTTTTGAAATGTATCTGCAACTGTGTAGAGTTTGGAAATAGAGATTTTATTTGGAAATAAAAAGTTTAAAAGAAAATGGCACCTGAATTTAATAATTATTAAACTTTGATTTCAATAGAAAAAATTAATTACTAAAATTACTGTATTTACCGGAATTTTTTGCCTAAAAATTTCTTTCACAAAATGGGTGGCGGCAAATACCTTACTCATTATTAAAAATGTAAATTAAGAACGTAATAATAAGAGTAATTTGCTACTACACTGAAAACTCGTTTATCCGAATCGCGGTTATCGTAAAATCTGGTTTATCCGAAACGGTTTTTAAAAATACACAAAAATACTTTATGTCGCCATAATCAATATTTAGCGCACACAAGCGATTGCGTAATTGTAACTCAATTAATAATGTTATGTAGTACAATGTATCAATTTTGAAAAGGTTCAAAAATTGTTATATCTTCACAACAGTCCTACAGTACAGTTACTTTAATGTAAATTATACTCTACATAGATTTAGTTTTGGCGCCTATTGTAGGTTCACTGTAATTTTTTAATGTACAATACATGTTTAATATATTCCGGATTATCCGAAATCTCGTTTGTTCGAAATGGTAGCGGTGGCATCAAATTTTGATAAACGAGTTTTCAGTTTAGTAAAATTAAATGTATATAGTAGAATTAAAAACTGAGGAATTATTTTTATTATTTATTAAAATCATTCTCAGCAACCTTTTGCTAACTGCTATGAGTACAGGATTCTGTGGTAAATATTTGTGTATTTATTATATGGTTAAAAATATATAAATAATATGAATTGGTGTATTTTTATCAATAATGAAATTGTGTCATGAAGAAGTGTGAATATGATAAACGTGTAGAATTGTAATATTATTAGAGAAGATCGACGATGGATAAAAGCAAGATTTGATAGCAAGACGACTTGCCACTTGCATCCCGACTTGTCACAGAATACAGAGGCTGTTTTTTTGTTTTGGATAATACGGACGGAATCATTAAAAATGCACAGTGTCAACTTTAAATAAGATAACCAGTGATGATTTGCACGAAGATAAGGATTCTTCGAGTGTTGTGTACATCTTGAGAGTTCGAATGCTGCATCGAATGTCGACACGGCTCTATCAACGTGAAAAATAAGTAGCTCCAGGAAATTTTAATTTACAAACAGAATAAGAGGACAATTGATAACAGAGCAATATGTTTTGAATGTGTTTTTTTTTTTCAAACACAGAATTTTTGTATGTTGCTGCCTTGTTAGCATTAGGATACAACTGTCACAGGGAAAGATGGCGTATGATTCGTGCCCTGTGTATTTCTTGAAAACTTGGTTCAATATTTATTTAAGGACATACCGTACACCAAGTGTCATCTACTTTCATTTTTAACTTCAGTTTCCACTTCTTAATAAGCAGAATTACGATTAATTTTATGTCTTCGGAGTTCCTGTGTTGTTGAAGACAACGATATTAATTAAAACCAAAAGGAAGCAATAAAGTGCATGTATTAAAATAAAAATTATTACAAGCGGATGAGCGATCTTTCTCGGATTTATACCATACTTAGTTTATGCATAGCTGTCCATCGAGTGGTGAAAAGTGACCATTCAGGGTTGGAGGGTCAATAAAGAACTGGGCAGAAGCTGGACATCAAATATCGTGCTTATATTTTAAATGGACCATAAATAATTATTCCATATTTTCAAAAAAAAATTAGCAAGGAAAGTTTTGCGATTTATTTATGTTTTTGAGGAGGGATGGCGGGGTAGGGGCCAAAATAAATTATTATTAATTATTTGTTTTAATTTGGACTACAAATAAGCAACGTAGAATATTTACGAAAATCCTTCCAGCCGTTTTAGCGTGATGGCAGACAAAAAGTCCAACAGATAAACAAATAAAATTAGAATGTCATGCGGTAATGAAAATTTCTTTTTTGAAAGACGATTGTTGTTCAAACATTCAAACAAGCTTGTGCTTGAGGACTCGTTTTCCAGTGATTAATGGAGTACATTCAGATTCAATAATCTTTACATCTAAAACTTAAGGTCTTCCTAATACAGGCCATAAGGCTCTTGTCTGATAGGGAGGTTTAGGTTCCGGATCTCGATCAACGGGAGTAGTTGAGGTCGGATGATCAGCCCTTGACAGAGGGCTGGATGAACCCAAGGACTGTCTGAAGAAGAAGTAACCATGGAAAAAATCCCCGACTACCGCCGACAATTGAACCCAGCTCCTCCAGTACGTAATCCAGCGTTCAAACTGCTGAGATACACATCTACCAAATCTAATCGTTGAAAAATTGGCCTTCGAAAAAGTTATTATTCTACAAACATTCTTATTTCGTGTTTGTTGTATTAACAAATTACAACTAATCAACAAATGATTTTTGCAGTAATTTAGTACTCACCATATGGGGAACCAGCATAAGGCAAGTAACTATTATGTTCTAAAAAAAAAAAGAAAGTTCAGAAAATTGTCAACGAATTCAGTAATAAAAATTGAATACAGTAAATTATACAAATACAATCATTTTGTTTTATGAGAAGAGTTATAATGTTAAAAAAATAAAAAAGGAAGTAAATATTCCTGTAATAATTTTAAAAATACACTTCAAAAATAACAATTCCCTTTGTCGTTGATTTTCCTCATTCATTCCTTCATTCATTCATAATCCATAAGCCCTTCATAAATATATACTGACAATAAAAGAATTACACGAGTATTTCATTTTATAAAAATTAAGGAAATTATTTCAAATATTACAATACATTGAGAAATGTAATAAAATTTAGAAAAAAAAACATAATTTTGAATTATATTAAGCTCTAATTAAAAGTAAAACGTACAAATTAAAAATGTCTAAATTTAAGCAAAAATTCACATTCGAAGTGAATAAAATGTAAAAAATTAAATCAAATAATAAAAGAATTAAATTGTAGAGTTCGAGAAGGATTTTTTTTTAAATATTTCAAAACTTACTAGCTTCGGGAGGATTAATAATGTCTGTCAGGCCTGGGATCTCTAAGCAAAATAGAAAAAATAATATTTCAACACTTAGGAAAAATATTTCATTTTAAATTGCCAAACAATATTTACCCATATCTTATATTTCTACTTTCTTTGAAAATCCGTTAAGTAACTGATGAATTTTTAACATCATGATGAAAAGTATTAAAGAATCTTCTATAACACTAAATGAAAATACGAAATGAAAATACAGCAACCCACTGATATTTCGGATAATATTGAAGTTCAAATTTGATATTACATATTTCAAATGTTCGGAATAAAACTGATAGTAATAAATTTTCATAATAACTTAAAATATTTTTTTCAATGCATTTTAAAACATGTTCATTGCATCAAAACCTTAATAACACTAGGCAACAGTGAAAATGTATCTTGAACAAAACAATTTGATCTTTACTAAATCGACGATGCTTATCACGAAAATGACCATTAAAATCTCAGATTAGCTCTAGTTTCATAGATCAGAAAGGGAGGGGGTCAGAATCACTTAGTGCTAAGAATTCATTTTGCCTGTCCTGAAATTGCCGGGGAAATCCCACATACGTTAAACAGCATAGCGTTTCTAACCCTCTTTTTCACATCATTCATATTGCTTTGCTTCACGTTAGTTTAATTTTTGTGTAGCGAACTAAGTGACATGCGATTCAATATGCCTCGCAAATGTGTAAACATATCTTACAATTTTTGTTATATTTGTGGACAGGTAACTTTAAGAAGGCTTTACCATCTGTACTTTGGTTGCAAAATCGGTGACCAAGACAAGCCGTGGGCCCCTCTTGGATATGTTGCATATCTTGTGCCACAGGTCTTCGTTCATGGTTGAATCGTAAAAGATCGTCAATGGGCTTTGCTATTCCGATGATCTGGAGAAAACCATTAAACCACATAAATGATTGCTATTTTTGCATGACAACTCCCTTAAAACATGGTATTTCAAAAAAGAAAAAGTCAGCATTGACGTTTCCTAACATAAGATCAGCTATGCGTCCAGTGTCTGTGGAGATGACTACCTGTTCCCATCCCACCTAATACTTATACAGTTAGTGACGAGGACAGCAGTGACTCTAATGCTACTCATCATCTTCTAAAACGAGTCAACCGAAAGATCCTGATTTCCAGTGTAATGAGGATTCTACACAGCAACACAAAGTAACACAGTGTGAACTGAATGATCTGGTTAGAGATTTGGAATTGCCTAAAGGTAAAGCAGAACTGTTGACATCTTGATTGATTGCAGCAGTGGAATTGTCTTGACCCAATCGGTAAATGTCAGTGTGTTCCGTGAACGCCACACTCCATTCCTACCGTTTTTCACCAAACAAGATAACTTGGTATTTTGCAGTGATATTGAGGGTCTCATGACAGCTCTGAAAATTGACTATAAAAGTGATGAATGGAGATTGTTCATAGATTCATCAAAGATAAGTCTAAAGGCTGTTCTTCTACACAATGGGAACTCGTTTCCATCTGTACCAATTGGTTACGCAGCTTACATGAAGTAAACCTATGACAATATGTAGCAACTGTTATGCAGAGTAAACTATAAGAAGTTTCGAAGATGGAACAAAGATACCAGGGAAAGTGGAGTGAATCGATGTTGGCAGATTACTGCTGGATACTTATCAGAGAATCACCAGCAACAGAATACAAACGGCTAGCACAGCGATTGCGCTTTCAGAGACATTCCTCCGACGGGAAACATTAAGGTAAATACATGCATTATGCTTTTAAGGATAATTATGATAAATTGAGATATCTCTAAAACTAGAGCTAAACAGGCATTTTAATGTTCATTTTCGTGTTTAGCACACTAGAGAACATAAAGATCAACTATTTTCATCAAAGATACAGAGAAAAAATTTAATTTTGTTGCTTAGTGTAATTTAATGATATCACGGAATAACATTGAATATCATAACAATATAAACATCGAATCTGATAATAAAATTAATTTTGTTAATCAAACAAAAACTAGAAAATAATAATGACATCTTAAATCACCATAACATGGATTTGATTAGTTTTATGAAAATCCTTGATTTGATATGTAATAATAGCTTCTTTAATGATAAATTTTATAAACAAACTATCGGTTTTCCTATGGGAAGTGCTATTTCAGGGTCCATTTGTAATATTTATATGAATGATTTCGAAAATAAATTATTAAATACCTGGAAAGGTACAAAATTCAGTTATTTCCGAAATGTGGATGATATCTTAATTATTTGGAAAGGCACAGATCGTCAATTTATGACATTTTTCAATCATATAAATTCTGTAGACAATCACATAAAATTTACATATGAAAAAGCAGATCAAAGGCTAAATTATTTAGACGTAACCTTAATTAGTAGTAACAATAACATAACATATGAGTTTTAAGAAAAGCCAATTAAAAGTAAGCATATAGTAAACTTCTTCTCTAATATAAATTTGCATATAAAAAAGCAGTTACAAAAAACAACCTTAAGAGAATCACAATATATACAGAAGACCCAAAGAAATCGCAACTCTTAATAAATAAAATGAAAGATAAATTTAAAGTTAATGAATACCCAGATGACTTTTTGAACAATATTATCAATTCGTATTTGAAACGTATTAAAAGCATGAAAACTAAACCCATAAACACTAAACCTGCAAATGAAAACAAATTAATCAACTATAAGAATTATCTTCGAATTTCTATGAGTGTAAAAATTAAAAAAGAGATTAAAAATTTATGTTTTAGCAATAATATGAGGATTATAAGGTACAAAGATAATAAATTATTCAAATTAAAAAATGTAAATATGACCAATGATCTTATAAATATGGGTGTTGTATATTCATTACAATGTAGAGATTGTAATGGGATATATTTTGAATGCACATCTCGAACTGTAAAAGAACGTCTTACTGAACACATACGTGCCTTCATGAAAAATGAACCAGAAATTTCCGATTGGGCAGACCATACCATTAATTTAAAACATAATCCCGATCCTAAGATTAAAATTATTTACAAATGAACAAAAATGAACAGGATAGATATTTTATTGAATCATGCTTTATAAATTCAAAAGTTTGTTTAAATAGAAACAAATCATTGAAAGGTAACGATATTTCTTTAAATGTATTTAAGAAATATATAGAAATTAAAAATGTATAGAAATTTAATATATATTGGTTTGTGTTTACTTTATAATGATTTGTTATTACCTTAGTAATACTATCAGACTTTCCTAATCTATCTATTTATAAATTTATTATTTAATATCTGTGTGAGTTAAATCTTTTAATCATTATTATTTAATACTTTCAAATTTTCAGATTGTTCTTGAACAAAATATATTGTTTTAAAAAATATATTGTTTCATTTAAACGATATCGTTATCATATTAATGTCATTTCGTGATAACAATATTGTTGTTATCATATTCGATGTTTGTATTGTTATCAAATTCAATGTTATTCCGTGATATCATACAATTGTTATCATATAAGTTGTTTATTTAATGTTTTTTATGATTTAAGGAGAAGAAACTTATTGATTTCTCTTCGTAATGTATCTGAAGAAGAAAACAGGATATGTTTTTGAAATATAGTGAATTATTCTAAAAGGAGGAAGAATTTGTGGTTTATTTATTTAATATTTAATTAATTTGAAGTAAGAATAACATGCCATTAGTTTCTTTTAGAGATACTATCATAGATACATCAACAACTAAAGTGATAAATGGAATTAAAGACTAGATTAAGAAGACGGGATTCTTATTCATATGATTATCAGGAGAGGCCAAACTGGATCCAGCATTTAGATTTTTCTATCGACATTTACTGCATTTTAATTTTTTTAAAAGTCCTTTAATTTAATGAATATTCCTTATTACTGAATAAAAAATTAAATAAAGAATATTCAGTAAAAAATATTTGGATAATAAAAAATTTGTATATAAATATCTTCCATCTTTCAAAAACACTAACATTTCTAGATTTCATATTTTGAATAATTAGTGTAGTCATCTTTAATATGAAAAGGCTTTAGTAGGCCATAACATAAAAAAAGAATATTTAGAAAAAAAAAAATCTAAGTTTTAGAAAGCTTAACAAACATTCCGCATGACGTCACATCATTAACAGTCTAGAAACCAAAATAATGTGCTTGATTCCTGATTAAGCTTCTATATTTTCGGTGATAATTCCTAGGAATTAATATCCCCAAGTGGATATTGACGAATGCGAGAAACTCACAGCACCCTGATTTTCGAGGTACTTGTTTCATATCTAGGTTTTTTTTTCAAATTGCTTCTCGAATGACTCAAGAGTTTAGTTGATTAATGCATTAAACTAAACTACTTCCTTATTGCTTTTTGAAGGAAGTCTTTATTTTTTAGATTAAGAATCGCAGTTCATGTGTGATCTAAACAAATTTCAAAAAATTGAAACAAGAAGAGACAGGAGAGCATATATCAATTGGATACATAACAGTTAAGATCAAGAAAGCGTTTTCCATAAAAAAAGAGTTACTTAATATTGTTTAAAGACTCAGTTGTCAAAGAAAATGCTTAAAAAGAATTTTTAGAATAGTATGGCAGCTAAACATAATTGGTGAAAGATATGCAAAATTTCCTGTTTTATTACAACAGCTGCATCAATAGCTTTCAATTATAACTAGAAATTTCACATATAACAAATAACCTAATTATTAGATCTTAGATTCTGGTGAACCTGCATTGATTACGTTACATTGTAATATCTATTATTTTTGTTGAGTTTTGATGTTGGGAGCATTTCATTCGAGCTTAGCTGGATGTTCATATCTTCCATCTAGAAACTTTTTTTTCTAGTAGAATATAATGAACTGCTGAAAAAAATCAACTTAGGAAGGAACATGAAGACAGGAACATCCGTTTTCAAATGCAAATGATTCTTTAGTCTTTATTTAACATTTATTTATCTATATATATAAAAATGAATGTATCTTTCTTTCTTTGTCTCTTTGTTTCTTTGTCCTTTATACACTCCTAGGCCCTTTGACCTATCTAGACCAAACTTTGCAGAATTACTCTTTAGGACACTGCGGAAAAGATAGGCTACCTTACAACCCGGACCCACAAGGGGATTGAAAAGGGGTAAAAGCCCTGAAAAACCCAATAATCACCTGGTGGTGAAAATAAGAACTACACAAATATTGTGTAAAGTGAAAAATTCGCTCTCCTATGGGGGGCAGGGACACCACACTTGGGTGGGAGGAAGCCAACACAAAGGCTGAAGTGTCCCACCCCGACCGACACCGGGACCTTATATTTAGGGCCTCTTCTCAGGCCCCCAAGTCAATTGCAAATAAGGAAAAATTCGCTCTCCTATGGGGGGCAGGGACACCCCACTTGGGTGGGGGGATGGCGACACATGGGCCTAAGTGTCCCACCCCCGATCGACACCGGGACCTTATATTTAGGGCCCCTTCTCGGGCCCCCCAAGTCAATTGCAAAAAAGGGAAAAATTCGCTCTCCTATTTGGGGCAGGGACACCACGCTTGGGTGGGAGGAAGCCAACACAAAGGCTGAAGTGTCCCACCCCCGACCGACACCGGGACCTTATATTTAGGGCCCTTTCTCGGCCCCCCCCCCCCAAGTCAATTGCAAAAAGGGAAAACTTCACTATCCTATGGGGGCAGGGACACTACACTTGGGTGGGGGGGATGCGACACAAGGGCCTAAGTGTCCCACCCCCGACCAACACCGGGACCTTATATTTAGGGCCCCTTCTCGGGGCCCCAAATTCAATTGGAAAAAGAGAAAAATTCGCTCTCCTATGGGGGACAAGTCCACCACACTTGGGTGGGAGATGGCGACACAAGGGCCTAAGTGTCCCACCCCCGATCGACACCGGGACCTTATATTTACGGCCCCTTCTCACGAGCCCTTTCTTTCTTTGAGTGGCATTGCAACGCATGCCGGGTACAGCTAGTCTTCAATAAAAATATCGACAACTAAATTTTTAACTACAGAAAAAAGGCATCAAAAATTTATCTTGTTTGCATTTTTTGCCAAGAATTAGATTTACTTAATTTGTCAGGTCTCCTGGAAGCGAATAAGGGATAAAATTGGATAAACTCAATGGTAAATTAACATATGCATGAAAAGAATAGCGTTGAGTTCAAAATCACCATTGCGATAATCCATTGTTGTAGCATGATTGAACAATAGTCTTTCTTAAAACTAATTTAAGATGCACAAAGAAAAAAAAATCAACTTAATCTTATAAATTTAATAACTCATGAGTTTTTGAATTGATAACTTGTTTAGAAAGTTTGAAATTCCAATAGAATTCCCAAGGAAAATATATAAAATTGAATACGATTAAATTCTATTTTTCATGAAACTTCATTCCATAATATGATTTCAAGAGGGCTTTATAAAGAAATTATTAATCATCTAAACTTTGCCAAAATCTTCGCTATTTAAAGCTGATAAAGTGTGAATTCTTAATTCAGATTTCAAAAATTACCTATTTTTAAGAAGTATTAATTGATAATCGATTAATTACTTCAAAACCACAAACCCTTGTTATCCAGTCTTCGGAAATCAGAAAAGTCTGAAAAATAGACATTACCGTTTTTTAATTTTTTAGACATGGTTTTCGAGGCATTAAGAAATATTTACTTGTCATCCCATTTATAGTTAAGTAGAAATAAAGGAAATTAAGAACTAAGCACCAAAGTAAATTCCAATAGCAATAAAGAAGCCAAAATAATAATTAAAGAAATTGAAATAAAGCTTTAAGCACATAAAAAAAATTAAGAGGAATCGAAAAGTATAAGCAATATAATTGTTCAATTAATTGGTAATTGTTTCATATTGAAATTAAGTTTGAGATTTGTAACCTAAGTTCCCATAGTTTTGCATTATCTCATTCAATTTTTTTTGAAAGGATTTGTTACGGCCACGAACTGGTGCTTCATGTACTACTCAAATTCTCAAACTACATTTAGTGATAATAGTTTTTATTTATACTAAATAATTATATGAGAAAAATACTAGATAAGTTTAATTGAGATAAACATAGACTTAGTTAAACTAATTTAACAATATGCCTTTACGCAAACAATTTAGAGTAAAACATCTCAAGATGGTTTCTCGTGATTCACTGTGTTAAAATAACTTTGGAACTTCATTTTCGGAAACTTGCAAAAAGATGTTTATCCTTATTTAAAACTGTTGATTATTATATTTTTACATAGACATCCAGTCGACACACTCCATTTAATATCTTCTAAAAATACAATATTTCTTTTCCTTAGACAGGAAACTTCATCAGTTTCTGAATACAGGAAATAACTTTTACTCTTCTCTAGATTCGTAATATCTAGATATTTACTAATTCTAGGGAGGAAGAGGAAACGTTTTTTCCTGTCCTCAGAACCTGATTAAGTTTCCTGATTAAGGTAAAGAAATATGTATTTTTAGGAGATATTAAATGGAGTGTGTCGACTGGATGTCTATATAAAAATAATACTTAAAAGATATCATAAATATTACGAAGTATGTTGAGTGTTATTTGAATACCATCAATTTAGCTTCACTTCTATATTGAAAATGATAAAAAAAAATCATTTCAAATATCTGAAACAAGTTCTAGTGAAATATTTGTGAACATTTTCGAAAACTTATCGAGAAAATTTAAACTTTATTCATAAACACTTAATGTAAAATCAATGAGACTGTAATTACCCAAAAAAAACAGAAAAAGACAAATACTAAAATAATAAAAAACTTTATTAAGTTACGCAAAAAGAAATATGTGTAAACTGGCTTTTATGATAACAAAGCTGAAAAAAGTAAATTTTTTTAAAAAAAAAGATAAAAACACCAGATAATATAGAAAGTACTAATATTATAAACCAAGACATTTGATGGATTGTCAATTTTAGAATTGAATTTCTGATTACGAAAAAACAACTCTTGTTAGAAATTAGAATAAATCAGAATAAATCGCTATAAATCTCTTTTAAACTAATTCTTTATTAATCTAAAACTGTCCTAACCATTTCACTCCTTTAACTTTAATATTTTCAAACTCAGTATATACGAATTTTTATTTACAAATGTTTCCTCTTTTTCTTAAAATGTTACATTTCCGAATAGGACAATCTCCTGAAATTGGCAGTTAGTTTTCCTTTTTATTATTTTATTTTCTGTTCTAATAAATTTAATTAATTTAATTAACACACTGGCTCATCTATAAGTTTTGCTTTGCTTATTGATAGAGGATTCAGAACGAAACATTAAAGATATCATTAAAAGTCAGAAATTCCATATTAATATATGTCTACTTCGTGAAAAGGAGGGGGTTAAATAAGTTTTTTTTAGATCCCTTTCTTTCACGGAAACAAACCAAATCAACTACAAACACAGAACATGATCTTAGTTTTACTAAATAATTTGAAATTAAGAAATGTGAAGGTAGCAAATGTGGGAAATGTCCTCAATGCACAATGAATGGAAAACAAATTTGTTCGTCAAGATATTTCTGAAAATATTTCTGCAAATTCTGTTTGAGGGTCAATATTTTCCCTGTAGGCCTACATCATGAATGTCATATAGGTGCACTTGCATTTTCCGACTTCAAGAACGAACCTCAAGAATTCTGTGTTAAAGTAATGACGTTCCATTTCGAATCATACTGCATTTATATATTTTTTTTGACATCCCTTACTTTTTTTATTTTTTTAGCTTTACCTTGATTTGTGGTTTTACGTTTTACGTTTTGATGTTTTAGGTAACTGTTTTAAATGTTATGGTGCTTATTTGAAATTTCATTTATTTTCATTAAATATATCTAAGGACAAGTAAAAATTTCTTAATGTCATATAATTAAATCATTTACGATTTTTTTGGTTTACATTAAATAATCTATAGCACTGAATATCATGAATAACCAACCAACCAACCCATGAAGAAAGATGTCTGTTATCTCTATGTTGTTTCAAAGATTTCAAATACAAAGCATAAATATTAAGTCCTCTTCTGATGAATGATAATAAAAGATTGCAGCAGCATTTTCTTGGTCATCATAATTCTGTTTTTTCACGTCTATGCTTTATTTTAAAGAAGTAATTTAGAATTTTTAAATAATAAGAACCTAAAGTTTTTCGATTGAATATATTTCTACAAATTGTTTATTAAAGTTACGTTTCAGGGAAGAACAACACTTAACAGACCAACAGATATCTCTGTTCTATATTCTCCATATGATATATGGACTACATATTAGGAAATCAAATCGACTTTTTTCTAGGAAATGAAAACAAATTTATAGTTAAAATTATTAAAGATTTAAAACACATTTAAATCCGAAAGCAGCATTTTCAAAAGGAATCCCGAGGATATAAATAGATGAGCAAAAGAACAAAAATTAAGTTCTTTGAAATTGAAAATATCGGTATTTGAAGTTTATTTTAGATTAAAATCTACTTTTTAATTTTGAAAATCCCAAAGTCAGGAGAAAGTTAGTTTCATGGAAAGTTAGTTAAATTACATTTTGCTAATGATATAGTAATATTAGACAAACTCGTTTCCCTAATTCTACAAATCTACAAATAAAATAATCTAAATTGTGTTTAGAAAGTTAGTATAAGCCCTGCCTACTGAAAGTTTTCCTATATACAGTGGAACCCCGCTATTCGTACACAATCCGTTCCAGGAGGCAGTTCGATTTGTAGGAATGGCGAATCATTTTTTTCACGTAAGATATAATGTAAATTCGATTAATCCGTTCCAGACCCACAGATGATTGCTTATATAAACCTTTGTAATAATATTTTAAGCCTAAAATACATAAAAACTATGAAAATAATAAATATATAGGCCTCTATTATTATTTCTTTCTTTTTCAGTATAGACGATATGGTTGATTTCGCCATGCCATACTGAGTTGCCATGTCAGAGACACGAGTTCCACTTTCAAACTTCGCAACGATTTCTTTTTTTCAATTCAATTGTCGTTCTCACTGCTTTCCTTTTAAGCTTAGTTGATTCAGTAATCTTTTTTGGACCCATGGCTGCACTATTTTTAATAAAAAAAAACAAAAAATAACAATAAAATATCACAAAGTTTCACGAAGCTTGCGTGGATGATGCGTAGCGTACGGAAGCTAGCGCGATACTGAACTGAAGCGACCGCGTGGCGTGGCCAGTACCGAGGTCACGCTGTCCGAATCGCGAGCAAGCGTACGAATGGCGAGTTCAATTTTACTTGAAAAAGTTGTACGAATAGCGAGGCGGACGAATGGAGGGGTTCCACTGTATAACGTTACGAACTTGAAATGCTTTCACTACGGAGTAAAACCAATAGATGTATTAATGACAGGGAATGACTTTTCTTTGTGTCTGATGCTATGATGTATTCCAATGTATGTTTTTAGTTGTTGAGAGCACTAGATAAGATGCACATGGAAAGCATTATAAGAAGTTAAAAATGTATGGAAAATTCGCCTGATTTTTAGGACAAACAGTGATAATTTGTTAAGTATTACAAAAGATGGCACCAACTTGGTTAACAAAAAAGAGACTATGATATAAAATAACATTTATTTGATCCAGTTTTCCAATGTCAGCATAGAAAGAATTAATATTAAAAAAAACTGACTTAATTTGTTTCAGAATAAAATGGAAACAGCAGCGAATATTATTAACATTAAATAACATTTTCAGCATCATAGGATTATAGTGGATAATTTCTACCATAAAACAATCTGTCATTTACACCTGTAATATAAATACTTTGGCCTATATTTTCACAAATGCAGATAACGAATGATTATGTACACTTCTAAATAATTTTGCTTTCTTTTTCTTTATTCCGTTTGCATATTAAGGGAATTACTCAGATTTGTCTTAATGTTTCTTTCTCTTTGTTCGATACTTACCATATAAATGCAAGAATATCTTCTTCTTTTATAAAAAAGAAGCCAACGTTTTGTCCTTATGCAAATAATACTACATGGAAATGTAACTATCATGAAAGATGTCTGAGTATTAGTCCATCTGTCAGCTGTAATCAGAATAGCACAGGATTTATTTAGCCTAAGTATCCGAAGCTTCAATGCTAGGCTTATCTAGTGAGCGTAATACATTTTTTACAGATAAGCATACATGAAAAAAACGATTAAATAAAAATTTAAGTTCCGTATTCATAAAGTTTTTTATGCTCATCTTCAAAAACTAACAAATTAATGAAAGGTACTTAGTATGAGGTTCCAATTGACTTTCGTACGTCCTGGACCCATACTTGCAGAGCTGCAGACCAACATAATTCTTACACATGTTGTTAAACTTCCATTATCACCTTAAATCAACAACATAATGTTCTGTGTAGATGAATTTTAATGAAATGTTTGTCATTTAAAATGTCTGCTCCCAATTCATTTTCGATAAAGATTAAGTCGAAATTGTTGTCTCTTTTTCAACAAAGATAAAGTCTATAGGATAAAAGGAAAAAAACCGATTATTTCTTTTCACAGGTTATGAAAAGGTTCCTAACCAATATCTCTTAATAATTGTTCAGTAGACAAACCTAATGCTTTCAGAATGCAGATCTGGGTTCCTCACTTCAGAGGTAAAGGCAGACATGAATCATCATCTCGAAAATGCTTTACCTCTGCCACCCACGAATGATACGGACCTCGATGGATTCGATCAATCAACCAGGACTATTTATTGGTAATAAAGGAAGAAGTACCTTTAGCTTGTGCCTTTATTCTCGAATGCTGTTCGTATTTTAGAGTATAAAATAAACTTTTTTTTTCTTTTGATTTTTAAAAGAACGTTTTTTAACCCCAATCCTTCATCAAATTTCTGCTTCATGGCATAGAATTAAACTTTGTTAGGTAACTATTTCCTTGTAGATCTTTGAAGCATTTTTACATTTTTAATTGATTCTACTCTTTTGATAGTAGATAATTTTAAATTATTAAAAATTTCATAGCTTGCAGAAATATGCTTACCATTTGCTGATGTTGGATTGTTCAATACAGAACTGGTAACATAAGCTGTAAGTAGAATTAAAAAAAAATATTATAAGAAACTTGACTTTTACTTATCTGGAATAAGACTATAATTTCATTTTCATGCTGCAATATTTTGCAAGATCACAGTCTAGCTGAAAAATCTTTGCTAAGTGAATTCCTAAAATTTGAGAATAGATCAACGAAAGGTATAATTTTTTTCTTTGAAGTTTGTGTTACCTTAGAATAGATATCCTCGTATTTTTGATCATGAGAAATATACTGAATATGCATTGTTTTGACTGAGTTGTAAGAGTTATATATCGGTAACATAAAGTTCAAAAATGTTCCTTTGTTTGCATTGCGGGATCTATATTTATTTTTTTCTAGAACTTTCCAGAATTTATTTCTTGAAATTGAATCGTATACTTTCACTAAGTCTATTAAAGCCAAATCGTTTCCAATATTAACATTATATTGTAAAAGAACATTCACAATTCCTTATTACAATGGTCAAAAGAACAGCGAACAAATATTTAAAGTTAAGTATGCTTTTGTTCAAAGTTAGAAAAATAAAAAAAATTGAAAATGTAAAAAACCTAATAATAATGTAAAACATGAAAGGAAGAGTCGAATTAATCCTCAAGGCACAGATACTTTATCACTTAACTGTAACCGTAAATCTATTCTTTCAGAAATCTTTTTAGTTTATATTATTTAAAAGAATCTATTGCTTCAAAAAATGTTTATATACAGGTATACGCCGCTCAACGCCAGGGTTACTTCCGTCCATTATGATGTTAGCGAATTGGATGTAGTGTGAACTTTACATGTAAAGAGTCTTTTTGCTGTACTTAAACTGCGTACAGTATTAAGCAGCAGGAGGATCTTGGATAGAGATCTTCTAGAACTTTCAATATAGTAAATTCAGAGTTTGAGGCAGTACCATTCAAAATGCCTTAAATCAGTCAGAATTAAAGAATGCACTATATAATCTGTACTTATCACGAATGGAGCTGTAGTTTTAAGTCATTTAATGTTGAGTAAATTTGATGAATTTGCAGTTCCTGGAAAAGTAAGTGAAGTTGGAAAAATCTGTAAATTTGTATGTTAAAGCTTGATTATAATTCAAACTATGCATGAACATTCATTTATGCATAAACACCAATGATTATATACTTATACTAAATTATTGCACTGTACAGATATTTTTTTGTCTTCTTTATATAATTTATACTTTCTTTTTTTTTACTTTTTAAGCTGGCATATAAAATTTTTATTAGAAAGCACACTAAAGATTTTGAATTATACTACTGTATGCACTATATTTTATAATTTTCAATCGTTATTTAGTTTTTTAAACGTTTTTATAAAACCTTTTTTTTTTTTTTTAATCAGGATTTTTCGACTTTATGAGACCTGGGAGGTAAATGCGAACGGACGTTGTCTGGACGGACGTTAAGCAGCGCATACTTGTATATCAAACTTTCTACGCCGAAGTTTCTATTTCGAGACTACAAAATTGGTGAATCTCCTTTCTCAAAATATTATTTTTCTTTTGAAATACACGAGCTGAATGGATGAGGCTATTGATAGGTTAAAAGGAAAACCTCTCAAAACTTCTTTTACAGGGGCAGCAATTTAACTGTTCATATTACATGAAAATAAAAAAATCTTGGAATAATACACTATCTTATTTTGTATGTGAAAAACAAACAATAAAATAACATTTTTTAAATTACATATATACATACGATGAAGAAAAGCAAACTCCTACTACTCCAATAGTATCAATATTTCGTCCTATTTATTCCAAGGACTTCTTCCGGATACAATATAAATAAACAAAAACAAAAATAAGAAATGAAAGAGAAAAACCTTCTCTTTTCTCTACAATAACAACTTAAAATACGTAACAAATAATTTCAATAAACATAAAACATGACATTAACAATAAAGATAAAGTAACACAAATAAATATTATTAACAAATTCGTTTGAATAAACACGGGTGATTTATCATTATTCCAAAATCTTTGTTTAATTAAAATCCAAAATCTCTTTAAATCTATTATTCTTTGTTAAAGACTTTTTGAAAATATTAAGAGACACTTCATTGACTTTAAAGGATTTATCCTTATTTAAACATATACAACTGTTAATTAAACATGATTTCAATGTAAACCTTTTAAGTTCATCTTGAACAATAAAAATTATATGTATATTTGGGTCGGGGTATGATTCTTAAGCTGGCAATGATCAGCTCAGTCTGAAATCTTTCTTTTACCTTTTTCAAACGCCGTAGCGTGTTCTTTGACCCGTTCTTTAGCCATCCTTCCTGTATTTCTTAAATACACCATACTACAATCCTTACATTTCAAAGCATATACAACCCCCATTCTATTGAATTGCGTATCCTTTTTTTCTTGTTCTTTCCTTCTTGAAAAGAATATTATCTTTATAATAAATTAATTTGATCTCATTAATTTTACAAACATCTTTAACTTGTTTATTAACCTTTAAACCTGTAGGTAAAGTAATGCATTTCTGATAACTTTTGTTCTCATTTAAATAACTTAACTGTGTCACAAATTTTCTTTTTTTGAAAAACTCTTTGAATGTTGCTTCAATAAATGTAGTAGGATATTCGTTCATTATTAATATTTCTTTTAATTTATTGATTTTATTCTTGCAAACAGTTTTATCACCTGTATAATGAACAATTCTTCTTAGATGTCTTTTAATTATCTCTTTCTTTGTAGATGTCATATGGTTAGACGTGTAATTAAGTACATGATTACTCTGGAAAGATTTTCTATAATGTTCACATGTTAACAATAATATCTCATCTTTCTTAATAGTTACATCTAAGATACATCCATCTTTTTCCTCCTCAATTTTAAATTTTATATCTTTGTGGTAATTATTAATGTGATTAATAAACCTTGAAAATTGTCTCCTCGTACCTTTCCAAAAAATAATAATATCATTCACATACCTTTTATATAAGAATTTAGCTTCCTTCCAATTAGTTATAAATTTTTCTTCTAACCAGTTCATGTAAATGTTACAAACCGAACCCGAAATACATTGTGTCTTTACATTGTGCAAACATCTTATCTTCAAACATAAAATTACGGTTTTTACATATTAAATCCATCAATTTTAAGAACCATGTTTTATTCAACTTAAATTTCTTCTATATTGCTCCATCAAATTTATTTCCCACTATTTCTAATGCCTCGTTAACTGGAATACTGGTATACATAGCTTCTACATCTAATGTATACATCTTAATATTTCTTTGTATATTATTTTTCTGTATTCTCTGACAGTGTTGATCATATCTTGGGTATTCCTAAGTATCAAATCAGAGTTATCAAGTTTCATACTATTCAAAATTAAATTTAAAAATTTACCTAAATTTTGTAGAGGAGAACCAAATGAGTTAATAACTGGTCTTATGGGATACTCCTTCTTGTGTATTTTCACTCTCGGCTCAAATATAGGCACCTGTGTCATGTTTTGAATAATTTCTTTTTACTGAAACCAATTAATAACTTCTTAATTCCTTAATTCTTGAACTTCTCTTTTTACTTTATTATATAATTGGACTGTTTTGTCATTATCTAATTCAGAAAAATTCTCTGTATACTCTTAACCTTCTTATTATAAATCTCTTTGTCTATAATAACTAATGTATTCCCTTTATCAGATTTACTAATTTTTAAACGACTGTCTTTCATTAAATTATTAATACTATTTATGTCTCTGAGATATGTTGGGTTTATAATTAATATCCATATCTAAGTTATTATATATTTGGAAAATAGTCTCTTTCCGATCTTTAAGAAGATATAACTTCTTTTCCACTTCTGCTATTACATTGTTGGTATTAAATCTACCTTTTACGTTGAAACCTAAACCCTTGTTTAAAGCTATCATTTCTTTCTTTTCAAGAACCCTTCTACTAATGTTGACTACGTAGTTAGAATTCTTGCAAAACTTATCATATTTGAGATTATCTTCCTCTTTCATTCTTGTATTAAATTTTCTTTGTTTCTTATTATATAAAATCTTTTTCTTTATAAAATATCCTAATTTCCAAAAATAAAAGTAGTGTATAAGAAGTAGAGAGTATATTTGTAAATTTAGCTAATGAAATGGTAAAAAAATGCTTCAAAGGAAACAAAAAATCTGTAATAATTGATGAATTCAATGAATTGTAAATTATCAATTACTGTAATATTAATGTAAGAATGTAGATGTTATTGCAGCATTGGGATTGTTGATAACTATGTATATGCAAGTAAGTTCACCTGAGAACATATTGTTATCAAACAAACTTGAAAAAGAAAGCAAAGAATATGCTTTCGAAAATTCGTTTGCATTATAAAATATATTTTTTTAATGTTATGAGAATAGAAGTAGTATTTATTTAAATATTTATTTGTGTTACTTTATCTTTATTGTTAATGTCATGTTTTATGTTTATTGAAATTATTTGTTACATATTTTAAGTTGTTATTGTAGAGAAAAGAGAAGGTTTTCTCTTTCATTCCTTATTTTTGTTTTTGTTTATTTATATTATATCTGGAAGAAGTCCTTGGAATAAATAGAACGAAATATTGATATCATTGGAGTAGTAGGAGTTTGTTTTCTTCATCGAACGTATATATGTAATTTAACATTTTTTAATTTTGATTTTACTCACAAGGTGTTCCACGTTGACCATTAACTGTAGTAGCATCGGTATAACCTACAAAATAAATTATTATATGTATTAATAATTTATAATTAACACTGATGAAGCTATTATTACAATTTTGAAGATGATATAATTGATTGTAATGTTTTTGTTTAATGAAATTGAAGATGCTCGTGTATATTTACCTTGATGTATTCCTCTGTTTATTCCTGTAGTTCCTTGATAATCTACAAGAAAATAACAGAATTTTAGAGTTTTTGATGTCTTTATTGCTAAATTTTCTAAAGGTCTTTTATTCGAAAAAACAGATGTGAATAATGTAGGTATGTTGATCTATACTCAAGAATGGAGTTAGCCGGTTTTCGTGAAACTGTGGAGCGTTTGGTATTGACTTCAAGTCGAAAATTGATTTGAGTATTGTTACTAAAAATCAAGAATGGCGTTAGAAGTGAAAAAACTGACGACGAAATACTGTAAAAGACTGAAAAACACTTCAGTGAAAAAATAATTAAATTTTTTGGCCATATGAACCACACTCGGTTTATATTAATAATTAAATGCTATAAAAAATATAACACATAATTAATGAAAAACAATGAAACAATCTGTAAGCCCATTGATTTCAAGTGCCTTAAACATGCATTCATCTTCAAGGTATGGGGTCTAAAATTGGGTCTCGTCTCTAAAGGGAAACAGACCTCCATATCAGCTGAAGTCATATAATGGAAAGCTTCTCTGATATCATCGTAAAGAGGGTTGACTCACATTTATTCGGTTTATTTTGATCACGTCATAGACTTTGCAGAACCCTTTTCTCCACCACCGATTATGTTCAATGGGGTGCCCCTGCATTCTGGCAATGGCTCTGCATCGAAGTTTCCATTGAAGAAGGCGGCGTTGGAGGTAGACGAGGGGGACCCTGTTCCACTCCTCTTTGCTAGCTTTCCAAAGCCCTTCTATTGTTTTCGGTCGTCGTGTTCCCAGAGCTCATTTAAGTAATTCGAATCCGCAGAAATCCATTGGAGATGCATCGGGGTTTTTTTAGAGAAATCATACTGTATGGGATTGCTCGTATTCCGTTTTCAATAACCATATTGACCATGTACAGCTGGGTCGCTGTAGCTGTATTGCTAGTTTGCCTTTTCCTGATGAATCCACACTTTCCTTTTGTCGTTGCGATACAATCCGGGAGTACAAGGGTTCCAGGACATACAAGGGCTCTCGGTAAAAGATAGCAATAATCTTGACCTTTGCAGGTACCTTCCTCAGCGGCAACTTTCATCTGTAGCAGTAACCCACAACAATCATGAATCCTCTCGAAAAGTTTTCTTTGCATTCGCGGTACCACTTTGCATTCGCGATACAGTATTGCCCTTGGCTTCTTGATATCACTAAGATAGATCCATGCCTCGTCGAATATAGTGACGTACTTCCATTTTTCTCCCGATAAGTGGTGCTCGTAAAGCTTTCGGCTGTTGGTTTTCCTTTCAGTAATGTGTCAAAGAAGTAGGCGATTAAAGCGAGCTTTACGATGCTTTTCAAATTGCAGATCACACCTAATTATCAGTGCAACCTTTGGCCTGGGCAACCGCACTTTGAGTTCTTATGGGTTTTCGCCGATAATCATAACCTTCACTTTTTAATACCGTTAGGAGTTGCTGGCGGTCGTGGGTGTTGTTTTCGGGCTTACCCCGCTCTTGGTTGATGGACTTCATATAACTTTCTGCTAGTATCCAGTTGACGGTGGACTTGCAAAAATTAAACTTTCGGCGTTTGCACATGTCCACAATTTTTGAAACGGCATATTCAGCTTCGGAAAGGACAACTATGTCCCCTCCCACTAATTTGGGATTTTGGCAGCATATTTAGGATGCAACACAACTCCAGCTACCAGATAATCAACTACAGGCTTAAGACCTCTGATTCGAGTGCAACAATGTTGCGTCACGTGCACGTGCGAGATAGCGCACACCCTTGAAATCGACCGATTAGACATGAATCAATCCTCCGTATTAGATCAATGAGGTTTATATTGATATTAAAGTAATTACAAGTGGACTAAAGATGAAAGGAATTCTAAAAATTAATTAGGTTTAAATTAAATTCTAAGAGATTATTCATTAATTCTTATGAAAAATATTCCTAGAAATGAATAGAAAAAAAAGATAAATGGATATCCTTGAGGTACTTGAAGAAGCAAACTACTTACTTGGTATCACATCATTCTGTACTGATGCCTGGTACTTTGGATTATCTTAAAATAAATAGTATAAAGATTATTTTAATAACATTTAATGTCACTATTACTTCCAATGTTCTTTTTAATGACGAAAGCAATTTATGGTGACGGGAATAAATTACGATAACTTAATGAAGTTAAATTTAAACTTAGCTTCACGTAGACAAGTGAACTGCCAGAATTTTGGATTTGCCATCCTGACATAAATGCTGTCAATTATTAATTAAATCAAGTATAAAAAAATTGAGACTTTAATGTATTGATTGCTCGAATATTATGAGCATTGTTTACATTATAAACGAAATCTCTCTTCATGTGAGCCTTTAAATTTAGATTTATACAATGTTTTTGATCACTAAATCAGGGTAACTGAAGTAGATAATGTATTTTTTTTTATATATTTGGTTTCCAGCATCTCAAGCTGCGTTGAAAAATACATTAGTTAATTGAAGAATTTAAATTAAACCTCATTTTATATGAACAATTCTTCATTCATGATTCTTAAGTAACTTCTTAAACATCTTTTTTAACTTCAGGAAGCTCCATCATGACATTTATTTTTAAAACTAACAGATCTGTAACAGGTCTTCTTACTAAACAACAATCTTATCAATCATTGTAATCTTGATGTTTGTAGATGAACGAAAGGAAATCATCTAATATAATACAAGTTTAAAAAGTTATTGAACATCTAAAAATTTGGCGGGGACTAATTCGCTCAACTTCTACTTCGAAAGGCCAATAAATTAATAATCAGTCTGACTACTACAAAAAACTTTATAATCAAGATATAGTTGGTTTTCAAATATTGGAAAATTAAAGTCATGCATAAAATTTGGTAACATCTTAAAATTTCTTTTTAAAAATTGATGGTTCATTTTATAAATATAATCATTTATAAAATTACTTTTCAATGATCAATAACAATTAAATAATTTTAATTAATTAATGATAGCAAAATATTTAGATAGTGACAATATCATCAAACTTTGATTTTAAAATCCATATATGTAAGATATATTTACAATAAATATTATAATAAATATTAAAGTCTAAGTTATTGTAGCTTTAAAGAAAATTTAAAAGAATGTGATAAATTAATTCAAAATTATCAATGGTGAATTTGAACATTTTTTTTTTAAGTATTTATTTATACATTTCTTAGCAAGTCAACATTTTGAACAGTTTATAAATTTCATACGTTAATTATTACTTTTATTTTATTGTATTCAGAAAAAAAAAATCATTTAATACATTAAAAAGTACTTACATTCGTTCAGTTTAAATTGGGGCGCTACATAAAAAAGAAATTTCTACATTGCTCTACATTTATTATAAAATTAAGCAAAATATATAAAGAATATAAATTTTAATGTTAGATGTCAGATAAAGAGTTTATGTTCTACTCTATAGATAAATATTGTTTTCCTTTTATAAAGAATTAATTCATTTCTTTTTCATTATTTTTATTTATCTATTTATTTATTTTTCAAAATTCTAACTTCGGAGTAAACTTGAGGAGCTTCTGACAAGATAGTACCAAACCAAATTGGTACAATACAGAGAGAAACGAGTGTAAGAATTGATAGAATATCTTAGAAAATAAGAAAACTTGAAGAAGTTTCTTTAAAATTTCTTCGATAAAAAATCAAAATAAAGAAAAAAAGAAAAGCTAGTTTACAAACAATTTAAATTCACATTTTTAAAATTCCAAACACGTTATTTCTATTCTTTTTAACTTTTATTTCCAAATTCTGTTTGTGCAATGAATTTGGTCTAGCACTGTTCTACCCAAATCTTAATCTCTTCCCAAGAAAACCGTTCAGATTAAAAATCAGAATAACTTTAGATGTTAATTGTTAATTCGTAATTTTTAAATAAATGTATGCAAAAGAGTTCTGAGATGAGAGGCTCTTAAAAAGCTTTCTTTCTGAGAGTTATAGGAATAGACTATAACAATAGCCTACTCCACTTCCTTATTTTCTCGAGGAGTAATGAAGAGAAAACAGATGACAAGAATTTGAACCTCCTCGCTAAAAAAAAAAGTAATTCAGTAGAATGATAACAAGGAGAGATGCAATTTTTATCAACTGGATATTCTTGCCAAAATATGAGGATTACACTTTTCAGATAGATTTATATTAGCTTTAATTAATTGTTAAGGTGTATGTTGTGTTTCCCATTAAGATAGAATGGAGAGATTGTTTAGAAACCAAGGAATCTATTCAATTAGTAGATTCAAAGAATTCAAGTTTATCCTCATTCAGTTGACTATTACAATGTATTACAGAATCTTGATGAAGATTCTTAAATAAACTGAGTAGAAGAAATTAAATCTATTGTTTGAAAGGCTGGATACTAAGATTTTGAAGAGAAAACTATCAGAAATACTTCAATACTAAAACCAAAAGAATGTTGCTGAGATAACGTATTTTTGAGTATCAGAATTTCAAGTTTATAAAAATAAAAACTATATTTTTAGATGGGAAAGAATGATTAATAATAGACTAAATTGGTATCTCGAGAGTAACAACATTATCTCCAATGACCAGGCCGGATTCCGTAAACATCGATCGACAACCCAACAAATTTTAAGACTAAGCCAGAATGTGAAAGATGCCTTGGATGAAAAGAAGACCACTCTTTCTATTTTTGTCGATTTTAAGAGTGCCTACGATTATGTGTGGAGAGCTAAATTACTAGATAAATTAAGATGATATGGTATAAATGGTAAAATGCTATGTTGGATAAGAAACCTTTTGAGTCAAAGAATATGTGCTACCAGAATAAACAAAGTAACCTCAAAATATAAAAATCAGAAACTGGGTTTACCTCAAGGAGCAGTCCTCAGCCCTACTTTATTTAACATAATGATTAATGACCTACCCTCCTCTCTCAGTGAATCAACCGGAACAAAAACAGCACTGTTTGCAGATGACTTGGCCATTTGGATATCATTACCCAGAAATCAGCATAATAGATTATCCAAAACCATGTTAAAAAAGCTCGAAATGAGGTCAGAAAAAAATAGGATGGTAGTCAACACCGAAAAAACGTTCTACCACACTTTCTCCCTAGCACATAAGTGAAAATCTTTGATCTACAATACAATGCAGAACAAATAAAGGAAAGCCCAGAGTCCAAATATTTGGGAATGCATCGAGACACTAAACTCAACTGGAAAAATCATATCAGAGCTACTGCTGAAAAAGCCAGAAACAGATGTCATGTACTGAAAAGGATTACATGGAAAAATTGGAGGTGCTCGCTAACAATCCTGAATAACACTTATAACAGTTACATAAGACCAGCAATTTTATATGGATGTGAGATCCTAATATCTGCTGATATACGTAAATTAGAACAAGCTCACAATCAAGCCATGAGAATTATTACTGGAGCTGTCAAAAGTACTCCCATTGCAGCATTGAAACATTGCAAATGGTAATCTACCTATACCTACTGAGATAATCAAAGTGGCTCTCATACAATATGAGAAACTAATTCGAATCCCATCTGAGAACTATTGGAAAAATTATGAGAGAAAAGAGAGGAAACTCAAAACCACTAAGGGATTTATCCAACATATTGATGAATTTAGAAACAAATATATTCCGGACACAGAAATAGAAGAGTTAATACAACTGGCAAATCCACTAGATCATATTGAGGTAAATTACAATTTCAATCTTACAGAACAGAAGATATACTAAAATCTATTGCATTAGAGACAATAAACACTTTGTATCCAGAGGATGTCTGGCTGCACATATTCACCGATGGCTCTTTGAGAGAAAACAACCAATATGCAGGTGCTGGAGTCAACAGTAAACTCTTCAAGTTCTACAGTTCCGCCGGTAAATTTAAAGCTAATTTTGACGGTGAAATAGAAGCAATATATATTGCCATGACTCAACTGCGCATCAGAATGGAATCATTTCAAAATGTCGTCATATTTTGTGACTCATCATCTGCTATCTAAGCCGTTACAAACTTCAAATGTCCAGTGAGCTCCAGAGTGTTGGAAATACGATCTATCCTGGCAAGAGCTATACAAAATGAGAAAGGAGGTTATGTTCCAATCGATCCCCTCCCATATTGGCATTAAAGGTAATGAGGAAGCTGACTATCTAGCAAAAAAGGGAACAACAATATTAAACACCACAAAAACAAAATTATCCTTCCCTTCTGCAAACCTGAAAATTAAATCCTGTTTAAAATCTGAATGGTTGGCATACTTTAAGGATTTGAGTAAAGAGAAACATTGGGTGGAACCACTCCTAAATAACAAAAGCAAACCTGAGTTACCACGCAGTGAAACCGTCGCTACATTTCGTAAAATCACACACCATGATTGTCTGGCAGATCACTTACACCGACTCAAAATATTAGCCTACCAAACTGCATTTTGTGCAATGAAGATACCTCAATGGACTGCACCATCTTAGAAAGTGTAAATCACTTCAACTTTACTGGACAAGATCCGACGGACAAATTTACTGGGAAGCCAGAAGACTAATGGCTTATGTTCCAAATGTCTGAGCATTAGATTAAATATTTTTACATTGGATATTTCTTAACATTTCTAAAAGAACTCCGGGTTGAAGTGCTTGGCTTCCCTGCCGCCCACATTCGCCACATAAACATAATAAATATTTCTATAATATTTATAATATTAGAATTTCAATAATAATGGTGAAAATAGGACTGCAATTATAATATTAATATCATTAAATATACGCGGTTTTGCTATTAAATAATGTTATTACAAATATTATTTTACGTAAAAATATTAAAATATTCCAACATATTATTAAAAACTGGTTATTAAAATTGGTGCACTTTAAGCTGATGTTTGATTGTTTATTTAAAAAAAAATAAGCAATCATTATTACAGCATTAATGTAGCATTATCGCTGTTTAATAAATTTTTGTAAACAATGATAATACTATAATATTATTTACTGTTTTTCTCTAATGCTACAATGTTTGACATTTTTTTTCAATGTTTATTTCTGTTTTTGTTAAAACATTATTGATTTTATTACAATTATTTTGATAAATTGAGGAAACTTTAGTAGTTCTAAATATTTTGTACTTGTTGTGCTGCGAATAAATATTTTCTTTTATAAATTATTTTGTGGTACTTTACGATAATAATACCTTCCTCTATTAATTTTATACTGGATAATCGCAACGTGGAAAAAAACGTGAATCATAAAAATTAAATGGATTGATAAATTGAAAAATGACGAAGTTTCCAGACGAATGGAAGAAAGTAAGAATTTTTGAAATAATATAAGAAAAAGAAGAAATAATTTTGTTGAGCACATTCAACAACAAAGATACTTAAAGTACAATAGAAAGAATAAAACGCAGACCAGGAAACTACAGAGGAAAGATAATAACGATTGGAGAACTGCTACAAGCCATCTACAGATTGATTGCTTGAGAACTACTGGAGAATTCAAATCAAATCACAAAACTTAATTTTTAAAAATTCTGAAGATAAAATTGATAAAACTTACCAGCAATACTTATTGCTTGATTGGCTGCCTTAAATCCTAAGCAAAAAATAAGAAACATATACAAAATACTACTTTTGATTTTTAATGTCATGAATAGTTTGTTTCTACGTTAAAGTAAGGATTTATAAAGATCATTTAATAAGAAAGTTAATATGTTTGTAAAGATTATAAAAATATTAAATGTGTAGTAATCTGCTGAACCAGTAAGGAATTACGCTTCCTATATTCTGTAGTATGACCTCAGTAAATGTAATCGAACTTAATGAATTAAAACAGATATAATTTTAAAAATGATAACAGTCTGGCCAATTGTGGATGCTCAGTAATAGCAGAGTAAAGATGCTATGAGTACTAAGGCTAGTCAGAATCTGATTGAAGATTGGCTTCATAAATTGTTTATAATTTGCCGTGCCAGCGTGGCCGTGCGGTCTAGATGGCGGTCTGCCATAGCGGCCAGTGTGACGGTACCAGGGTTTGAATCCCGGTCGTGGCATGGATATTTCTTTTTTCTTCTATTTCTCCTTCTGTCCGTTCCTGCGGGTGCCACTTGATGCTGCCTCCTATGGCGTACCCTGGGCAACGCTTCGTCGGTTAAAGGCATCATATCTCGCCCCTTGTTGTTGGCCTAAAGAAAGATGATTAATCTACGAACCCGGGCATTTGAAAAAAAATGTTTATAATTTCAAATGTATTAAGAACATTAATCGATTAAGATTCATTAGATTCTACTTTTAAGCAGATGTCGAGAAGCCATATACTTGCAATATACTGTGCGATGATAATTTATTACAATATCTTTAAAAAAAAGAGATTTCAAACTGTATTGTGTATCTCGCAGGTTAATTTATTACTGAAATTATTGAAAATGCCAGCAAAATAATTATATGTTTATGTAGTACTTAGCTCTGCTTTACTTTCCTCATTTCTGTTAATTGTTATAAATGGAAAGTAAGTAAATTAGCATACATAGCACCAAATCTCAAGACTTGCTAAATATAAGTTTTAAGACACTGATAAAGACGTCCGCATCTTCTGAATCTAAAGTTATCCATCAAGTTACTTAAGAAGAATGGCAATAGACTGTAATGATGCAGTCGTCCACAATTTGCTGTAGTCATTTCTAAATTGCTCACAATTTAGATTACAATTACACTCTGATTGGCTGAATAGGCAATAATAGAAAAAAATGTCTAGCATCAAAGCCAGGTCAATTAGAAGCATCCAGAAGACGAAGTGACTGTTCCTCCGTCTCACTTAGAGGTTTCGATATTTGGACATATTATGGTAAGTATTTGTATTACTTCATATTAGTTTGTAAAAGTAAATTCTAACGAAAAGTACATTAATTTTTATGATTTTAACACGTTTTTATTAGTTCGCTTTCTTGTCTGTCCGTTTATTTGTTCGGTAGAAATTTTGCAATTGATTTTAAACTAACTTCCCGATGAGCTAGAGACTTGAAACTTTAAACATTGTTCAGAACTGGATGACAATGCAATATTAACTCACTTTCTTAACATTAACATTGTCTGTTCGTTAGAGAACCCTAATTCTTCGGATGACAGGTCGGTGCGGCAGAGCGTTGCGTTACCGACGCGCGATAATAATACACCAATCTGTTTTAATTTTTTTTACCAGGGTTTTATTTAATAATAATAATATTTATAGTGAATAGTGCATTAATGACAATTTCTTCGATGGTGAAGGAGACAGCCACCCAACGCAAGCGACGCCTACAGAAGGAGAAGCAAAAACGACAAAAGAAGAGAAACTGAAATTTACCACATGTCTCTGTTATAATCTCATCAAAATGTTTAAAGTCGATTGAAAAATTTCATACACACAAGACTAAAAAACAGAAAATAATTGTTAATTTTTTTTTTTTAATATACCACGTTGTTAAGACGGATTAAAAAGTATAAAATAATTTTTTCTAGCCCCATACAGATAGTCCTGAAACTGTGATTGTAAATTTTTAATACCTATGAAAACACCTATGATTTAAAACGAAAAACGTGGGGCGCAAGATAATATACATTCCTTCCATACCATCTCAGTTATCTATTGCATGCGCCCCACGTTTTTCGTTTTAAATCTTACAAGCATTTTCATTGCTATTAAAAATTTGCAATCACAAAGTTTCAGGACTATCTCTATGGGGCTAGGAAAAATTATTTTATACTTTTTAGTCCATCTTAGAAATTTGGTATATTAAAAAAATATTTTTTAAATAATTTTGTATTCCTATTATTCAGTATTTAGGTTGGCTGTGCAAATTTCTGATATATAATAAGAGCATCGGATACATACCTTGTGCCATAGCTGTTGGCATGGCTATTTGCAAAAACAAAGAGATTTTGAAATTAATTTGTTCCTTAATAATCTGGATATAGCAAACTATTCTGTTTGTTAAAGAATAAAACAAATTACTCGCAAAAGCTAAATTCATTATGTTTGTTACTTAAAATATTTCATGTATTACAATTAATTTATGATTTATTTCGTTTGGTAGTTATTGTCAAAATCAGTTTGCACTTAATATTATATACAACATTCAAGCTACATTACTTTATGAATAATAGTGCTTTTAATATTTTTAAAAACCAGTGAACTCCAGAAAATAGATGAAAGCTTTAGTAGTTCTAAATACAAAGAATTTAAATAATCTAAGAGATTAATCTTTACATTGACGTTTTTACATGAAATACACACTATTCCACATAAAATGATATTCGGATAAACAGAGATTTACATAAACAACGTTTAAGTTTGCATCTTTCAGCAGTTTATGTTAATTTTTTTCTTTATGCACTTTTGTCATCTAATTTAAATTTCATTAGACTTTTTTTTAAGCTGCTCTTATGCGGGCCCCGCACATCAAATTCCGGGCCCTGGTACCAAATATAATACCAGGCCATTTCCCCCTCCCCCCATGTTATGAACAAAATAAAAAAAAAAAGGGAATCTTCAATTTGACAACCAAAACAAAAGGAAATCTCCAGTTTTACAACCAAAAAAAAGCCCGAGCCCCTTTGAATCTCAGCTCGGGCCCCCTTTGACGGCCGGGGTCCCGGTGCTGAGGGACCAACTGACCCCCCACCCCCCACCCCTTGTGAGGGCCCTGCTCTTAAGTCTACCTAAATTGGTACATCAGAAGGAACCCATGAATCGCTGCAATTCGCATATCATTGGTAGCATTAGAATTGGTTGTTCCAAGTAATTGTATCAGCAGTTTTATGCAGGATAAATAGACAGAATACACCAGGCTGTATTCTATCAACGCAGTAACCTAAATTTAGCTTTTGCACATTCAGGTTATTGTTTTTGATTTTAATAAACTTAATGCTTATAATTATTGTTGGAATATAGAATTAAAAAGCAAAATTTTCGAAAATTTATTAACATTATTTTAACTTTGTAATTTTAAGTAATTACGAAAAAGATCATGAAATCATAATAAAAAACAATGAGATTGCATTTAATTTTTTGTTAACTATTTCTCAAGCAGAAAAACCATATCCAGTGTTTCCCATTTCAACTATCATGGCGAAAAAAAGAAAAAAAAATGAAAAGATCCTAAAAAATATCTTTCGAATTACAAATTTCTGAATATCTAATTTTTTATATAAATTTTACAAAAAGATAATAAAGACACTTTATTACTTTATATTTCTTGAACTCTTTTTATATGTTTTCTTAGCTGTAATTCATCAAATAATAAATATTTTGACGAGATGCAAAATCAATTCTATCGAGTAAATCTACATTAAATCTTTGTAAGATAGATGAATGTCCTATTGAAAAACACTATTAACTAAATGATTGCTAAGACATTTCAGAACGTCTCTTCAAGTTATGTCATTCAATCCAAAATTAAAATTTTAATTACTTACGTTCAATACGCTGATGAGAAGGAGCATCTAAGAATTCCATGAATTAAAATTAGAAAAAATAGTTAACTGCTTTCATAAATATTTTTTCTACTATTTAAGGCAGTGATTCTCAAACTTACATCTTTTCTGAATCATCTTTTAGAGTTTAATATTACTTTTAGTATTAAATTTTTAGAATAGAAACAGTTGTTTTGAAATTATCTGAAATTACTGTTATGGGAATAAATAAAATGCCTCTGTATCCAGACTGTGGATTTTCATTAAACGAAGGAGTTTGTCACGATTGATATAATCAGAGATGACAAGTTTGAGAACCACTAATTTAAGGCAAAATGAAGTAAGTGCACAACGACAAGAAGGCTATTTTAAAAGAAGCAGTTCCAAAACACTAAAGTCAGTTCCAAAACACTAAAGTCAGTTCCAAAACAC
>JAFIDM010000002.1:35970732-35997080 GCA_023159025.1 Thereuonema tuberculata
AAAACACTAAAGTCAGTTCCAAAACACTAAAGTCAGTTCCAAAACACCAAAGTACTTTTGCTGTTTGAAATTCTGCGAAAATAAGCCTTAAAATCAATAGCTATAATAAGAACCGAATCTCTTCAAAACAACAACCATAACAATCACAAAAGAACTAAAGTACTATTTTAAACTACTGAATATTTATTATGTTCGGTTTTGCATTAAAATGCCAACAAGTAAATAAATATAAATATGTCAATATTTTGTAGTTATTTTAGGAGTTATCTCTATGTGAAAATTGTTCTGTAGATTATTCAGTATTTTAACAGAACAAATTCTACTACAATTTTCATAAATATACTTATTTCCTTTTGGAAATTCATTGAAATTTTATGTTAAATACGAGATTCACTTCGAACTGTTAATAAATTGAATCTCATTTTCTTCATCAAATCTTTCAATTCTTCATTCTTTCATCATTCTATCAATAATCATCTAATCTAAGAAGTTCAATAGGTTTTCAATTTTTATACTGTGTGAATTTCAACAGATCTCTTCCGATTTCAATACATATAAAAACATCACTGCAGAGGGTTATCCAAATTACAGTGTAGTTCTCTAATTTCATCCTAATTTTAAGAATTTCAGTATCTTGTTAAAAGATAGAAAGTTCTCATTCTTTATTCTCTATATTAAAAAACAATTCTTAATAGATTGGTTGATTTTTTTTCCCTTTTCTACCTTTTATGCTATGTTTTACAAATTTGCACCAAAACTCGCAGTAAAATTAAGATGGGTTTTATTCTTTAACGTGCCAGCGAACAAAATAACTGAAAGTAGTTTCACGATAGTAGTTACTTCCATAAATCAGTTCTCATGTGGGTTTTGTGATGGTGGACGATCCGCTCTAGGCAGTTTTTCTCGGGGTTCTCCTATTTCCCCTGCGAGCCTCCCACCATACTTTCTCAGTCTTTCTCTCTTATTTGTCCTCATTTCCTTGGGCTTAGCACAATAGATCTACTGGTCGCAGTGCTTGGCTACCTGCCATCCACATTCACCCCATTCTAATCTAATCTAAAATCTACTTCAATGAAAGTTAATAATATACAATCTGCAGTTGATGCTAGTTCTCTTTCTGGTGTGGCGCGATTTTTACCCTGAGTGGACAAATACTAACCATTTTCCTATTAATATAAAGTCATTTCATGTAAAATCATCATCATTTAAAAAATTTTTAAAAAAATTATTTTCGTACGAGTGTTTCTACATATTTCAATAATTCAAAAATATTTTTTAAAAATATTCCCTGCAATTTACTTTGTGATACGACTATTTTTCCAGCATTGCTAACACTACATTAGTCTCCAAAAGACCTAGAGATATATTGAGATATATTTACTGCTTTTAAAAGTGGACTATATTTCACGTCATAATAAAGTTTTGTTCATCTGGGTAAAATTAAGACTGAAGTTTGATAATTTTCTTTAGAATTTAGTTTTTAAAATTTTTAAAAAATAAGATCGGGATTCTAAAACTTTAAACTTTTACCACACATTACCTATCCTCAAAGTACTAGTCAGGGAAAGTTAAAAACTTTCCTTTCTTATTTTATTGTCCTAAACATGGGTTTCACAATTAATTTACATATATCCAGGCACTAATATTCCAGGTGGGGGAGTGGAAAAAATCTGAAATTTTCAAGTAGTGTATGATAACTTACTGCGCTAAAATTTTGGAATTTTAGAAATTTTGGGTTTTATTGCAGTGACATGATGAAAAGTCCTAAAAGCTTGCTAAATTATTTCTGTGCATTTCTAAGTTTGTTGTAAGATTTCTAGTAATTATCTTTATTAACCTCAAAATTATGATTACATAACCTCCATTAATCTAAATATCAACTTTAGAAGCATTGTATCAACAGCATCCTCATAGTATTAATGCATTTTCATTGAACTATCGAGTTTTCATAAATAACAACACTGGTTAGTTTCTTCACTTGCCTCTCAATTTCTGTAAGCCTATAATTATTTTTTGTGATAAAGTTACAAAATCCATGACTGAGAATGGGTTATCAATAAAGGGTTTTATGACAACTGAAAGTGTAAATTCAACTTTAGTGAAACAGGTCAAATTTTAATGTTTCTTTATTTCCGGCAAAGATTGTAAGTAAAATGAAATATTTACTTTTTACTATATTTGTTTAATATTTCAAATGTTACTGTCAAATTTCTTAAAACTTATTTAACAATGTCTCAACTGAATTATTTTACAGTTATCTAATAAAGTTTTCTTACCTTTTTTAGATTTTTCTGCTTCAGTTTCTAGATAACAAAAAAATAAATATCCATAATTGATGGCTTACTTACTGGCATCGATTAGTGTTGAATCAGCATCTAAACAACAAAAGATAAACACTTGTGTAGAGGGTTTCTTATTTTTATTAAATTGTTTACATTAATTTTCAAATTTTATCATAATCTCCCATAACTCTCTCCCTTTAAAGAATTCGTTATATGTTAATATAAAATACTTCACTTGCAATCACTTCTAGATTGCAGCGATGAAGTTTTAACGCTTCATTTTAAGTCATACTCTAAACCAAGGTATTCGACTAATATATACAGAAATAATTACTTTTTTATAAAATGAAAATATGAAAATTAAGTAATTTAACTTAAATGTAGTAAAATATTTACTTGAGAGAATGGTTCGTCCATCTCTATCTCTATAACCTAAAAGATTAATAAAAATATAAATTTTAAAATTATATTAAACATATACAGTATTTGCTTATAATATATATAACAAAATATATAAGTGTTTTATTTTGTGTTAAATTTTGTTTATATTAACAAAACATAAAACTGATAACCAAAACATTATAAAAGTTTAAATCATCACCAGTAACACGAACAAATGTAGGAACTTAAAATACATTTATTACAAAGGCAAATTTTCCAGAAGACAAACCACGTCTTCTCTTTATCAAGCCTACAAAATAATTACAAGTTACGATTCTAAATCGTGTAAGTTCGTTTAAGTTCGTACATTTTTATTCTTGTTACTGGTGATGATTTATACTATTATGAATTCTAAACGAGAAGGAATTAAGAAGAAATAAGGTATGTATAATTATAAAAGTTTGTTAATTCAGCTTCAAAAATTGACAAAAATTGATTTATACAAAGATAATATCCAAATTTCTGATGATTACATTATTGCTTTCTGAATGAAAAGGAATACTAATGAAATAGCGTATTTCTGATTATAAGTTTATCAGAAAAATTAAAAAAATATATTTTAGTATATTAATTAACAGCATATTAATAAATATTAGTTAATAATACATTTATATTTATGGATCTTGTTATATTATTGTAAAACTCATATTCACTCTTTACACTAAAAAAAGATTAAGAAATCAACAGAAATAAAAATAAAGAGAAAAGAATTAAACTTATTTAAATTAAACTTTAAAAGATTCAAGAATTTGGAATTAAAGCATTTTCGGTGAAACAATATGTAACTAATCTAAACAAAAAAAAAGGAATTTTTATTTCATTTTTATAGGAAGGATTTTTAATTAATGCTTTGTTAATCAATTGAGCTGTTCGTGAAGAGTTTAAGAAATTAATAGTTACATTTAAGATATTAAAACTTACCTCCTACTATAGTTTCGACAGCTGTTCAGGAAAAGAATTGTGTAACAATCATTAACTAATTTATATTAAAATGTTAAAAAAAATAACAACTCTTAAAGTATTTTATATAATGTACTATAAGAGATAGGAATGCATATCCTACGACAGCCCCCGGATATTCCAACGTTCCGTGAATAGGGACTAAGATGATGTCGTAAGGATTAAATAACGATTAACGATAAAATACAGATAAATAATTTCTACAGATAAATAAATGATTTCTAAAATAAGATATTTAGTTATAAACTGTTACAATATTTCGGATTTTAGATTTTTCCAGATTTTCGAATATGCCGTAATAATGCTGCAGGGAAGTGAAATGTTTACTCTCATAAAAGTTATTTTTCATTTAACATAAAAAAAAAACCCAGAAATTCAAATGAAACAAATAAAGATTATAAATTTATTTATTTATCATCTTCGGAAGAAACATCGAAAGAGGTGGATGCTTCAGAAAGGGATTCTCCATATATAAGAATGTTTTGCTGCCTACGGTCCTAGAATGATACATTCTATGAAAAATTGATCTCTGCTAATTGCCTGATAGTGTGAATTGCCTTAAGACTTCCTTGCCTCCTTCCTTCATCGGCGGGACCATAGCCATCTTCAGCCAATAAGACCAGCGTATTGTATAGTTTATGCCTCTGTTTATTACATACCTTATTCTAGTTGTATTCCGAAAATACAATTAGAGAGAAATGTAATCACAGATATCAGTCAGTGTTTAATGGTCTGCGTAGGAACACAAAACATTAAGGATTTGTGTAATGACAAAAAGGAATACTATGGATAGGTTCCCAATGTATTCCTCAGCTGAAGGAGAATGAATGAGCACATTTACATTCACTAAATAAGCAGTAGTTTTGAGTGTAAGAAAATTTGTTTAGATCTTTTGGTCTAAGAAAATACTGAAGATACTTTAGAAAGAGTTACCTTCGGCGATCAGCAGACCAGAACAACACAAAGAGAATGATTTTATACATATCATACAGGGGTAATCATACAGGAGAACTCAATAACCTTTTCGATAATTCCGATTTGTCTTCCGATACCGGTAATCAAAATGATTTATTTGACAAACAATATAGATTATTCTGTCATAAGGCATTTCTAATGGTACAAATATGGAGTTATTAACGACCAGATTTGAACTTATTCGAATACATTTTAGGATGAAATACATTTATATTCTAAATCGATAACTGAGCATATTTCTATAGCGACAATGTTAGCCAACCAATAACGGATTTAATACAAAATCTGGTCATGATCACAAATTGCACCACAACAACCAAAATAGGTCGATCAGCAATTTAGATGGATGTCATTGACTTTATTATAAAACCGCTATTAACTGCATAGTAATGATACTTGGAAGGCATTGTATGTAAATTATTCTACGAGAACTTATGTAGTTATATCGTGAATATTACATCTAAATATTGTCAACCATTTGTAATTTCAGTACAGCCAATTAAATTTATTTTTCAAAGAAATAATTTTAGATTTCCTTTAAAAGCAAATAAATAAAGCTCTAACATTAAAAATCTTCCTTCTTCAATACTCTTGTAATATTCTGGCGATATTTCGCAAAATTTATCATTTCGCTTTTTCAAGCCTTTTTCTTCAAAATAACTTCGAGTCTATCTCAACTTTATGAGTTTCCTTTCCAATACTAATGCAATATAACATTAGGCAAATACAAACTCTTCCACACATCACATTTAGTATTCAAAATATTTATTATATACTAAATACAAAAGACAAATTTAATTGAAATTTGTTGATATTCCATGCCTTTATTTTATTATGCTGTTCAACCCTGTTCTTTGTTTGTTTATTACTTCATTCTAATTTTTACCTTGAAAAAACGAAGATGTATGAAAATTTGTCTTTTGTATTTAGTATTTAATATAATAATATTTTTTGTATTTAGTATTTTGTATAATATTTTGAATACTAATGTGATGTGTGAAAGAGTTTGTATTTGTCTAACATATTCGAAATGGAAAGAAAGAAGATCGTGGAAGAATTTGGAAGTTATTTTGAAGAAAAAGGCTTGAAAAAGCGAAATGATAAAATTTCGCGAAATATCGCCAGAATATTACAAGAATATTGAAGAAAAAAAATTTTTAATGTTATATTATATAAATAGAATATCATAAGTTATAATAAATAAAGCTCTAAATATTTAAGGAGTTATTTGAATGCCATTAAATTCCTGCTTTGAAGAAAAATAACTTTTCAACATGTTTGAAGAAGAAAGGTTACATGGATTTAAAAAAAAAACTAATTAATATTAGACTATTTTTGAAATCCTTTTCTTAAAAAAAATATAAAATAAATTTTTCCAAATATAGACAGTGAAATTATAAATTATACAAACTGTGTCATAGTATTCGAAAAACATTTTTCATTATTTGTAATTTTTAAATAAAAACAATGCAACTTAATTTTTATATAATCAGGGTTCAGCAAAATAATTACTGAATTACATAAAGAGTGGATTTCCCTAAATACCTAAAGATTTAAAGTTAAATTTGATATATTTTATTTTTCATCATTTGAATACTTACTAATTCATAATTTGAATTTGAATACTTACTTGGAATACTAGGATTTGGTACCTCAGGATTTGCTTAAACATGAAAGTGAAAGAAAATACAATCAGAGATACATAACTTTACATTATTAAAACAACAAAATAAGTATATATCACTTTAAATACGGAAATGTTAATCATGATAATCTTAAAATGATAATTCTCATCATTCTCGAATTTTAAAGTCAATATTGCTAGATAAATCATGAATTTTTTTATCAGCTTTTAAACTGAATGAAAAAATGTACATATATTGTTGGCAGCTACAGGTTAGAACCAAAATTCCAAAACCTGCGATCTACAAGTTCTATTAACGGTTTGTATCCAAGACAGAACAACTGAAGAGTTTAAAAGCAAATAAGGGTAAATGCTAACTATATTTTTTTTTCATTTTATTTTATTTTATTTTTTTGCATTTTTGAGAATGGTAATTATACAGTACAAGTTACTTTAGCCTTTAGGTCATTCTTGTTTATCAAATGTTTGATTATTTATTTCAGTTACATTCCTTTACCAACAAGTATAGTAGGTATAATCCTTATTTTTTTAATTATATATTGTGGAACGAAATTATATAAAACACCATTAAAAATAGTTAGATTTTAAACAAAGATTTTAATTATAAAAAACTTGAAAAGCTCAATTCATCATCACATATCACTATATTTCGCAGAAAAATACTTATTCTGCTTCATCAGGCTTAATACAAAGAAAACATAGAATAATATAAACAAACGATAAATAGGCAAAGTTATAAACAAAAAGGCAAGTTATAAAACGATAAAATGTTGGTAATGTTACCATGTTTGCAATTCAAAATAAATCCTTGCCTTTTCAATTATTTAAAAATCGGCACCCTGAAACTTCAGATTGGGCGAACCATTGCATGAAGTTTGCACATAATCCGGACCCTTTAGTGACTGTACTGTATAAAAATATATATGACGAAACTACAAGGTTTATGATTGACGTTTGCGTTATTAATAGTTTTGATTGCTTCAATAAGCAAAAAGGAGTAGAAATAAGCCCTTTTTTATCAGAAACGTTCAAAAACAATTGTAAAAATCAAGAAATTTTAAATAATTGGAATGTTTTATTATGATCTTTGTTTAAACAGTACATACGCAACAAGTATTTGTTTTGAATTGTAAACAAGATAACATTACCAACGTTTTATTGTTTTATAACTTGCCTTTTTGTTTATAACTTTGCCTGCTTATCGTTTGTTTATATTATTTTATGCTTTCTTTGTATTAAGCCTGATGAAGCAGAATAAGAATTTTTCTGCGAAATATAGTGATATGTGATGATGAATTGAGTTCTTCAAGTTTTTTATCCTTTATTTATATGTGGTTTGTATATTTATTTATTTATTTATTAAAGATTTTAATTATTTAAACAGCTTTGATAAATTTTCTTGTCAAGGTAACATAAACTAGAACAAATATTATCAAACTTTCTTTGAATAATATCTATTGAACTGTTTTACTGCCTTCATTTCAAAAAAAAAAAGCTTCTTGAAGTCTGTACTTTTTCTTTGGCGTTCGTTATTCTTTTCATTATAATTATGTTTTCTTTGTTTGTTTCTTTCTTTTAATTCGTTTCAACATATGTCTATAATTTTTAATTAAACGGAAATCGTCTTCTAGTCCATTGAAATTGCAGTCAATGCTTCTGTAATATCTGTGGTAACATTCTTACCTTTGATACTCATGTGTAAAAAAGAAACTTATTCAAATACTTTATCTGTCTTTTCTTTGGTTCTATATAACTGTACTTCAAATTATCACTGTATACCATTCACTTGCTTTTCGACGATAATGTTTAGTGAAGATTTTTTTATTGCAACATTTGGGAAATTCCTTGTAAGAACATTTTCACTAAAGCACTGGATTTGCCAACTTACTTAGCTAACTAACTTACATAGCTATAGAACCCATTATATTTCATCTTTGATTTTAAATTCTTTAGGTCAGTATATATTAAAAATCAATTATTCTTATACCGTATTCTTACACCGATGAATTAAATATCTTAAATTATTTCTTCTATTGTATCAAATCACTTTTTTCCACTTTTTACCTTAAAAAAGTATTTAAAAAAATGTAAAAGAATTACACAAACTTGAGTTATTTTAAAAATTTTATTTGTTATAGTAATGCAAAAGTAAAAATTCTGCTTTTTAGCTATTAGTATCAGGTCAATAGTAGTACATTGGTTTTATTTTCGAAAATATGTTACTTGACAGATACTTACTTCCAAATGGACTGCCTTTAAAAATAGTAAAATTCAAACGAATTAAAAATAAATTAAATTAAATAAAATAAGAATAAAAATTGAAAAGCAAAGCTTCGAAATATAATGAAAAGCAAGGTAAAATATAATTAAAAGCAACATAGTAAATATTTAAGCGAATGACGTTGATCACTTTCTATCTAAGTTATAGAATAGTTGAACTTTCTTTGAAATTAACACTATAGAAAGATATAATAAAACCAGGGATAATTTAAAAAATATATAAAGAATCACTTTTTTTTTCTGTTTGGCAATCATTCATCTCTTTTCAGACATGATGATGTGATGTGATGCCGGTACGCACCGAAGTGCGAGCTTCGTATCCGAAGCATCCGTGTTCCAGGGAGCGCTAGTGTTCCCAAGATGGCGAACCCCTAGCAGACTCCCTAGAATTTCAAGGGAAAGATACTCGGGTGGTTTCCCGTGGCCTTCCCCAGGACGCCATTAAGGAATGACGTCAGACCGAAGAGAAAGTGAAGAAGAGGCTGGACAACCAGGAAAGGAAATTGAAACAGCCATGCCACTGCCGGGATTCGAACCCAGGTACTGGCGCACTGGCCGCCACGGCAGACCGCCGCCGAGACCGCACGGCCACGCCAGCACGGCATTTTAAGACATATCTACAGTAATATGTTGATATTCAGCGTTATTGTTTTTTCTAAAATACTTAAAACATATTCATCGTTAATTCTTATTGACATTTGTAGAATATGAAATTTCATACTGAAATCAGTAATTGAAACATGATGAGCCACGCCAATTCAAATAATGGATAATTGTTTTTCAAGGAAATGATGATTTTCTCGAATTTCAGGATACTTTTATATGATGTTGCTTGTTTGTTCTGAAAATATATCAGAAATACGAAGAGAGTACCAGAATAACATTTTTTTAATTATTATTTTGATTTTATTTCTATTTAATTGTGGAGTCAAAAAGTTAAATTCAAGAAAGACGGAAATTCAAAAAATTGATATAAAATTGTAAATGTTGATCTTCAATGAAATGATGGCAGCACCAAGGAATACCTATAGTTTCCATGCGATTTTTATGTTTCGGAAATGGAATGACTCTTGTATACATTTACTAACATTAATATGGCATTTCAAGAAAGCTTTCTGCTAATATTCTGTATTGAAAACATGGTTGCTATAATGGAGTAGATATTTTATTCAAAATGATCAAACCATAATTTATCAGTAGTTATCAACAGTAAAGTTCTCTCATCAATAAGCCAAGCGTTTTCTTAACTTTTTTTCCTCAACTCCTCTTTTTTTTTGGCGATGGCCTTGTACGAGGTTCATTCAAGTTTTAACACCTTCGATTTTTTTTCTCAGAACTAGAAACAGATAGAAACATGCGGTTTGTTTTAAAATAAGCGGACACTCTTTGTCAATGCATGACAGAGATGGCAGCATTGTACGGCACAAAGAACCCTAGCGGCAGCGGCAAGAGAGAGGATTGTTTTTGATACTTAAAATGTCGACGTTTTCATTACAAGATCAGCGTGTAATCATTCGTTTTCTCCATTTGCATGGTGTGACACCAGTTGAAATTCATCGCCAATTGAGTGAGACATATGGTGATTGTGTCATGAATGTGTCTAATGTGCGTTCGTGAGTGCGACAGTTCAAAGAAGGCAGAACGTCGTGTGACAACAAACCAAGACAATTTCGGCCTCGCACAAGCCTATCTGACGACACGATCGAGCGAGTTGAGAAATTTGTTTTGGATGATCGCTGAATGAGTGTGGAACAGATTGCCTCCAAAGTTGGCATTTCCTTGGGATCTGCGCACACAATCCCGCAGGACGACCTGAAAATGCGAAAAGTGTCCTCTAGGTGGGTGCCACGAAAACTGACGGACGATCTCAAGCCTGCATGCGTGGCATGTTGCCAGGCAATGTTGATGCCTGATGACGGCATGAATGGGACTTTCTTTTCATCGATTGTGACAATGGATGAGACATGGATGCCGTTTTTCAATCCTGAAACGAAGCACACAGAGTCACCGCCACCAAAAAAATTTCGGGTAAGCGCCAGTGCTGAAAAAATGATGGTGGCCATGTTATGGGACAGCGATGGAGTAGTCTTTACTCATTGCATTCCAAAAGGCACTACGGTGACAGGTGCATCCTACGAAGATGTTTTGAAGAAGAAGCTCCTTCCAGCATTGCATGAAAAACGGCTGGAAAAGCTGGCATGTGTGCTCTTTCACCATGACAATGCACCAGCGCATCGAGCGAACGTGACGCATCAGTTTCTTCGTGAAAACGACTTTGAAGTGATTTCTCATGATTTCTACTCACCTGACGGGGCTCTTAGCAACTTATGGCTGCTTCCAACAATGCATCAGCGATTTTCCAGTGGTCAAAACAGATTCCTAAAGAAGTGTTCGCAGCGGCCATGGAATCATGGCGATGACATTGTGAAAAATGTGTACGGCTGCAGGGAGATTACGTCAAGAAGTGACACAAGTTTCATAGTTCTTTTTGTGATTAGTTAGTGAGAAAAAAAATTGCAGATGTTATAACTTGAATGCACCTCGTAATTTCAGTTTATAGCGGGACGAAGGCGTCCCCAATTTTGAGCGGATTCTGGTCATTATCACCCCTTCTGACCAGGTGACAGGGATGCTCAACTCTTACTCTTTAATATTCTTTAAGACAGTAGTTTCCCATTGTGGATTAATAAACCTAACAATTAATAAGAATACTTCACTTCAAGTGATTTTTTAGCTCGAATTTCAGTAAAGCAAACGAAGAAACTAATGCAAAAGAACTATCAAAAATAAAATAAAAACTAATATCGCTTCTTACTCGATAGAAACATTTATTTTCGATTCTACATAAGCATTTGATTAATACTACATTACTATTATTTAAAGAAAATTCTGTAATTAAAAATAAAAGTTTTTTTTTCTAAGTTTGAATGTTTGATGAGATATTGACATCGTTAAAATATAAATAGTGAATTTAGTAAATATTGGGTTGGCCAAAAAGTTCGTTCGTTTTTTTTTTTACTTTACGTTGTCTCTAGTAGCGCGTAGGTGTCTTTACAGTCATTCGACACTATTTTGTTAGACTGTATTGTGACAGCTTGTCTTATCAGCTTGCATTTATAACAAAAACAGCTTGGCTGGGAAGTTCTGATTCATCCTCCATATTCACCAGACATTGCACCTTCGGATTTCCATTGATTTCGAGCTTTACAAAATTCTCTTAATGGAAAAAAATGCAATTCCTGGAAGGAATATTCCATTACCTGGAACTTGCTCAATAAGATAAAAAGTTTTCGGAAGATGGAATTACGAAGTTGTTAGAAAGATGGCAGAAGATCGTGGAACAAACCGTTGAAGACGTTGTTCAATAAAATTATTGGTGAAAATGAAAAATGTGTCTTTTCTTTTTACTTAAAAACCGAACCAACTTTTTGGTTAACCCAATACTTAATCGTAGTTAATACAACAATTTAGATAACTGTATTACTAACCATAAGGACTTGCGTATCCACCTGCTATGAATTAAAGAAATGCATTTTAAGTTATTTAATATGAAAAATTAAATAAAATGATTTATAATTATAAATAACAAAAAGTTTCTTAAAATCGAAGTCTTTTGGGGAGAAGAGAGATCATTGTCTGAAAAATTTAATTTTAATATGTTTTAATATGAAGCTTCAAATACTATAAAAATTACATTCATTAATGCAAATGTCTAGAATTAATATTAATTCATAAAATCTCTATAATGTTAGATTTAAGATTTTAACAAAGTATAAAATAACACGATTTTTAAATATTATATTTTTTTTTCTTACTGTTTTCTCCAATTCCTGCAAAAGTCAAGTAAAAAAAAAAATCATACTTCCTATTTCATAATAAATAAAGTTAGTTAAAGTTGCGATCAGGCCCTGAGGACCGCGCAATGCAACTGGGTGGTAGGCTCCAGTGTTCAGAACCTACGGGACAAAGTTGAGGAAGGGGGGTCGGCCCGTCGCTCGCCCGCCTTTAACTCCCGGGAAAGAAACCTGGTACCCATTCTATAGAGGGCTGGGTAGACCCTAGGGCCTGTTTGGAGGAGAAAGAACCGTGGAAAAATTCCCGTCCTCCGCCGAGGCCAGAAATCGAACCCGCCACCTCCAACCCGCAGCCAAGTGCCCTTACCCACCGGGCCCACATTTCATAATAAATACAAATTATTTTTAAAATCTGTTATCAAAGTATGAAAAACGAAAAAATGATGGAAATACATATTCGTTTGCTTTCACGCCTTGAGCCATCATTGACGGGAATCTGGGACAGCTGTTTCATCCTTATTAGGACTCTTCAGCCAGATTTAAGGACGAAACAGCTTTCCCGTCGATGATGGCTCAAGGCGTGAAAGGAAACGAACGTGCATTTCCATCGTTTTTCCGTTTTTCATGATACATATAATGCAACCTTCCTACTTATCAAAAGTATGAAAAACAGAATCCCTTTTTTAATTCTGTCACGGTGATTATTCATATCTCGTGAACAATCAAAAAAATAATATTGGTAAAAGAAATTGCGCTCTGCTACCAATTTTATGTCACGAAAAGCATAAAAATAAATTTAATTTTGTAACAGTAAAAGGAAAATAGTATACATCTGCTACCAATTCGGCACAGGATTAAAGTTAAGTTATAAACATAAAATAATATTAGCTATATTTATGAAGTCATAAATTTATATTAAAATAATTATATATACATGTAGAATATCTACTATTAATGGGCTGGGCCAGAGTTTGATGATTAATAGTATATAAATCTGAATGAATAAATAAAATTACTCCTCTTAACTAATAGGAGAATTAAAAAAAATACAACAGGATTAAATTGAATAAAATATTTATATCACTCCATTATTAATTAACCTAAACAAATAATTGTAATGTGAAATAATAAAAAAGGAACAGTTCTATAAAGAATTGTCTTTTCAATTTGTACAATGTTTTATTATAAATAAATTTCTATATGTGAGGGTCCATAGCTTCTCCGAGTTGCACATGTAAAATAAATAGACAGTATTTGCAGTTTATAGTTCGTCGCACGAAGATCGTTGTTGGGGCACCTTGTTTCGCATTTATTTTCGATGAAAGATTTTCCCAAAGAAAATATACGAAGCAATAATATATTTATATATTTCATTCTTAAAGAACGGTGTCAATCCAATACACATACGCACGTCACCGAGTATCCTGGCATTAATCATGGAAAAAAGGTTTTCGGCGAGATTAAGCTTAATTGCAACTGCGGAAACTACTGCGTTGGTATGACGGAGTTCTCTTTTTACATCTTCTGTGTTCTCTCGGGACGGCAAAGTTTTACTTTTCCATAGGTAGTCTACTTGGACAGCACAGCAGCTCTCAACTCCTTGCTTCCTATCACCAAAAGTCTGCATTCAACAGTGACTGAAGTTTTATTACATTTATTCCAGTCAGTTCGGAGGAATAAAAAATGATGCTCCAGTAGTCAGCAATCATCTCTCTATTTTCAAAAACAACTTGTTTTTCATTTTTCTCTGATGTCAACAAATTAGTAAACAGCCTTTCACAAAGCTTACAATTAGATATAAGATAAGGATGATTGACGGTTTTAAAGACAGTGTGAATTACAAATTTTTATAGAGAGAAAGTAATAAACAAAGTTCACATGTGCGAATAAGGGTAATAAAAAAAACGATAAAATTGTTTCAGAGAATTAAAGAATACAAGAAAATTAAATTATAAAAATGATTGGATTTAAGATAAAATAAATATTGATTTATCTTATAGTAAAGATTTATGATATCACAAAACAAGGAGTGAAAAACATATTATAAAAAGCATATCAAAATAAACGGGGAGAAAATTCAAAATAATCAAAATAAACCGTTACAATACTTAAATGTGAAAAGCGTAATATATTATTTTTCCAACCTAAATTGATAACCTATATTTTTTCCAAATATAGGTTGTCAATTTTAAATGTATATGTTGAAATAATTGAATTCAAACAAAATAAAAACATAAATGAATTCTACTAACCAGCATATTTATCAGGTTCATCTGAAAATAAAATATTATCACATTAGTAATTTTGTTCAGTAATACGATTAATGTGAAAGAAATTTTACTTATTTAGTGAATTATCGTTGCTTTATAAATAAGTTTACGTGATACAAATTCGAGAAATTTTCTTCAATATACAATGTGGTAATGAATTTTGTTGAAGTGATATTTCCAAGTATCTCTCTGCAGATTATTATGTTAGCCATGCAAGACACTAACTGCTATTATTATGCGAATTAATATAATTGATTATTACTGAATATTCTAGAGAAAAATATAAATCCGCATATCACCAAAACATTCGTAATAAAGCTAATAATTCAAAATATGTTTGTTAAATACTCACGGAAAACATTTCCACCTTGAGGAGGCGCTGAAATTTGAAATATAAAAAATTATAGTAAGTCCATTTTAAAATGTAAGTAGGCATGGGAATGAACCCTTTTAAAGGAATGGATCTCACCCTTTTAATGTGTTTATCCTTTTTAAAATACTTGTTTATAAAGTATCCATGAAAATTTTAAATAAGAATATGTCTCTTTGCGTATGAAAATTTAACGTTTGTTAAAAACGTTGATATATTATTAAAAAATAATTGAGGCCAGACACAATAATTAGTTTTGAAAAAGACATTTAACACATTAAAAAACGATCAGGTGTAAATCGGCAAACCGATCGTTCAGATCGTTCACTTGTAAACGATCGGTTCGCCGATTGAAACCTGGTCGTGTTTTAATGTGTAAAATTTATTTTTAAAAACTAATTAGTGTGTGTGTGGCCTCAAGGATTTTTAATAATATATATGTGAGTTTGTGCTATCGAAAAAAATGTTCAAAGAAAATTGGTTGATAAAGTGTTTATGGAACAGTGTAACAGAAGAAGGAAATACAAAATTCATCACTTACTGAAATTCAAGATAAAATATAAAGAAGAATTTTCAACGAGGGAAAATGAGGATGCAGTAAGTAATAGTTTCACGAATTATAAAGAGAAAACCAATCCTCGGATTCATAACCTAATCAGAGGAATATGTGGATGGATGGATATGTGGATGTGAATGTATATCTCTTTTATCATAAAATGAGATGCGTCTCTTACCTAAAACAAAAATTTTAATTTCAAGCTTTGAGGCATTTGGAGGCAGAGTGGACTAACCCTTAAATTTCCGAGTTTATAATTTGTTTAGATCAGCCTGTGTTATGAAAGACGGTCTAACTGTTGGTAAAATGGAATAAGCTCTATTACTATTAGCCCCAAAATAGGAAAAAAAAGGATATGTACATATATCCTTACATATTATTTCTCAAAGGTGTTTCTGTGTCGGTACGCCATAACTTCTTTAATACTTCATCAAAATCAATGATTGAGAAATTAATTTAAAGATTACGTTCCCCGCTAATGACCAAAAATAAACAAATTGTTGTTTAAAATTAATGTTTTCGTTAAAAAACTTTATTTTAAAAACCTTTTTATAAAATTGTAGACACGTGTTAACAGAAGAAACTTATTTTTCGAAAGCGAAACAACATTTCAAATAATTCTACAGCGTCGTAAACTTCAAATATATCCTTTTTTTGAATAAAAATGCAGTTTAAAATGATATTTCATCCTTTGTTTAATAAGAACAGATAAAATATAAACAAAGATTTATATTTTAATAAAAATAAACGATTTATTACAATAAAAAACATAAAAATTTGTCACCTTCTCATATATTATTTCTCAAAGGTGTTTTTTTTTTAATCTCCTTTAATACTTCATCAAAATCAATGATTGAGCTATCATTTTGAAGATTACGTTCATTGCTAATGACGAAAAATAAACAAATTGTTTAAAATTAAAACAAATTGTTCTGCCGAACATGGTATGGCCCTACAGAATAAAAATTTGGACTTATCAGATTTGGCCTTCGATTGTCTGGAAAAAGGGCATATAATGGACAGTAATGTGAAAGTGTTATACAAAGAATGTGATTTAAAACTAAGGAAAATCTTAGAAAGTAGTGTTATAAAAAAACACTAAAAGGGAAAAACTTCAACAAGTACGAAGGAGTTCATGTTAACCCTTCAACTGTCTTATTAATGAGAGACTTAATCAAAATAAATAGTATAAAAACAGCAACAATTGACGTTTTTAATTATTGAAAAAAAAAATTTATTATTGTTTTTAATGATTGTAATAATTAAATAAAAATTGATGTATTTTTGTAATAACAGCTAAATTACTTGATTCGCGAGTTTTTAGGATTTGTTAAAACTTCTAACCATTTTTGCTTTTGCTGTATTACTCCTTTTATGTTATTATGCTTGAAAAAGAGAAGACGAATTTTAACTTCTCGTAAATTCGCAATTTGCAGAATTGCTAATAAATCTATTTTAAATACTGAAATTAGATATGTGGAGTATTTGTTTAAAACTAATGTTTTCGTTAAAAAACTTTATTTTAAAAACCTTTTTATAAAAATATAGAAGGCGCCATCTATTGATAATCAGTTCATTTATTTATTTCCACATTACCATTCGGTGACTGATCAAGATACCACGCGAATTATTCGCACGGGTCAACCTTTTTATGATCTATTGACAATGTGTTTAACTAACATGCACGACAGCTGTTGAATTTGTTTATTATTTTTGAAAGGTGGTTTATTTTGTTGCGAATTATTCGCATGGGTCAACTAGTTTTGTAGAAATATTTAACTTTAGAGTTCAATATCTCAAAAAGTTATTCAGAAGAGTTAGTCCAATCTGGTTCTTAACGCCTCAATTATGAATATATTTTATTTCTAACTTAGTAGTTTTTAATTGATAACAGTAATATTTTCTTACGATTTTAATTTTTTCTAGAGCTGCTATTTAGTAGTCAAATGGTCAAGATAGTAGCTTGCAAAGGTCCGAATTTTCTTTTAAGATTGACTCTGTATTTTTGGAATAAAGTTCATTGCAATAATTCATTCTGAAAAATGGTCTACATAACAATCAAAACTCCTGGTCATAGAAGACTGGGAGAAAACGAACGCATGAGAGAATCCTCATGCCCTAATCAACTATTACTACAAATGGAAAAATAACGACGTTCAATTTTCATCATCATAAGATCAGAATCTTTCGTTGAGAGATAAGATGAAGATTTTTTTTTTTTTAATTTAAGTCAAACGTAATAAAATTTCTTAGAAACATCCACTTTTCTCGTCAACATTATGTGTCCAAAAACTTTTGAGAAAATAGCTAGGAAAATATTAATTAATTAAAAATGCAGATAGTTTTCCTTGTGCTATGTAAGCAAAATTGTTAAGAGTTTAAAATACTTACGGCCAGGATGGTGACCAGTTACGGGATCCCAAGCTGTAAATTACAATAGATAAAGTTTGAAAAGTTGTAATAAATCGTACAATCAGAAATGATTATTCTAAAAAAGTTACTTATCTATGCATCGTTATATTATAATGATAACTGAAATGTTCATAGAGAAGCAAACACCAAATGACAATTAATTTATCTCTTTGCGGAATTGTTCACAAGCGTGATTAAGAATTTTTTTTAGGTGCACATTCAAATATGAAAATAAAGCGAATTAAACAGTCGCCCATTGCAGTTTGAATAACGAACATATTGCTTTTTGTTTGGTACTATTTTTGGTATTTTTTTGGTATTCTGGTATTTTGGTATTATTTTTGGCATTATTCATTCAAACAAACAAATATTCCTATTTCATGGATTATCCCAAGAATCCTGTATTTTGACAAGAGCTTCATAAGAAGGAAATGAAAATCACTTAATTTACTATAATCAGTGTGAAATATATCGCTTTATTGCTTCTACGTTAAATAGTTTGCTAACATTAATATTGTTAAGTGTAATTAAAAAAAATTAAAAAATCCAGTTATAAAAAAAATTATTTGTATCAACTTGATTAAAATTCAGACGTTTATAGAGGAAGTTTCTTTCTTTTATTGATTTTTGTCTAGTATTGCTTGCGTAAAGTTAAACATGCCAGGTTACTTTATAAGTGAGATTATTATACTTTCCAGTTCATTGAGTTTCGTTGTGTCTCAAAGCAACATATTGCTATATATGGAACTATAGACATCACATAATCTAGATGGCATTGCCTTCATGAGTAATGGCTGGCACCGACGAGTTTGGTGACCACGGATGCTGCCGAACATCGCTATGAGTTATAATAAAGTTCCACCATAGGCCTAAGCAGGCCCTTGGGGTCGCAGATAGTAAGGACCCCGGCGCTTCATCACCAACGGTACTACATTGAGGTCGGGTGGTCAGCCTGACGCCCGTGCTCTTTAACTCCCGGGAAAGAAACCCGGTACCCATTCTACAGAGGGCTGGGTAGGCCCTAGGACCCGTTTGGAGGAGAATTTAAGTTATAGTGAAACTCAGCTGATTTTTTTTGTGAGTGTGTCGAACTTATCTTGCAGTGCTTTATTCATTTTTTTTTACTCTGAAATGTGAAACCTCGACAGTCTGACAAGAATAATGTTGACAATTGCGATTCTTTATAGATATTATTATATTTTACTGAATTTTCACAGTAATATTTACGTATCGCAAGTTGTTATTTAATGTAATGATTATTATATTTCTAAATTTTTATTTGTATTTTAAAATTAACCTGTAGAAACGACCGTTTCTTCATTACAAATGTAGCTAATCAAACTGATTATATACAGAAGTGAATGGTTCATGAGAGTGAGGTTTAGTAAAAATGTTCCAGTAGTTATTTAATTAAAATTTATGTTATAAAAATAAAAAAGTACGAGGATACTTACGTCTTTCCGGAAGCTGATAGGGATTGGCCGCTGTTAGATTAGAAAAAAAAATGTCAGCTAAGAATAATAAAACAAAACAAAAAGTTTCCCTACAGTCAAACTAAAAATTCATTGATTAATCGTTGGGTATCACAATTACAGGACTACTGTACCCAGATTTGACGATATCATTAGATTTATTTTCGAATCTTCAACAAAATTCTAAGAAACACCTCTTTTTAGTCTTCTGATCTAATAAGTATCAGAAGACTAATATTCCCGTTTTGTCTGTCCGTTTGTGAACAAGTATCATTAAAATATTATTAAATTATCATTAATCGCAGCAATCACAATAATCGCAACAATCACATTTATAATAATAAGAAAATTAAAGCAATATCAATTATATTTTCTTATAGGTATCAGAAGATGTTGCGAAGAATTGTGATTGGTTTACTAATCGCTATCCCTACCTTGTTTTCAATATAAGTTGATGTCAGTTTTACAACAGAATGTATATGGATAACATGGACATTCTGAGAATGACATTTGTCACCTATGATAATTTATAATTCAAAACAAAAATTTAAAAAAATTGAATCTGTAAGAAAGACTTCTTTGAATTTCCAGATGTTTCCTTAAGGAATGATAGCTTTACTTACAATGTTACTTCCAAAGACTTAATTTTCTGTATCATCACAATAAAAGATATTCTATTATCTCATGGCCCACGTAAGCCGTTGAAAGAAAATAGCAAATTTCTGTCATCGTTTTACTTACGTTAATCATGCAGCAGGAATTCAGTGTTGCTTAGTCTAATTGTAAAAGAAGTTAATATTTATAGAAATATGTATAGAATTATAAATGAACAAAAATTCACATGGACACTGGTGCTTTTTGATATCCAAGTAGCTTTAAGCTTAATCCTGTAATTTATTGTTTCTAAAACATTATGTATCAACTCATTAGCAATGTAAGCAACCATGGGGGATAAACAACCAAATTGTTTACCAAGTGACATTCTGCGCTTCCGATGGTCATTCATTAGAAATGTTTTTGTTTTTTTCCACTTTTTATATAAGAATTCATTTCCTGGCTTTGCAACAAAAGTTTTTTGATGACATGAATTTGTCCAAAAAATTATTAGTTAAATTTCAAAAGCGGGGAGGGGGGGTTAATCTAAAAACAAACTTTCAAAAAAGATAAAAATTTAATAATAAATTATTTCGAATTCATCAAAACTTGGATAGAGTGGGTGTTGTTGATTATAAAAAACATTTAATTTTTACTTATTTTTAATTAAATTTTACATAATAGCGAATTTTTGCTTTACCTAAATTATTAAAGCCTGTTGTTCGAATAAATGAAATTTCGTTCAAGTTTGTAGGTACTTACGTTTATCTGGTCTGAAATAAGTTGCCGAAGCTAAATTAAAGGGAATATTATATGTTAAAGGGTTATGTTATTAGCAACTCAAATAGTTTTAAACATATTATTTATTATTATTTTTATTTATATTATAGGAATTAATATTTGAATACTTATTTTATTTACTGAAATTCTTCTGGCTATAATCTCACATACTTTAAGGGAATTGAAGTAAAAATTGGAAATGTCAGCGATTGTCCTCAAAAATTTTCTTTTATTTCATTGAGTATTTTTTATTATTATTTTTTATTAAATTGACTGAAATAAAACATGGATGAAATAAAAACTGACTTTCTAAAATGAGGTAGTTATGAGTTTGGAAAAAAAATACGAGAACTGACATGAGATTGATCACATCATTACAATTTCTTATATTATTTCTGGAATATTATTTAATTCTTGGTTGAGTTTCACAAATTAACTAAATCAGTCAAGTTCGCAGTAAAATTTCATTATAATATGCTTATCATATTTATACAATTTATACAATTTATACAATTTACTGGCAGAGTTTGTATCCAGACATAATTTTGATTCAGTTCTTTTAAACGACCCCGAACATTAAGTGTAAACGAGGGGGAGGGGGCTCTTAAGAAAGTTCGTCCTTCTGACATCATTTCTACAGTCCAAGCTGTAAGCTGAATTTCACCTTATTGTAACCCTTATGACCCTTCCCCCTTGTAGAGGTGGAAAAAAATAGAGGTGGAGTCTCAGTCTATGGCTACTTATCTGTATTTAAATACATACTGAAACTTACTTGCTGGATCGGCAGCCCTAAACATACCTAAATAAAAAAAAAAAGTACATTTGTTAGAAAGCTTTTATTTCATAAAATATAAGATTCTTGATTCACTAGGTTTTCTGAAATAACAAATCTAAACAATCTACGTCATCAGTTTTGAAAATACTTCCATTTAGATTCAAATAGCTTTGCCTGTAGGAGCATTCCACGGGTTGGATATAAACACTAAGCTAAAACTTAATGGAGAGGAAGTTCGACGTTTGTACTCAGTTAGATCAATTAAAAAAAAACCCACTTTGATATTCAAGTGCTAACTGTTCTTAGCTATTAACCGAGGTACAGATTCTGGATGTTTATTGTATATTAAAAGCCTGAATTATATCATCTACAGGGTATATCTGGACTTGCAGCACTGTTTTTCACATTCTGTATGTCTTTAGTAATTTTATGAATCTATCTAACTTTGGTAATCAATCCTTAAATTATATAAGTTCATACATTTATTGGTGTTAGTGGTGATGATTTATTTATAATTCTTAAATTGGTTCGTAGCACTTCTCCTTTCATCTCTTCTCTCAGCCTTCCTTTTTAGTTCCGAATAGATATTGCAGTTGAGTGGACCATCATAATTTCTCTTATATATTCCAATCTATTCCAATCTCGTGTGCCTGTACGATTTGTTCCTTCTATTTTACCTTCAATAATCATAGTTATAAAATTATTATGTCGTAATACTCTCTTTGACAAAACAAATCTACGCAACCCGAAAAAAAAAAATAATCCGATATTAATGAATCTTCACATGCAAAAACCTTTCGACCGAATACGCAAATGATCAAAGCTTCACACCCAATGAATGAATAGCCGGAGCTACAGCGCATTAGAACTGAGCATCGAGATGGTGTATATAAAGAGCAAATCTGGCTTTCAGGAACAAAACTTCGAGTGAATTTTGATTGCGTTTTCCTACTTTAACCAAAACAATGCCTCGCCAGCGAATTCGCGTCCACTATGACCATATCATGGAGTTTTAAAGAGGACTTGTCATTGGACTACATAAGGCTGGATGAAAAAACTGACGAATCGCTCAGCATTTGGGTCGGAGCGATGCGGCAATTAGATGCTGCAGATTTCAGTGACAAAAGGCCGCGAACGGCCTAGGCGACGACAGAACGGGAAGATAGAGCGATTGTTAGAGCAACTTTTACAGCACCAGATTCATCGTTTTCAACATCCAACGTATGACCAATAGCTGGAGTCACCATCCGTACCATTAGTAGAAGACTATGGGAGGAGAATCTACGTTCGCGCAACCATTACGTCTCCTACGTCTGACCAGTACTCACCGTCAAGAACGGTTGCACGATCAACGGATCAACGGACGAATTGACTTCAATGATGGGTCCCGTTTTGAAATGAGACCCGACGACCAGCGCACTCGTTTCTGGAAACGGCCCGATCATCGTCAGGATCCCGCTCTTACTTACTCTTACAACAACGGGAGTTATGGTCTGGGATACCATTTCGTTTCATATCCGGACCCCATTGGTAATCCTCCGTAACACCCTCACAGCACAGCGGATACATTGACGAAATTGTACAACCCGTTGTGTTGCCGTTCCTTTCGCGGCACCCCGGGCTTACTTTTCAACAAGATAATCACCGGCCACATACGCAACGCCTCGCCATTGATTGTTTAGTGGTTGCGACACAGTTCCTTGGCCAGCCAATTGGCCAGATTGAGAACATTTGGGATGTGAGGGGGCGTCGCTTGCGACCAATCCAGAAAGTCGACGAATCAGCCCGCCAATTGGAAGCCATTTGGCAATTAATCCCGCAAAATACTATCCGCCAACTGTATCAATCAATGCCATGTCGGTAACAGCTTGTATCGAGGACAGAGGTTGACCAACGCCATACTGACCAACTCCCTTTATGTAGCTCTTTCTGTTCAATAAATCATCCAATTGTTTTGAAATTCAAATCATTTCGTTTTTGTATATGTACATTAAACGTACCAAATCTTGAATCAATTGGATTCTTGGGTGTGTCGATTTTTTTTTTGTCCAAGAGGATATATGTCCATAAATTTATATTTCATAATTTTTTACTTTCTTCCATTCTTCTGAGAACATCTTCACTAGTTATTTTTTCGATTTGCATATCCTAGATTTTTATATTCGTTATTGAAGATTCAAAATCGATTTTGAAAATAACGTAATATTAATTCACAGTTAAGTATTCATGTTATATCCTAAGAAGAAAGTTTCAAGAAATTAATGAACTGATGTAACGAAATATAGTATTTTTATTTTATTAACTGAAGATCGAAGCGTTTCTTCAATTTGTAGCTAATATGCTATGGTAAATTCATATTCACCGTGATTCGAAGGAGTCACCCCATAGGAAAAAAAATATTTGTGTTTTAGCTGATTTATTCTAGATATATGCTTATACTAAGTTTTACAGCATAGTTATAGTAAGTGATATAAGATTTTTTAACTATTGTTAAATCAGTGAAAGTTAGCTTACCACCACGAGAATGCCCTCCGTGGCGTGAAGGACGACGCACTGTAAAAAATCAAATCAAATATAAATACATCTTATAGAATAAATTATATAGCAGAGTTATTTCTACAACTCGAAACATGAGATTTTGGATTTCTATGATTAAAAATACCAGAAGATTCTCCGGAAAGTAGCACTACATCGCAGTATTTATTTAATGTCTAATGTGCATTTAATGTGAATTTTATTACTATTTTTATGTGGGTTTTGTTTCTCACTGCAAGGAAACCTTTGGCCACTATTGAAACAAGCACATCAAGATTTATTATCTGCTTCTATTTTTTTTTTAAATTGGAATGCTCATTCAACTCGATATACAATGTAGAAATTTAAGTAAGAAGTTGATAGGAACTGATAACTTCTTTAAATTTGCACTCATACAATCAGAGTAGCAGGAATAATTATTGGGATAATTCTGTCGATGCCCAAAGTGAATTTGTTTACAGACAGACGGTAAATGTCACAATTTTATTACGAAATTCATACTGTTTCAAGTTTGAAACATTTAAAAGAAACTGCTTAATGGGCACTTACGAAGAATTCGTTATTCTGATAATCCCTTTTGTAAAGTGACATTAACATAATTGTATGTAGAAAAACTTAATTATTCTACTTCTCATTATATAAAAACGTATTTCATAAAAGCTAAGTAAAATGTAGTAATTTTCAAAAAATACTAATTGTATTTATTCACAATTCCTCATTCCCAACCATATTATTAAGATTATAGGATAGGGAATTGTGATTAATTCCCTAAGTCTTGGGTAATGGTGGGTAATGAAGTAAAGTTTGAAGCAGAAATTAAAACAAGGTAAAAGTTATGTGAACTCAAATAATGAATATATATCTTAGAATAGAATTTGACTATATGGGTAATTCTTATAGGCTAACAATTTCAGAGGAAATTAAATGTGTTTTTTTTTCTAAAAATTATAATGACTAAAATTAAAAATAAAGCATATTTTTTATTTGTAATGATGTTGTTTTCCATTGGCCATGAAATTTGATGTCAAATTTCAAACAAAACTTATGTATATATATATAGATTCGAAATACGTCTAAAAGTCGAATTTACTGCAAGTCGTTTAAGCTAATGAACATTGATCACTTGAATCTTATGCTGGAATTCCAGCATTTTATTTAAATAAATATTGTGTGTGTGGTCGGTTCGCACCGAAGTGCGAGCTTCGTTGCCGAAGCATCCGTGCTCCAGGGAGCGCTAGTGTTCCCAAGACGGCGAACCCCTAGCAGACTCCCTAGAATTACAAGGGAAAGATACTGGGGTGGTTTCCCGTGGCCTTCCCCAGGACGCCATTAAGGAATGACGTCAGACCGAAGAGAAAGTGAAGAAGAGGCTACAACATAGGAAAGGAAATTTTTGAAACATCCATGCTCGCTACCGGGATTTGAACCCGGGCGCTGGCACATTGATCTCACGACAGACCGACGCCTGAAACCGCTCGACCACACCAGCGCGGCTAAATAAATATTAGAAACATTCAAAACAAAGAAAACGACTAGAAATACTAAAATAAATTTAAGCCATAAATAATTTTTTTATTTATTTTTAAATTTGATGTCAAATAACATAACTCCTTTATAAATCTCATTAATGTTACTAAATTGTTGATGGACTAATTATTTTGTAACAAATTGTAACTTTATTTGACTAATTTCCATTAAAACTGAAACGAAATTATTAAACGAAATAAAGAAAAGAAGATGAAAGGTTAATTATTTCTATATTATTATCTTTATTGTAATATGCTACATTAATTATGCATATCCAGGTGACAGCCATCTTTGAGAAATTCTGATCCACTCAATATTATTCTAACAAAGAATAGCGATAATCATCAAGAATCGATGGATGATGGCTCAATGTGCGAAACGCATTCATATGTGCACTAGATTGGATTTTATTCGTTTATATTACATAGATTATCAAATAAAAAAACACAGTTACTTCCTTAAAAAGTTGCATTAAAATATATTTGTATTGACAGACTAGTTTCGTCCTGACATCGGAACATTTTCAATGACAATCAGATTATAATTATCTTCTATACATAACAGTTAAAGACTGTTATTTTGTAGATTACTTCAGTATTTCTTTACACCATCAATACAAGAAAATTGGAAAATAATTTATCAAATAAACTAAAAATTCATCTTAAATTTTGTAATTCATT
>JAFIDM010000002.1:36007799-36027883 GCA_023159025.1 Thereuonema tuberculata
AAATAAATATGATAAGTATATTAACATGTTTATTTTGCACATTAAATCATATTAAATATTTAAATTTGAATTACTTACAATCATCGAAAAAATCTGTAAAGTTCGAAAATCAAATTTATTTATTATTTAATGATGAATGGATTGAATTCTAAAATAATAAAGTTTTAACGTTTAAGAAATCTTTGAAATAGATGAAGACTGGATGTAAATTTTAAGATATTGAAAAAAGAGCATTAATAATTAAAGAATATTAATAACAGTAAGAACATTGTAAGTAACTAAAATATCAGTTAACTTTTTTTTTTCAACTGTTTCTTCATCAATTTTAAGAAAGCAATCAATCTATATAAATAAAAATGTAAATGTTCGTTTGTTCAAAATCTTAAATCTCCGAAAGTTCTTCACCGATTGCTTTGAAATTTTGACACAACGTTGCATTCGAATACGCGCTTGTTTTTATATATCTATTATATAGATGTCACACCTGTGATAGGTAAAAACATGCTTTTTTGACAACCCCAGATGTGTGGTGCCAGCCGGAAATACACCTGAATTAAGCGGAGATGCTACAACGGGCTGGGAAGTCGTATATTCTCCGATCTCGATATTAATTTGCTAAATAAATAAAGTTTATTTTTAATGCTATATGTGCAAGGGTTCTGGAGCGAAGCGACATTACCCGGCTAGTGAAAAATATATTTAAAGTGATTGGTGTTAATATATTTATGGTGTTAATATATTTAAAGTGATTGGTGTTAATATGACAGAGATATTTTTGCAATAAGGGTAAAAACAACATTTAAATACATTTTCCTGATTATCAAATCATTTAATTTTGCAATTCAAAGAGAAATCAATTACTAGTTTATTATCTTTTACTAAATTATATAATACTTTCTAATTGAATTCTTCTAAAAATATAACATCTTCGAAAACAGAGAAAAGCATTACATCTTATTTTCGAAAATTATACAATAACTCAAATACTAGTTTACTGTTGAGGAAATTATGCAGTACTTATCTACATGTGTATTATTAATACAATAATGTTCTAATATTTGTCTTTGTTCTTTAAAGGAGAAGATCAAGGACTGATCTATGAATTGAAAGCATTCAAAAACAACACGAAAAACATTTCAGACTGGGTTGATCATTGCTTGTTTCATGATCATAAGCCGGGTCCATTAATATAGGTTTTATTTCGCATAAAACACAGAAATGTAAGATTAATCATTGAAGCTTCTATAATTAATAGTTTAATTAATAATGTATTAACAAAAATAGAAGTAAAAAAATAGAAGTATAAAAATTCATGAATACATTTAAATTGTTTTCAAAAAGTGTTTTTATGAACAACAACCAATTTAATTAATTCATTATTGTATTAATAGTAGCTGAGTCATTGTATAATTTCCGGAAATAAGATACATAATCCTCCAAGATTTTGTTTCGAATATTTTGAATATTTACAATCTAAAGAATTTTCTGTAAGAGGAGAGAAAAAAGTCAATTCTTTCTTCTTATGACTGATGAGGTTTCAAAATCTTACAAATGAAATATTGTGTAATAAAGAAGATGATGTTTATTCGGAGATAAAGTTCTTTTAGCAACTTACAATTTTACTTTTTAATTTACGTTTATGAAAGGTTTCGATTATTAAAGTGTCTAAAATTAGACGAATATTCTCAGAAGGTAAAACACTTTTTTGCAACTTAGTTTTTTAAATTAAGTTCTAATGTTAAAATATACACGGGTGATTATAATTAAACTGATACGGTATAAATAAAGATCTACTCAACGGATTACTACCAAAATTGGTGGGTTCCTTTTCCTTAATAAAAACATGGAAAAAGAATTTGCGAATAAAAAAAAACAGTTATTTTGAGTGGCACCAGATGGTGCTGGAGCAAAATACCAAGTCGAACAAAAATGAAAATGCTCAATATGTGAATCATTCGTTTGGAAACGTAATTCAATATGATCCAAAGTTGCTTAAAGCATATCTCAGGGACCGGCTACTACATCTTGTGTAATTCTTTTCTTCAGGTCAGCAATTCATTTCAGGGACAGTTGACCACGGCACTTATAGTTGCCAGGATACAAGTCTTTCGTTAGCTACAGGTAGCTCCGAATGCGGCTGAATCTCTAGAACTGTACATCCGAGTTTTTCCACATTGGTAGCTGTAACAGGACCCCGACCTCTATCCGGAGCTGCGCCTAACTCGCCTGTTTCTTCGAATTTCGTTATCATATTCTTCAGTCCATTTAGCGACAAAGATCCTTTCCTTACTTTTTTCAAACACCGATATTGACGTAATGCAGCCATTTTTATAAGAGAGTTTTACTAGCGAAGTTCTATTCTTTTTGCAGACCCATGGTTACTTCTAGCAATTACAGGAATACATCAGTTACAAAACTTGTGTGATTATCTGCAATGTCACAAGAAATTAGCATGTTGTAACACCTTTTATTGCGCACCAATGCCAACTGCTGGCACTCAAAATATATATATATATATTTTATTTGCAAAATCTCTTACCCATTTTCATATTAAGGTACCCACTTTTTAAATTTTCGTTGTGATCCGTGGAGTTGATCCTTCTCTACATTCGCTGTCAGTTTAATTTTAACCACCCAGTATATTTAAAAATTATAACAATTATAATTATTAATTATAGCTTATCAAAAATAATTATTTTTAAAAATTAAGTTTTATTAATAGTGTTAAATTTGAATTAATATTGTAATTTTTTTTTTAAAAAAAAATATCCTATTATTCATCTATTAATTTAAGATTACCTGAAACTGGTGGTGGTCTTGGCACTGAAAAACGAAAATAGCAATGATTTTATTATTAAATTTTCAAGATATCTAAACTAAAATTATTTGCATAATCAGAGTCAAATAAAATTTTTAATTTAATGTTTTTAAGTTATTTAAGTCATTAATAAACTAAGAATATTGTAAAGTTCTTACTTCTGGGTCTTCTTCTGCCTTTTTAATAGATTAGAGAAAATATATTTTAAAATTTTTAAATATATTTCAGGTAATAAATTGGTACGAAAAGAAAGACATTTACTTCTTATCGTTGTAGTTTGTCGTATTATATAATTTTGATCGAATAAAAAAATGGTAAATTTTTATGTTTAATAATTTCTTGTTGTTTTTTTTATTTCTTTTTTATAATTCAAGAAATTAAATGAATATCCTTAAATAGTTTTGGGTGTCTAATTATAAAAAAAATTAAGCTTTGTAAAACGAATATAACCAAATGTTTTATTATCAAATGATAGATAAATATTATCAGAAACTTAATATATAATCAAAAGATAGAAAAGTAGATTTTAACTACAATGGAAGGTAGAATTAATAGGAAATCTTTAATTTTAGTCTGTAATAAAAATGATTAATAATTTAGCAATTCTTTTAAGTCAGATTCTGTGAATAATTTATATTATAAAACTAAAATGGAAGAATACTTACTTCCATGAACTAAATGTAAGGAACATAACATGAAATTACTTTCAATTTTACGAAAACAAGACAGTAAGGTATTATAATTGAATATTCTAGCATTTCATTTAGAAAGGTAATTATCAGAATTGTTGGCATTCCACTGGTTATTGTAACTCTATTGTCAATGAAGTCCCTATATTATTCATTTTATCATAATTCAATAAATAATTATTTACAGTATTTAATTCTAATTTTATTTTAGTTTTCCTGAATTTCATATCTTTAATCTATGTTGTTTTTCAATCTGTTTTTCATTTATACAATTTCATTTTATAAATACAGTACTTTATATTGTAATTACAATTAACACATTATTATGATAATTTTAAATGAATGAAGGGGTGTAATTGCATTATTCAAACATGAAATTGATTCTGAAATTTTTCTAAATCATTATTTCATTTTAGTTTTTGATTATAGCTAAAAATCTTAGCAAGTTGATTTCGAAGAAATTATTCTATACCCCTATGTAATGCTTTTATATTATTATGATTGTCCAAAGTCATAATTCATCAGTGTTTGTGTGTATGATTTCTTGGAACATCTGTACATTATTTTATATATGATTCCAAGTTAGTAACATTTCAAGTCCTATCCACTGCAAGTATCTGTTGGTATCTTCATTGTTTCAGAATTTCTTTGTTTTCCTGAGCTAAATTTTATTGTAATGAATTGCTGTTGTTGTAGACAATCTTCACATAAGCTTTATTAGAAGAAAATGTATTACAAAAAGAATGATTTATAAGGACATGCTGTTTCAAGTAAAATAATTTAATAAAATTTTCCATGTATAATGATTTTCTGTGTTACAGCTAATTTTATTATCGAAATAATATATCAACTTACCTGTTCTAAGAGTTTATTTACATAAACAGAAGCGTTCATCAACATACATATATCCATTCGTAAATGTCTTTGTTTGTGTTTTAGATATAATGCAGATAATAAAGTAAGTAAGTACGTCATAATCTATTCTAATAACATTTTCTTTTCTTATATAATATTTCAATCCAATACAATTTTAGATCTTCCACAGGTTAATCGAGAATGGATTTTATTCAAATCCAAACCTTCATATTAAACGATGGCATTAATAACAATATAAAATATGAACAAAATATAACAGACAACATTAACTTGGCGTATAATGTATCATGAGAAGATGTTTTTGTTGTGGACCATTTTTTTAACAAACTTGTAGTGTAATTATTTACTTCTATTCCTTTGTTTTGGTTAATGCATGGGAAACAATGGATGACTAAAGCTTCATCAAGAAATCTGATTTTATCATCTCTTTATGAATAAAATTTTGTCTGATGTGGATTATGATTCTGTTCAGCCCATTCTGAGAGGCTTTCTTTATCACTTTTGAATGCAAATTAGTTTAATATTTATTCATCTGATATTAAATTATTTATTTATTTATTATTAATGTTTTTCTTTAAATTTGTCATTCCTTAGTTGTTGGCAGTTCTTATGTGATAAAACATTTATGAAACTAGCGGTTTTTATCAAATATATTATTCAGTTCAGTTCAGTATACAATTCAATTCGAAACATGTAATAAAAATAATGTGAAGCCAAAATCGAAATTAATTAATCTAATAAGATAGTTTTATTACAATTAAGTAGAATCGCATGCATTTGAAATGAAGTATCTAAACTGCATTCAGGGCTGTCGCGTGGTTTGTTGGCGCCCGGGGCAAGATTTCGTCAGGCGCCCCCTGAATCTCCAATTCAACAACCAAAAAAAAAAAAAAACGGAATCTCCTGCTGCCGTTGCCACGGCGCCCCCCTAGCCGCTGCGCCCTGGACAAGATTTCGTCAGGCGCCCCCTCAATCTCCAATTCAACAACCAAAAAAAAAAAACGAATCTCGTGTTGCCGATGCCGCGCCGCCCAGGGCGATCGCCCCGGTCGTCCCGCCCACGCGACGGCCCTGACTGCATTTGTCTATAAATTCTTATGAAAAGGATACATATGATATCTCTTTTGATAGTTTATCCATTTCTAGCAACCACTTTAGATATGGAATCATTTTTATAACATTTTTGAAGAGTATCTTGTGTAATTTAGAATAATAAATTTTCTAGTTTAACAAGTGTGAGCCTGAATACGGGTTTCACTTATCATTTCTAGGGTTGAATATAAACGATGACTCGAAGGAAAAAGTAACATTTCTACGTATGTAAAAGCGTTTCCTCAAAGTTCCCGCTTCTCAGCAAATTGTTACTTATATCCTAAAAAAAATTTTATGTTAATCTATCCTATTTCAGGTTAATATTAAGTAAAGAATTTTTTTATTTTTATTTCCTGTTTTCTTGTTATACAATGGTTTTTATATTGTTATTCTTTTTCATGTTATTTTTCAGTTGACTTTGTTGTTTGATTTTAGTGTCGTTTGATTCTAGCTATATGATTTTATTTTATTTATTGTTATTGAAATTTTTTTGCCTTCAGCGATAATAAACGTTGAATGAAATTGTCATTAAGTTCGAATTTTAAAAGAAAGAAATGGAGATGAAATGTTAAGTATTTATATATTTTTCTTTTCTCCTTAATATGCTACTTTAATTACGTATATCCAGGTCAAAGTAAAATGTTTGACAAACTGTGATCCACTGAATAGACTATTCAATAGTATCCTAGCAAATAAATAGCGATGTCATCATTAAATAAACTAATTTTTACCTTAAAAAAAAAGGGTATGTTTCTTTATGAATATTCTGGGTGATCCAAATTAAAGAGAAGGTGTTTAGACCTCTCTATAGGAAAAACTACTGGGCGAATCGCAACCAAATTATACACATACTGTCCTGAGTACACGGTTTCGATTTCAGAAGAAAAAAAAATAATAGTTCAAATTTCGGCCGCTAAGGGTAATTGTGGCGCTGCTAACCAATAATTTGTATATTCCGGCTTAATCGAACAATCTCCGCCTATAAAAGGAGTCATAAAGTATTTTTCATAAATCGTCGACTAGCGAAGTCATAGAGCTCAACTTATCGGATCGCGCGTTACTTGTTAAACTCTTCTATCAAAGAAACAGCAATGCTTCTGCTGTATTTAAAGCATTTTGGCAGTTAAAAGGTTTACGTAGAGGTCCACTGACGATTACTAATTTTCGGAAAATGATTTTTCTTTTTGAAGAGAGAAACTTTATGCTGTAAAACCCGGACGAGGTCGCAAGCCAAGTGCACTACTGAGAAATAGAAACAGCTGAGAACAGACGAAATTGTAACTGCAGAAGTAGAGCAGGGAATTGTAAATGCACATGGAAGCAGTACTGCACGTGCAATATCACGGGAATTGGACATGCCGTATACAACAGTGTGGAGAGTTCTTCTAAATGTCTTGAGGTTTTACCCCTATAAAATATCCCATCAGTTAACATTTGGTTGGTGATGATTATGATAAGCGGAAAGCATTTGCCTTGGCGAATACTGTGGAGTGATGAGGCTTATTTCCAATTCGAATGGTGCAGTACACATTCATACGTGCCGTATTTGGTCTGACAGTAATCCACACGTTCATCATCAAATTCCATTGCTTTCACGAAAGGTAACGGTTTGGTGTGGCTTCACGGTATCCTTCATCATTGGTCTTTATTTCTTTCAAGAAAACACAGCATCTGGGCTAGTTACATTTTCTGTGAATGGCTGCAGATATGCTGATATGTTCAGGAGCAAAATTCCATCACTTCAACAGAGGAATTGTCTTGACACCAAAATCTTCATGCAAGATGGTGAACCTCCTCACATAACTTTAATTATGAAAGCCTTACTACGACGAATATTTTCGGACGACAGAGTAATTAGCAGATCATAATATTTAAACAGTATAATTGGTAGTTTCCCACGGCATGGCCGCCCCGATCACCAGATCTGAAATCCTGTATTTTTTGGCTGTGGTCTACTTAAAGAGTCTCGTTTATCAAGGCAATGTTCGGAACTTAGTTGTGTTAAAAGATTTCGCAACACGTGACACAACTCAACGCATTCTGCTGTCGAGTGTGTTGTGCAGCGAATGCAATTTGTAAATCAAAGCGATAGAGGGCACGTGGAGCCCTATCTGTGATGTTAGTGTGATTCCACATCTGATTGCAATAAAGTTAACGCACGTTATCTCTTTTTTTGACGATTAATTTTTTGTCATAAATATGAACTATTTTTTTTCTTCAGAAATCGAAACCGCCTGCTCCGCGTACAGTGTGTGTACGAAATTTTGTTGCAATTCATCCAGTTGTTTATTCTATAGAGAGGTCTAATAATCTCCTCTTTAATTTGGATCATCCGGTGTAACAAAGACTTAATGATCACAGTAAATTATATAGATTGCTTCAGTATATTTTAACATCTTCAATGCAAGAAAATTGGCAAACCAATTTATCGAGTATATCGAGTAAAGTGAAAGTTCATCTTAAAATTCTAATGATTCTAGTTTGTAAGATATTTCAAGACAATTTTTTAATATCAAGTCATTTTTTGTTATATTTGCTGCTTTTGAAACCTTTTATAAGATGTTTATATTAATGTTTATTAATGTTTATTCTATGTGTATACTTTAATTCGAAGTACAGCGACATTTCTTAAATCTACTAATATCGTAAGGTATGTTTTTGTTTTTACTATTTGAAATGCTTTGAGGAGTGTAATTAACTGCAGTTCTTAATTCATCTTCAACAAGTTATTGTTTATCTTTTGTTGTTTCATTATATTCTACACAATCTATTATTTTTTTTTGAAGTATATTAACATATTCATTGTGTGCATTAAATCATATTAACATACTTAAATTTGAATTACTTACAATCATCGAATAAATCTGTAAAGTTAGAAAATCAAATTTATTTATTATTTAATGATGAATAAATTGATGACTTCAAACTTTTAACTTACTAAAATATAAATGAATTATATTCGTTATTACTTACATGATATACAAACTTATACCTTAGTTAGCTTCCTATTAGAACTTGGTTTCCTGAATGTTTTAGATTGTTTGCAGGTCCCCCACCAGAGATATAACGTTCTGAATTTGGGCGTATTTCGAAATTTAGAAATGTTAGTGACCTCATTACAAGAGAAGGATAAAATTCTAAGGGATACTTTTTTGACTGTAAACTCTCTTGGCACAGGCCAAATGAAGTTTAAAGTTTAAAGTTTTACACTTTTCTCCTTTATACTATAATTTAAATCCAAAAATTGCATTTTTTGCAAATTGAAGCCCATATTTCAGGCTTTAACTTCAGCTTTCCTGTTAAAGATAGCTGCAAAAGTTATTTGAAAGAAAAGATAGACCATTTCAATACCTGTCAATTGCTTTTTAAATTACATCTTTATCTGGTTTTCTTCAAGAGATATTTGAGTTTCCTTAAATGCTGATTTGTCGAAATCAGCGTCGGACATGATGGAAAAATGGCCGCCACAGATAAACAAAAGGAAAAAAAATTAAACCTGGTTTTGTTACGTCTTTATACAAGGCAACAAGTCAGCAAAAAATCAAATTTTTCTGAAATGGTCATGCAGGCATCTTTGGATAATTTCAGATGGAATGGTACTAAAATGTTTAAATGAAACAAATATTCTCAGAAGGTACTTTTTTTGCAATTTTTAGTTATAGTTTATAGTTTATTAGCTTTTTGATATTTACTTAAGTTCTATGATAAAACATACCATTGGTGGTTATAAATAAACCTACAGAACAGAGATCGATGTAGAAAAGGATCTACTAGCACTTGGAATTAGTGGGTCCTTAATAAGATAATGAAAAAAAAATTGCGAATAAAAAAAATATATACTTTTAGTGCTACCAGGTGGCATTGGTGGGCATAAAAAAAAGAAAATACCAAGTTTAATAAACAATACCTTTAATTGAAATCAACATGCTCAATTTTAGATACAACTGATTCAAATATTCGTATGCAATATGTGCTGGAAACGTGAAACGGCATGGTCCACAGTTGCTTGAAGCTTGTCTCATGAATGCCTACAACATGTTGTGTTGTTCTTGCCTTCAGTTCAGCAACCGAATCAACATTTCCTTGGTAAACTTGGTTTTCCAAAAATCTCATAGGGAAAACTGAGTCTCTTCGGTCCATAAGTCTCTCGATGGCCACATATCGTTGAGTTGCATCCTTGCCAGAAATCGAAAAGCGAAATAGTTCTGCTGATCAGGGTCACTTGGTTGGAGTTATTCCACCCCCGAATTTTATAAGGGTACCATTTTAGGATGGATCATAGAATTTTACAGACAAGTGATCACGGAATTTGCAGTTCCCAGGATGCAGTTGTCTGGCATTAACTACTGGTAGTTCCGAATGCGAATGGATTTCTGGAAAGCTGCGTGCGACTTTTTCCACTTGGGTTTTGCACAATAGGCTGGCCGCCACTATCAGCCAACAGCCAACACCCCTGATTCTTCGTTTCTTCCGTTATCATATTTTTCAGTCCATTTCAAAGGTCCTTTCCTTATTTTTCCAACGACGTTATTCGAGTAATGCAGCGGCTATATTATTGCAGTTTTGGTAAAACAGTTTCGCTAGCAAAGCTCGGTCCTTTTTACAGATAACTTTGGTTACTTATAGCAATTACAGGAAGAACTTATAGGAAGAACTAACATGTAATAGGCTGCAATATCACTAAAAATGAGCAAGTTCTAGCACAACGCCATTTGATGACACTCAAAATAACTATTTTTTTTATTCGCAAATTTTCTTCTTCGTCTTCTTATTAAGGTGCCCACCAATTTTCGTTGAGATCCGTGGAGTATATCCTTCTCTACTTCGCTCTGTCAGTTTAATTATAATGACCCGGTATAAATAGTAATTATAAAAATTATAGTTATTAATTATAGCTTACGAAAAGTAATTACATTTAACAGTTAATTAATATTAATAGTTGTTAAATAAAAATTGTCTGTTAAATTTAAATTAATATTCCTAATAAATTTTTGAAAAACATAAACATGTTATTATTCATCTATTAATTTGAAATTATATATTACCTGAAATTCTTGGTGGACTTGGAACTGAAAAATGAAAATTCCAATTATTTTAGTATTAAATGTTGAAAATACCTAATAAATATTATTTGCATAATCAAAAGTCAATTAATATTTTTAATTTAATGTTTTTAAGTTAAGTAAATCATTAATAAATTTAGAATATTTTGAATGTCTTACATTTGGGTCTTCTTTCTTTTAAATATATTAGAGAAAATAGATATATTTAAAGTTTTTCAAGATATATTAAATCATATTCAGGCAAAAATAATAAACAGATACTAAAAAACAGACATTTAGTTCTTATCGTTGCAGTTTGTCATGTTAATAATTTTGATTGTATAAAAAAATTGTTAAATTTCTTTTTCAGTTTATTGATTTTTCTTTCTTTTTTCATCACTTTTTTATAACATAAGGAAGTAAATAAATGTCCTTAAATAATTCTGGCTGTGGAATTTAAAGATTTTAAAAAAATTTAAGTTGCGAAAGGTATATAATCAAATGTTTTGCTATCAAATGATACATAAATATTATCATAAACTTAGCATATAATGAAATGAAATAAAAGTAAATTTTAACTATAATGAAATGTAGAATTTTTAGTCTGAGTTCTACAGTGATAAATAATATTAATAATTTAGCAATTCTTTTAGTTCAGATAATGTGAGGAATTCATATTGTAAAACAAAAGTAGATGAATACTTACTTTCAGGAACTAAATTTAAGGAACATTACATGAAATTACTCTCAATTTTATAAAAACAAGACAGCATGAGATTATAATTGATAATTGAACATTCTAGCATTCATTTAGTTAAGTGATTAAAAGAATTGTTGGCATTCACATTAGTCGTCTTTCAAAATCTTAGCAGGTTGAATTTTAGGAAATTTTTCTACATATTATGTTTTTGTGTTATTATGTGGCTGTCGTAAGTCATAATTCATCACGTGTATGGTGTAAAAGATTTTATTTTGTATTTGTGTCTGCACGCTATTTTATATTTAATTCCCATTTTGCAACATTTGGGGTCCTGGCATAGCTTTCCAAAATCATTTCCAGACCCATGTTTACAGGACATTTATTCGTTGTTTTGCATGATTGAGTACAACCTTTAAGTTTGGCAACACATTTCAGGTACACCCTGTATTTATATGTTTATAATGATAACTTATAGAAATAATTACATTTATCTTATAAGAAATAATTGTGCTTTATAGTATTTCTAAGTTAGTGTAGTAAATTCTAATTTACATTACTTCTGTCTCTGTGTTAATCTTTAGTTCAATTACTAAATGTACTACATTTTAGGTGCTCATATATGATGAATTAATACTTAACTTAATAATTATTTTTTAATATCGTCGATCAAACCAAATAAAATATTTTCTAATGAAACGTATTTCATGTAAAGCGTCTATTACAATTTACAATTCGTGCAGTTTAAATTTCAAATTGTATTTAATTTCATTTCATTAGAAGTATAGTTTTGAATGAGATTTATATAGTTCTTCTTTGTATTTCAGTGAAATTATGTTTTTTAAATGTAGTTTATAAATACCTATTCATTTAATTTACATTTTTGTATTTCTTATTTATATGTGAATCATCATATTGTGATTTCGAAGGTGGCTTTATCATACTTTATAAGTATGATTGTTATATTGTATGTGATTTATATAAGTACAAATATCTACATGTAATCTCATTTTATTTTTTTGCAGGTTAGAAATCTGGACATTTATTTAATTACTATGATGAGTTAAGTGTCTTTAAATAGTTAAATCTTTAGATTTCTTTTAATAAAAGAAAGAAAATATCAATCGTCAATACATTTAAAAAGTGAAAATTACTATGGTTTGTTATTTTTATTTATGTTATTTTTTAATTTGTTATTTTTAACATTGCTTTCTTTATATTTTCTACTGTTAATTTTTGGAAGTAATTCTGTTTTACTATTAGTTAATATTTTAATATTACAATAGAAGTACTTTGCTAATTTTACTTTATTTATATCCCCATTTATTTCTTTATATTTATTTTATTTTTTTTATGTGCATTTATGTGCATTCTTTTCATTTACATATTTTATGTTATTTACTTATTTTGTATATTGATGACTTTATATAAAATTTGTAAGTTTTGTTATCATTATATAAAATTAGTAACATAATATTAACATAATGAATACTTAGTATTCATGGCATTTGTTGCGATACTATATTTGCGATTATTACAACTTAAAACCTTAGGAAAATCACTGACATGAAATTACTTTTTTCGATTTTTGCTAGTTGCTAGCAAGCAGAATGTGAAAACATACTCATTTCTTTTTTCTCATAGAAATCTGTTTAATAGCTTATAATTCTTACATAATTCAACTATAATATCCTAGGCCATATTTATGAATAGACAATGATTGTCCTTCCATATCCATGTAAAAGTCAAAATTTACATGCAAAAGCCATGTAAAGTGGCGCAGCTTAACCACAACTGCTTTTGCGCCATTAAAAACCCAACCAACAACAAAAGCCATGTAAAAGCCAAATGTGTTAGCCAAAATTTTTCCTTTGGCACTTAGGCCAAAATTAGGATTGCTTAATTCATAAACTTCAATTCGGTTTTCTTTTCTAGAATTTCTAAAGTCTGATACTTTTTTGTAATTCCTAATATTTAATTAAATTTTAACTCATTATTTACTGTAATTTCATTTAAATAAAGGTTATTAAGCTCATGTTAACTATACTACGCTTCTAATACTTTCATTAAGATGAAAACCCTTATCAAAATTAAATATTTTCCAAACATAAACCAAAAGTACTTAACACCATAATTTTATATAAATTACTCAGAAATTTCATACATTGGAGTCTTAAAATTAGTTGCATATTCGATTTGATTCATGAGACCTAAATGAATGTTCATCTAATTCTAATTGAATTACATTACTTTCACTGAATCAATAAGATCTAATATTTACAAAGAATTAACTAACAACAACAACAACTAATACTAGTTAGCCTACTCATTAAACACTGAGGAACTCACAAGAAAAGAAAAGTCATGTGTCTTTGCTCACTTACTTAATAGGAAATATTTCCTATTAATATTTCCTATTAAGTGGCTGAGCGAGGGCACATGAATTTTCTTTTTATTGTGAAATATATTATTGTATGTAATGAATGTTGAATGTCGTTCTCAATTAAAAGTAAGTGAAAGAGAATTACAATTTCAATTATCATTATTTCATAAGCAAATTGTATTCTAAATCAGATTCGAAATATATGTAAAATTGTGATTGCAAATATTTATATTTATTTATGTTATACTATGTATTATATTTATTTTTATTCTATTTTAGTTCAATTTTTTCATAAAATAACACTATTTATTTATTTATTTATTTACATTATAAAAATTTTCTGGCATATTATTAATTTAATTAACATTTATTTATCTACTTTCATCCTGATTTCGAATGTTTCAGTTTTCCATTTAAGCCGTTAATTCATTTTGTTCAGTTTTTTAAATAAAAATGCATTAATTTAATAAATTTTAATTGTTAATTTAATTCCTTTTAGATCTCAAACGTTAATCTAACTTTATGTTTCCTGTAAAGCTGTGATAATTATTTCCATGTCATTTACAGTGTTATTGTTTTCTTGTCCTGAAACACTTTTATTGTGTAATTATTTTTTATTATATCATTATTTTTTTCTTATTTCAATATTTATTTTAATTCTAAGTTAGAGCTATTATTTTAACGTCGTTTAATAAAGTATAAGGTAAGTTGGGGGGAGATGCAAGGTGGGGAAAGACGAAAGTTTTGTAATATTGCATTTATCAGAAGATAGATCAGATGCTCTTTCAACTGGCAAGCATGGAAGCATTCTGTGTGAAGGCTGCTGTTGAAACTTTCATTTTTACATCGAATTTAATCGTAGTTAAATTAAAAAGTAAACTATTTGGACATGCTGAGTATAGTGCATCTAAGTCAGCTAGGCAGTCCCTTCAGACGTTGGGACTGAGAACTTGAAAAAAATAGGGGTGAAAGGGTATCAGGGTATTGTTACGGAATTAAAAAAAGGCCTTATGGGATCCTTTTTTTTAGTTTTTTGAGAATTCAGCTCTTCGGAAATATAGTTATTTAAAGCCGATAATAACGAGGTCAAGCTCTGCCAACACTGTTGTAATCTTTGCTCCCTATCCCCACTTATCTGATACCCTTTCTCCCCTAGTTTTTCAAGTTCTCAGTCCCAACGCCTGAAGCTGACTGCCTAGCTGACTTAGACGCACTATACTTAAGTTATGATATTTCGTTGACCATACTTAAGGTATAGCGCTCGATGTATCACAGTAAACTTAATATAGCCTTGATATGTTTGTCACGTGATTGTTTGTGAGAGCATGGTAGGTTGGAGCAACATGGCAGGTCCTACTGAACAAAAATAAATCTTAGTGGCGTCTTCCCCCAATGCTTGGGGAACATGCAACATATTATTTTTCATATACTTAATATCAAGTATCAAAAATCGATATATGAAGCATTTATTTGTTATTAATTTTATAAAAAATGCATTTTTTATACACATAATTTACTAAATCGTTAATTATTATTTTTAATTAATATAATTTTTTTGTTTTACACTTTTATTTTTTAACAATTACTATTACTCTTTATTCGTAAGTGTCGTATTGAGTCAAGTTTTATAAAATGTACCAATACAATTTCTACAATACAAATCACAAATTACTGAACTTATTTATACAAAACAAAAAAATATAATAAAGAAATAGAGTGGAATCAATTCAATATTAACTATAACGACAATCATTTTTATTTAATGTAATTAAATTGATTAATTCAATTAATTTAATGATTTAGTTAAATTATTTAATGAATTATTTCTATGATAAAAAAGGGTCCCAAATGCGATTGGATTCAATGTGTAAAATGCAATAAAACGACTAAGAAAATTGAAGCAAGGACAACTTATATTGTGCAAAGTGTTAAGGGCTGTTTTTCTTCCGTGTTACTTGTCGTATTTTATAGTAAATGTATTTTTTATAATGCTTATTAAATATTGGTGGAATATACTTTGTTTTTCTTTGTAATTGTAAACTTCTAACCTGTGGAATCTTCCCCGCTTATTAGGGGAACATGCCACTTATGATGAATTTAATGTAAGGGCATTTTTTTATTTGCTGCATTTACTGTAGAACAGTAATATTTTTTCAGTTAACAGTTATACGAACGAGCAATATTTTGAGATATTTCAATAATGTTTTTTAATTTCTCATTTTCAAGTAAAAAAATTATAACTGTTAAGGATGACATCTTCCCCCGACTTACCTTATATTTCATTAAAATTATATTTTTTTAATTTCATTATTCACTGTTTTTACCTTTTTTTTTATAAAATTAAGTTTATGATTCCTAATTTCTTTTTATATTTATTTGATTTCGAGTCATAAAACCTTCAAAATATTCTACACTTATTCATTACTTAATATCTTCATTCTCATTCTTCGTTGTAAGTCTACATTTGTTTTAGTTTTACAATTATTTATTTTGTAATCTTCATCTAAAATTTTCTTATTCATTCAATGCATATTTTGATTTCAAATTTCCTTTATTTATTCGAAGTAAAATTATGTTTTTCGTGTATTTCATTACTTTGTAATTTCCAAATTCATCTCTATGTTAACATGATTCTAAACTTATATTTAATCTGTTGAGTTCTTTTATAAATTCAAATTTGTTTCGATTTTCAAATTTCAGTTCTTACGATTAATTATTTTTTTAATTACAAAAATTATGATTCCTAATGGTTTAAAATTTAAGTAAGTTTCATTAATTTTTACTGTTTTTCATTTGATTATTTTCCGATAAAGTAAATTCAGAAATTTTATTTTATTTTGTGTGTGTGTGTGTTTTTAAATGAATCAATTTTCTACTGATGTTATTGATTTTTTAATGTTTTTAATCTATATCAAATTTTTATTACCTTTTATACAAAATAATTTGGATAATAAAGCTAACTTTTATGAGCTAAATTCTTTATAAATAATTTTATTTGAAGCGTAATTCCTGATTTCATCATAATTGCTTTCTTGAACTTGTAATCTGATTTTTCATATATTTATTATGTGTATTTTGACTCATTTTAAATACTTTAAGAAAAAAATTATTTTATTCATTTAAAACATATTTGTAATTTCAATAGTTCAATAAATTGTGATTCGAAATTATTGTCTGATATGCATTTCCTGTTTCCAAATATCTAACATTCGAAATGTATTCCTGATTTCATTAGGATTACAATGTAATTTCTAATATTATAGAATTGTGATACAAATTCTAAAAATTATTACTATTAGTTAATCATAATTGAATTAAATAATTTTTATAGGATTTAATTTCATAGCATTGATAGTTATGTTATAGTTAACTTATTGTTTTGATTATTGCTATCCTACGTATTTTTGAATATAACATATTTGTATTTTCGGTTAGATTCGTAATAGAACTTTTTATTAGGTTGGCCAAAAACTTCGTTCGGTTTTTAACTAAAAATAAAAGACACATTTTTCATTCTATTCAATTTTCTTTTTATTCAATTTTATTGAATAACGTCTTCAACAGTTTATTCTTATCTTCTGCCATCTTTCAGGCAACTTTTTAATTTCATCTTCCTCAAACTTTTCATCTTTTTGAGCAAAAAAATGTTGCAGATGCCTTTGGTGTCTCCCAGGGAATTGAGTTTTTTTTTTATTAAGGAAATTTTGTAAGACCGAAATCAATGGAAATCCGAAGGTTCAGTGTCTGGTGAATACGGCGGCTGAATTAGAACTTCCAGTCAAGCCTGTTTTTGTCTGGTCATCAAAGAAATATGCGTTCTTAAGTGCTTATTGTCTTCCATCTTCAATATTAAACTGGCGACACAAAAAATTCATCAATTTTGATCAGTTTTTATTATAAAAGCAAGCTGATAAGACAGCTGTCACAATATAATCTTTGAATGAACTTTTTGACCAATCCAATACATTATATGTGTATTTTATACATTTAAAGATTTATGTGGTACAAACTTTAAAAATGAAATAAAATTAATTTTGTGTGAAATATGTTTTGCTTCCTTTTTTACTGCATTTGAGATTCCAATAATATGTATTGTAATTTCCTCTTTGTTTATTTAAGCTAGAGCATTCAGCTATGATTACTATTAGATTGTTTTTGTTCCTTTCATGGAAATACCTTATCTAATTCAATCATTTCTTTCAAATATTGCTATTTTTATGATCAGTAACTCAATGTAAATTGTGATTCCCAGTTAATTTTTTTTCAGATTGTGTTTTCGTATTTAACGTCACTTTTATTTCCTTTCAAACAACTTTTGATTCAGAAATGTGTTTTTGTTTGTTTTTATATTGTTATATTGTTGAATTTGCATTTAACTTTTTATCTAAGTTTAGTTTTTTGAATTTACTTTTGTTTTTAATCATTAAGATACTTTATGACTTTTTATTGTCTTCATTTTATGTGTACTATTATTTCTAGTTTTCTTTTCAGATATTCTGCGATTCCTAGTGTATAAATATCGTAATTTATATCTAGATTAATAATTTTGTGATTTTATCTTAAATTCCAATGTTAATTTATATAATTTAAATTATCATTTTCATTTTATAATGTTGAAACAATAAGAACTTAAGCACAGACGACATTAAGGTAATATTAATATTATTTTAGAATATTTTATCTGAATAAAGTTAAAAGAACTGCGGCTAAGAAATTACTAACTTAAAGAAACAACAAATACCCTTATACTTGTTCTTTTAATAATTCAAAATAAGCTACAATAACTGTCTTATTTTTCGGAAACTCGCCATCTTAAGGAATCATCTTCAATAATTATATCTTCAGAATTTTCTTCTTCCAAACAATAACATGTTCTAAACTGATATATTGCTTTTTGAATCGAGTGATTTTAATGTTCCAATGGGTTGTCCGGCGAATTTAAAATTTATTTTGTTCAAAGGTAATTCTATGCTCTGATAGATTGCTCTTATCAGCTATTTACATGTTGATTTAAATTTTCTGATACAAAAACTAACCTCCGGAAAGTTTCGTTACACTCCTGTTAGTAGTCCAATACATATTCCTTCCAAGCACAGGACTCGCACAGAATAAATAAAAACTTGGGTTTTCTTAAATAATATGGCTTCTTATTGTTGTTGGAAAGAATTCTGTATGTGTATTGCTACGCTACCGGACTACATGGCTGTTGCAAAAGATATTTCCATAGTAATATAAATTGTTTGCATTGCGTTTGCAAATTGAACCTTAAGCATTACCAGAAATGTTAGAGTACCTGATTAAGGATACACATAAGCGGATCCAAGATTTCGAAGATCGCGAATTAACCGCGATATAACCGAACTTTTATAATTTCGCGACATCAAATATAGTATATCGCACCCTATTATCGCCCACACGATTCCAAATCGATTTAAAATGATCATTCCGCGATTACCTACATCATTCATAGCTATGTGAGAGAATTTTATATTTATAAATACATAAATCATTATCTTTTCAACACTTTGATGGGTTATATTAGCCAAAATCGATTTGGCGCCGCCATCTTGGTATCTTCTACAAACGACGAGTCACGTGGATCGAAACTAGATATTCATACGCCTATTAGATTGCATGGGCCTTTTTACTGGTTGACATTGGCAGAAAAATAGATCTCGATATTCGTTTGGCTAAACGAAAAAGTCCGCGATTTTGGTATTTTTTTAAAAATATATTGTATTTGACGCATTTTCGTGACATTAGGGAGGGTGGGTATAGTCTCAATTACTGTAAATAATAAGGAAACAAGCATATTAATTTACACCTTTGATTTGATTTTATGCGAAAAAATGGTAAATTTTGCAATTTTACAATTATATCTCATACCACCTTTTTCAAAATAGAAGGGGTCCAAGACCAAATCGCGTTATAGCCGAATTCACGATATAAACAACCGCATTATAATCGAGCTTCTGTGTATTTGTTAGTGACTGCAGTATTCATGCTTTTTTTTGGTGGAAAATGTAAATACAGTTAAAATACATTCTTTTAAAATAATAAGATAAAAATAATTGGAATACTTACTGCTAAAACCTGATAAAGTGATGTTAAAAAAAAGAAAATTCGTTCATTCCAAATACTGGCTTTTGAGAATTTGATGTAAAAGTTCACTCACACACTGAATATTACATTCTTTCAAGTTCACTAGCATACATTATAAAACATGGACTTTTTATAATTTTTATTATCTCTATTCACTTGTGATAACTTCTACTTTATTGTTAAAAAATGAAACTTTGACTAAAAATTTTATCTTGAGATACGAGGGCGAGCTGAATAAACTGGTTAAGAACAAAAATCAAGTTCAAATAAGGTCAAATAAGTTGCTATTGCTAACATAATACAGGATATATTTCAAAATTATAATGATTAATGTAATTGAATTCTTTTTGTCATTAAAAAATTAAAATATAAGAAATACTTATGG
>JAFIDM010000002.1:36038551-36057363 GCA_023159025.1 Thereuonema tuberculata
CTTGATTTTTTGCTATGATATTTAAATGTGAACTTGAGATTTTATTCAACAACCGAAAATTTTTTTACAGGTATTTGGACAGTAAAAGAAATAGATTATTAAATAAAATAAGTGACTATTTTTTTAATTGGATAGAATGCAATAAAACTGAAAAATTGAGACACTTACAAGGACTACCTAAAAAAGAATTGAGAAATAGAAATGAATTATTTTATAAGTATAATGAAATAGCAAATATAGCAAATATTTTTCTATTAAAACATTAATCAAATAGAATAAGTATCAAGAAATTTTATTTTCATAAAAAATTATATATTAAGAATATTTTCAAGGAGAAACATGACTGAAAATTATTGAAATTTAAATTACATTTATTATTATTTTTTTTCTATACATTTATTTTGTTATTTTGTCTATATGTTTTTGTCAAATGAAGATTCAATTTAAATTTGAATTATCGAATAAATATATTTAAAAATTGTCAGACTTCAATAATAATAATTAGACAGAGGCCCATTTCTAATAATCTTTCCACATTAATATATTTATTTATTTATCGTATTGTATAAGCCAGGAGATCGAGACGATTGTCTAGCTTCCAGAATTGCTAGTTCTTTAGCATAAACCAGGGTTCACCACAGATGGGGAGAACTAGATTTTTCACCTGCGAAAACGGATGAAACACTGAAGAAGAAAGAATGAAACATCCGAGCCCCCCGCCGGGATTTGAACCCAGATTCCTGTTAGATATTCAGTTTCGTTTTAAATTTCTTTATTGATTAATTAGTTTATTTTTAACCAATCATATCCCAACTTTGTCTTCTAATGCAACTTTCGATTAAGAATGCTGGGACAATGATGCAAAAATCAATGTTAAATGTAGTGTCAGTGAGTTAATATCATGACAGGACGCTAACTGCATCAGACTTGTTGTAATTTTGTCAAGCAAAGGCGATTCCGTGAAACCAGAGATGTAGAGTTACGCCTATCTTTGAAAACAAGAGGGCGCCTGAAAAGGGTGAGCCTCAAGGGTGAGACTTATTGAGTGCAAGTGTTCTGTGAATATTAAAGATCCTTCCATTTTAATCTACTATAAATATTATCCAGACTGGTATTTTTCAATGTTAACTAAACCATTAACAATATTTTTAATAAAAAGATTATTGGATTAATATTGCATTTGGTTCGTTAAGTAACTTTGCTGTTCCTGAGTACTGAATTTAGGGGTCTTGTAACTCGTGTTTCTTGTTCTATTTTGTTGATCACATCCTCTCTGCTGCTATCTTTACATGATAGTGTTACATCCAAATACTCAAAAAATTTGCAGTATTTCATTGTCATTGTCGCAAGCCCAAATCGTCTTCGTTATCTTCGCCTTCTACAAAGTTTTCAGCTTTCGAAGTACCGGGTGGTTATAATAATTAAACTGACAGTACTCAGAGCTATGTAGAAAAGGATTTATTCGACAAATCGCAACGGAAATTGGTGAGTTCCGTAGTGAGAACACGGGGAAGATAATTTGCTAATATTTTGAGTACCACCAGATGGCGTTGGTGCACAAAAAAAAAAACCAAAGGCCGAGTTGAAAAAACATAACCTTTAATTCAAATCAATAAGCTCATTATGCGAATCATTTCCATGCAACTGGAAACGTAATACGGCATGGTACATAGTTGCTTGAAGCATGTTTCAGGGAATGGCTGCAATTTGTTCAGATTCAACATTGCCTTTTGAAATAACTCCTCAACGAAAATTCGCATGGATGGCGATCAGGAAATCGTGGTGTTTAAGCATTGGAAAACTTTGAAGAAGTTACACTGTCTTTACCAAATATGGCAGGCAATGTACGAGAAATATGGGATGGCGCCCCGTCTTGCATGAATGTTTTGGAATCTAAGCAATTACGTTCTTACAAAGCTGCAATAATCTTGCGGCGGAGAAGGTCTGTTTAACATGGTCCATTTATAGATCGACGCATGAGGCCTTGAGACTTGGTCTTCTCCTTGAAAAATGGTCTGATTACAAACTTTTTGGTAAATTCGCATCATTCTATCCCATAGTCGGAGTGGGGAGCGTTAGCATTCGGACATGTCGGAACAGTCAATATTCGGTTGTTATGCATATTCACTGCTCCTTGTAGGGAAAAATGTGCTTCCTCTGCCCATAAGACATTTGAAGGTCAGTTGCATTCTCGCAAGAAATCGCAAAGCAAAGTCGGTGCTCTGTTCAAAATCACATGGTTGCAGATCCTGCAATCTCTGAATTTTGTAATGATACCATTTCAGGATGGATCGTAGAATTTAACGGACAGTTGACTTGCAGTTGCCAGATATGTCTTGCACTAATTACGAATAGTTCCGAATGCGACTAGATTTCAAACGATGAATGCGACTAGATTTCTGCAACGATGTTTTCATATTACTTTCTGCAACAGGCCGCCGGCCTCTAACGGAGTTACACGCAACTCCTCTGTTTTTTGGATTTCTTTATCATATTCTTTAGTCCATTTACTCATTCCTTTCCTATTGCTTTCAAACGACGACATTAGCATAACGTAGCGGCGGCATTTCTGCCATTTTGGTAAAAGAGTTTTACTAGCAAAGCTCCTTCCTTCCTGTAGATACCTATGTTTACTTCTAACGATTACAGGAAGACATCACATGTGATTGACTGCAATAGCACGAGCAATTAAAATGTTCTTTCCTGTCATTTAACAGGAAAGATTATTTAATGATTTCAAAATTGCTTTGGGATTGATGACTTAAGAAATTAAGTCGAATTTTCATCTTTCGCTACCCTAACAACTTATATCAGAAGATCAGCTACTCAAGAAAAGTCATGCAACAGTCTTATGTACTGTGAATTGAACTTCTAAGGTTGATACAATGCTGTTCGAATCATTGTATTTAACCTGGGGAAAATTTAATTGGGCATTATGGGATGAAGGAGCATCTACACAAAATTATTCGGAAACCTCCAGAAAATAGTATATTAACACTACTACTGTTAATATAGTACATTTTAATAAACACATGTATATGTATTCAGACTCTATTTTATAAAAGTTTCCTAATATCCATTACTCACTTTGAGCTTTTTTCATTTTAATCTACAATTGTAAAAACAAATTATTATAAATTTCTTTTAAGATCTAAAAATGAATTACTTACGTTTACTACTTCCCTTAGAAAGCCCTAAAGTAAATATAAATAATAAAATCATGAACTTTGAATTGAAAGAGTTTTTTAATGAAGAAGTGAAACATATAAATATCATCGATTTTGTATAATAACGAAATTCTAATGATTAGTAAAATTTCTAATACTCAACTTTTAAAACTGTTAATTATGTAAGTTTCTCTGATTACAACTACTTCATTCCGTCTACCAAGTGATTTTAAATCATTTACATGCATTTATGAAATAGCAAAATCCCCGTTCTTCGTTCGGATTACAATGATGTGGATGAGAAAGAAATTGAAATTGTGAGATCTCTTCGAAACTTTTGCAGTTGGTAGACTTCACCACCCCTTTCTCCCCTTCTCCACACCCCTATCAATTCTACCTTCCACAGTTCGTAAAAAATCATGTGATTCTATATCTATTCTATATCTAAAATAGAATCTATATCTATTCCGAAAACTCCGTAGAAGTATCCTTGAACAATGTTTGTCCATCCGATTACCGTCCTCCCGCTAACATTCCATAGTTCTAGTTTTTGCCTCCCGATTAATATAAGGCGCTATTATGATAAGATTTTAGTTTCAATTGTTGAACAACAATATTTTTGTAGTTCCAATTGTCGCCTCCAGATGCAATTGTAGCGCTTTCAAGAAAGTTGCCCCCCTCCGTTTATACTCCTTAGGACATCAATATCGAAAATTTGTCACTTACGGATCTTTTTGATGTTGACATGTCAAATTTCATGTTTCTAGCTCAAACAGTTTCCGAACTTTGCTTACCTTTCAAGAAAATTGTCCACATCGTTTACTCGCCTAGGACCCAAAATCGAAAATTTGTCGAGAACGGGTCTTTTTGATGTTGACATGTCAAATTTCGTGTTTGTAGCTCAAACAGTTTCCGAGATATGCATAACCTTCAAGAAACCTGACCCCTCTCCCCTGTATACACCCCTTACGGGTTGTATTTTTAAAAATCCTTTCTTAGTGAGTGCCTACATAAGGATACCCATCCCGAAAATTTCAAGTTCCTAGTTCAGCAGTTTTGACTTTGATTTGATGAGTGGTTTTGCCTTTTGTAGGTATACATAACTTTTTAAGCGTAATACAAACAAATTGTTTTAAATAGATTTAAAGCAATTGATGCAGACTTCAACTTATATTTACATTAAAAATCTTCTCAAATACAAATGTAACTTCAGTTCGATGTCGATGTAGACTGGTAAAAAAACCTTTCCAATGTTTTGTGTAAAGTTTTTCAAAGTCAACCTGAATTGGGCCCATGAAGCATTTAATATATATGAAATTTAAAAATTTTAATAATTTATTATGGATTTTACTTCAATTTAAAATAATTTTATAATGATTTCAAAATTAAATGATATCTTTTTTATATAATTTTTAAAGTTTTTCGCAGATTAAATCAAGCAGGATATTTTTTAATAACTAAACAAGTCCGTACTTCTTTCAAAATATTTATTTATAGCCTATTTTTTAATTCAAAATGCAAAGAAATTTAATAAAATCATACTATTTTTTTTAACTATTCTCTTATTACTGTCTTAAATTAGTCTTTTCTTCTAAATAACATCTCTTTCCCAGGCCTGGTTTTATATATTTTTATTTTATTAAACATCAATTTCTGCTGATGTATATATTAAATTAAATATAAGTTATATTAATATTTATATTTAATTAGTTGAAGTTTAATTTTTGTGATGATATATATTGTGATTATCGTGCTTGAAAAGAAAATTTTTAGTTAGAGATTATTTACTAGTTTTCTGCGGGATTAATGTGTGCGGTATGACAACGGACAAGATGGCGTAATGACAAAGCCTGTAGCAGATCGTTCGATTTGAACGGAGATAAATATGCCTGGTATGTCTCCACGTTGACAGATAAAGGAGAGCGGGAATATTGAAGAAGAAATGTCGCTGTCAAAACTAAAAGTACGAAAGAATAAGTTTGCAGTTGACGCTAGTAAATGAGAAATAATTATTATTCTTCTGAGGCCCTCCTAGACAAATGAACAACTGACGTCATCCACGGAAAGCGTAGAGTTAAACCCGAACAGAACCGTAATAAATAATTGAGAAATCCAGGTTAAGAAGACATAGTCATGACGAATGAAAGTATTTATTTTCCGGTTGCTGAGAGGATCGAATAAAAGAAGAATTCGACGGAAATCCCCATGCGAAGAATTTCGAAGATCGAACGTTTAAATAGGCTTAGCTATTTGAAACAGAAGAGAAATTAGCGCCAGTGGATCAAAGGGATCCGAACTGATTTCATACAAGTGATTAGGAAAATTTGTGTGTGAATTAGTGAAACTAATTATGGCTTGTTTGGTCATCTAGTGTTAATTATAAATATCAACTGATAGTTGATAGTAAAGTATCAATTATGTGTATAGTGCTTTCGAGACGAGTTATCATCGAGAGTCTGGATATGTAAGTACAGTTTCCTTTATTTTATGAATCGAGTATCCAAGGGGATTGCTGATTTACAACAAGCCCAAAATATACAAGTAACATTATTAAAGGAGTGAAGATTAATTTTTTTCACATAGGGGAAAAACCATTGTTGAGTGATCTAACTTTAGTTTCTTCTATGAATGAAATAGTACATTAATGATAGATATGACTTAGATGTAAATACCATTCTATTCTGAAATTAAGTATCCTTGTAGGTTGCTTGTTAATAGTTACATAGGAAGTCATCAGTTTAATATTTTGAATTTAAGGTGTAGTATTAATGTCAAAAGTGACATTTGAAGATGAGATATATAATACTATGTTTTTTGTACTATATATTATTATTCTAGGATTAAGAATAATCAACAAGGTTAAAGTTCATTAATAATTTGTAATTATTGAGTATTTCATATTTTGATATTTACATGTAAACTGATACATGCAAGGTTTTATAGATGGTACCATTAGGGATTAGTTACAGTTGAACTGAGTTAATATATGATAACAAATGTTATTGTTTTTATATAATAAATTATTGTAAAGTTAATTTTTTCCTTTCATAAAGGTTATGAACTCTAGTAATAAATTATTTTAAAGTTTTTAAATTTTCAATGCATTTGTTTCTTTACCTTGATGCGTGCTTGCTCTGAAAGTATATATTATACCCCAGCTCTATTTTTTAGAGGGAAGACATTCATTCATTCATATGTGTATATGTTTGATTGTCTTTTCCTGTTTCTTTTTGAGCAATTTCATTAATTAATTATCACGTATTAATTAAGTTTTATATTTCAGAAGTTTGCCAAAGATGGAAAAATTAAATTCAATAACAATAAAATTATTCTATTCTGAGATAAATATTTAAGAATAGCACAGACTTCCAGAATAAGAAAAAGTTATTTTTATTACAGACAAAAGATTGGTAAAGACTGAAACACAAATATGGCCTCCCAAAGTCTGAATTTTTTGTCAAAATTCTTTCAGCGAAAAACTGTAAAGAAAGCTATATAAGCTAATATAAAAAAAAAATTAGTAATCTGTATGCAATATATCTGTACATAAATGTGATATAATATGTGCATGAATCTACATAAACAGCATTATTTACTGTAGTTGTAAAAATAAAAAAAAAATTATTGAAGAGTGCAAATTCTAAATTACAAAATTTGAAATTACTTTTTAAATTTGTATTTAAAATGTTTGTTACCATGAAATTTCTTCTGTTAATTATTAATAATATTTCATTATAAATATATAATGTAAAGATTTTTGCACTTACATGGGTTTCGTCCTGAATTATCCAATATGAAAAAAATATATAAAAACTATTAATAATATAAAAAGTATTTTAACAGGATACAAATTCATGTTTTAGTAATTACAAAAGTTTTAAAAATTATCCATTTACTATGACATATAGGTATAACTCAATATTTCAAGTCAATTGGGTGTGTACGTAGCATTTTAAAAAAATTAATTTAATATTCAATTTATTTCAAATCAATTTTATTACTAGCTTTTTCCTAATTTATTTAGTCTTGAATTTTGAAATGCTGCCATGAAATACTTTTTCGTTAGCTTTTATTAAAAGATCATTAAATCCTTTAGAGACAAATTTTGTAAACTTTGATATGAGGTTCTAAATTTGGGACAGCTCGACAAGTAAGTACAATCAAACAATTGAATCATGACTGAAGAGTTCCAAATTATATTTTTATACTCACCTGATATTAGAAGATAGTAAAGATAATGAGATCCGATGTCAGAAACATGAGGATTCTTTTTGCTTTTGCTGATATCTGTTGCTGCAAAAAAAGGAGTTTTTGTGTAACGATGGCCCCATAAATATTCTTGTACAAAATCTGTTGAAATTCTATTACAAATGTCTTTTTTTTAAAAAAACCATATAAGAAAACCCTATTTTCAGAATAGAGTATCTTCCAATTAAAGGAAAATTGCAAAGCAAATGCTGCTCAATCACTTTATAGGAAATGGATGAAGAATTGTAACTGAATCCCGTTAAAAAAAAAATATTGAATAGGAAACAGAAGTTCCATCATCCTGAATTTGTCAACTTTCGTCATAAAAATAAAAAAATGATGTAAATTCTTACGAGGACAAATGTATTTTGGCATTGTAGTTAATGGTAAGCCCAAAGTAATAGATTCTGGATGTTGGGAAGGTGCTGGCCACTTCTTATATTTAAAGGTGTTAGTCAAGGTCGGATACAGAAAGATGGTTCGAGCCTGAGATAAAATAAATCTTAAAAAAAATCAGTAACAGTAAGCTATTGAAACTCTTAAGATTCTAACATTATATAATACTGTCATGAGATGTTATTGTAGTCAGACAATAAATAAATACCGTTATATCAGTCACTTTTCCAAAATTGGCTGTCGTTTCACCTTCAATCCCTAACTAAATACCGTATATATCAGATTTTTAGTAGGGGATTTTACCTTGAATCCCTAAGGTAAAACGACAGCCAGTTTTAGAAACATAAATGATATAATGATGTTTATCTGAAGTCTGATTAAAACAACATCTCATGACAGTATTATATAATGTTTTATATATAATGCTAATTGTCATGAGATTTTGTTTAAGGTAGATTTTGTGGAACGCAGTTAAGTTGTTTTTACTTCGTCGCATTGCAAGGTGATAGTCTGAAGTTTTTTAAAACCCCTGGTAACAGAAGAGTTTCAGAATCCCCATTGAATTCAGGCAGCTTCAGAAACATTGCTATTAGGGTATTTCCTCAAGAAGTAGTTCTTATTCTGTGTCGTATTGTCACCATTGGATATGTCATGATTGCCAAGAAATCGCTGTTTTTCGAAGCCTTACTATCGCCTATTAAAGAATCACAGCTATTTCCTGCTACCTCTGTTTATGCCTCCTTCCTATAATTCGTCCAACTGTCTTGAACTCTTCGACATTATCTAGGTTTCACTACAATCATTTTCAGCAAACAGAACTGAGCTTTTAAATCCACGATCACAGCCAAAAACGGAAACACCGAATTAAAGAAAAGTTTTAGGGCCACTTACACTGTGTCTCAACACAAATTATATATTCAAATTTATTTAAGGTTAAACTCTTGTACTAAATGACAGAAAGTGAAAACATATTCAGTTGTTTAATTTGACTTAAATATCAATTTCATCTGTTATTTAATATAAATACTGAATTACACAGAAATATCGGATTTCTCTAATTGCAGTGCATTTCAAAATTCAGCAAATAATGGTGTTTTAATTAGAAGAAATGAATATCTACTAACAGAAATTTAGATAACTTTAATTTGAAAAGCTATAAGATTTTTTTCATCGAAATTATTTCGAAAAATTAATAATGAAAAAAAAAATTATAACATGTATATGAACGCAGGAATTTTGCCACATCTGGATTTTACTGTATAGTATCTAAGGTCCGGATTCAGTCACTTCAGGTGACTGTAATTTATATATTTCTTTTATATATTTCTTTTATCACTGCACCTAAGGTTTTGAAAATTTAAATATGAACTTGTGAAGCATGTGGAATTTATATTTTCTTGTTCTGTACTTAATTACATTAAAATGCAAATTTTTTTTAATTCATTAAAATCTTTTTCTATAAAAAAAATGCTTCAAAACAAATTCATTTTGGAAAAGAACAGCATCAAATGAATTTTCGTTTTTTTCATGATTATTTGATAGCATGTAAAAAAAAATAATTTAATCTCAAACAATTTTAAACAACACAATATCTATTTTTTTAAAAATTAACTATTGCACTAATAATAAATATTTTAAATATAAGTCATTATTTTATAAATTTTTTATCATTTCATGTTTTCCTGAATTTTTTTTTTTTTAAGTTTAAATACCAAGCAATACTTGAAAACCCTACAAATCTGACTATTTTTGAATTTTAATTAATTTTGTTTTTAATTAATTACAGAATATTTAAATCCAAGAAAATATAAATCCCAGATTCTTCACAAATTTATATTTAAACTTTCAGAATTTTCGATACATTGGTAAAAGAAATGCAGTCGCCTGAATTGCTTGAATCACGACCTTAAATATAAATATATTCAATAGTTATCCATAATATTGCATGAATTTTAATTTACGGATATGTAATCAATAATCCTTAGCGGTAGTCAACAATTAAAGATAGGTTACTATAAGTATGTGAATGTTATGATTTTTTTATTAATTCTAAATTACGAATCCAATGGGCTTTGGAAAATTTAATGCATTAAATTTATTTTCTTTTAATCATCCGTTTCTTACCTAAAAATCCACTCTTGAACTGTTTTTTTTTTGAACCCACTGGAAAAAAATAAAAAAATTTATAAATATTTTAGATATTTTACAACAAGTAAAACTGGTAAAAGAAAAAGAGAAAAATTTTCTGAATAAACATCAGTTGAATATGTTTTTAAAAACCAGTATCTGGATGTTATTTTTGTATATAATATTAAGAAAGAAAGCTAATAGTCCTCTTATAAAATGATTCTTTAAAAAAATATTTATAATTGCAAAAAAAAAAACCTTTCCGAGCCTTTGATTGCAGTTCCTCATGATATTAAATAATTTGTACAGCTAGTTTACATTGTAACGATCAAATTTCTGTTAATTCAGTATTACGATTCATTAGTAAAAAGGAAAAGCATTATTGGATAGATTTGACTATTAGCAGTTTATTGTGTTGATCTTGTCTTTTAAAACTAAAATCTAAAATAGTTTTTAAAGCAAAATTACATTTTCTTTTGAAACTTTTCTTTACTTAAATTTTCTTTTATGAAAACAAAAAAATTGTAAATAGTAATTAAACACTGGTTTTAATTCTTTTAATTGACATTTTGGGTATTTTACGTTGATCGTTATCATATTACATTCATTATAATAACAATAATGTTATTATGATGGAATCATCCTATTAATAGGCAAAAGTTGTACGATCTTTGTAAATTTGTAAATTTGTAATTTGAAATAACCAATCACAGTGCAGCGTTGGAACACTGTGATTGGTTATTTCATGCCTGACGTCACGCCCATGTTTAAAGATGGCGTCTCTAATATTCGTCTCACTTCAAGGCCACGGATCGCGATTACATAATTACTAACAGCGTATTGAAATTTTCTTTCCCACATAAATGAAGTTTACACTGAAATGAATGAAGTTCATGCGTCAAAATTTATCATAGAGTTTGTAAAAACCTCGGTTTTTGCATAATTTCGCTCACTAATCAACAAGTAGGAGACAATGACGATGCACGTTCCGTCATTGTTGTCCAGACAGGATTATTGGTATTGGCTGTTGGACATTCGTTATTGTTATTGTTATTGTTGAAACTGGTAAATCAATTTTTTATTTTCTTTTATTTTAACAAAATTTGGCTTAGTCATTCAAATTATATGTGGGCTGTTGCGGAAGTCATGGCTTTTAAAAAATGACCTTAGAACATCTTTTTCAATCTTGTGTTTTTCAAAAATTTCAGGGTATTTCAAAAATGTGGCATTTTTTTTTATTTCTGTTAATATTGTCTCAATTTCGACGAGCCTATTCTTTTAGTAGTAGCCAACCGCAGCGCTGGCTACTATGAAAGTGGTAAATAAATTTTTTATTTTTTTTATTTTAACAATATTATAATATTATTTTAACAAATAAGCCGATATTCAAATTACATATGGCCTGTTGGGGAAGTCATAACTTCTAAAAAAATTAGCTTAGAACATCTTTTTCAATCTTGTGTTTTTCAAAAATGTGGAATTTGTTTTATTTTCCGTGAATATTTCACGGGTCGCAACTAGTCCATAATAATATTAAAATTTTTATGCTCAAAAAATTAGTGTTAAAAAAAATTAAGTGTAAAGTAAATCTTATTAAGTGTAAAGTAAATCTTATTAAGTGTAATTAATTAAAAGTAAATTATTAATACTAATTACTTAATTAGGTGTTAAATTGATTACGTAAATGTTAAAATTTATTAATGTCAAGTCTTCAACTTAAAAAGTAAAAAGAAACCGTAAAGAAAGAAATTCATAAAATATCTTTCAAATCTAACGATACAAACAATATAAAATATTAAAAATAGTGTTTAACCAAAGTAAGTGTACAGATTTACTTAATTACTTTTTATCTAAATTACTAATTAATTAGGTGTTAAATTGATTAAGTAAATGCTAAAATTACCATTATCGATATCTGGATCAACGGGTTTTGGTGGTTTTACCTCTAAATTTTAAAATTAGAAACAAAAACATTAATTTCTTTTCTATAATAATTGGTAATTCTTGAAAAAATGACAAAATTAAAGCTTCTTTTCGATATTATGCAAACTTTAAAGAAATGATACATTTAGTCATGACCTTTTACTGGAATTAGTTAAATTAATATTCTATTAATATTTAAATGCAATACTCGGTGTACAAAACCGAAAGAATTATATCATTTCATCCAGCAACGTTACATATCAAATCATGCAGAAGAATACAAAATATTCAAGAATGATCAAAGCATTTCGTTTGCTATTATTCTCGTTTGAGAACACGAAATCCGATTTAAATCAGATACAACCGTAATCGTTTATACATTTATTACTTTAGAATTACATTTATTAATTAATACCAAATTAGACATAATCTATAAATGCAAGTCAACCAATTCATAAAATGAGCAATATTCAAATACTCTTCATGTAACTTGTAACGTTTATAAATTTTTAGAAGTTAACACGATATGCTCGTATTAATAACTCTTTGAAAATGGAATTAATATTAATTTTCTTAAGTTATAATTTCTTTTTCCATGATCAAACAAAAATTGCGCAATGTTAAAATTAGTATCTAGAAATCATATATTATTATATAAATAAATTTCATTAATCTCCATCCATAGTTTTCTGTCCGAAGACAGGTCCAGTTCTATGGAGGTCTCACATGGATCTCCTAGAAACACCTGAGGAAAGATACTGGGGGTGGTTTCCTGTTGCCTGCCCCCAGGACGCCATTAAGGAATGACGTCAGACCGAAGAGAAAGTGAAGAAGAGGCTGGACAACACAGGAAAGGAAATTGAAACAGCCATGCCACTGCCGGGATTCGAACCCAGTTACTGGCGCACTGGTCGCCACGGCTGGCCGCCGCCGAGACCGCACGGCCACGCCAGCACGGCTTTATTAATCTAAAGAGACTACATTTATTAAAAAGCTTCTTTCTATTAAAACAATGCTTAATGTTTGTTTTAATAGAAAGAAAATAATGATTCAATAAAGACCAAATTAGGAATCATGTAAGCCTATAGAATAATGTATTATAATTCAAAATAATTAAAAAAAAAATTTTTTAATACTGCTTAGAAATTGAAATAGTTACTTTTTTCTAACTTTGAGTTTCTATGAAAGTGATTTATTCCTGTTATTTATTATTAATCAAACAATTAGCTTTTAATTTTCTTCAAAGATTGTTCATCAAACTACCCAAACTAACTAATTTATAAAGTATAATTTATTATCTTTATTTCAGATAAACTACTTGAATTTTACTGTATTTGGAAAGTTGGAATTCATTTGTAATATAATGTTTTAAGGGGGCGTCCATTGATTACGAGAGCTCAAAATGGAGGGGAGGGGTCCGGCAAAAATCTCACCAAAACTCATTTAAAGGGGGGGGGGGGTCACCACATCTTACCAAATCTCACCAAGTGGTAGGGGGGATGTCCAAATGTTTTAAAAAACACCTCATAATATATGGACGCTCCCTAACCATCTTTTATTTTTCTTCTTCTTTCTTCGAATTTGGCCGACTATGGACCACGTGAAATAACTCATGATTATTTTTCTACTTTCTTTCTTCTCTTCCAGTATTCTTTCATTCTTTCACTATGTTGTTTCCTTCTTTCTTCCGTCCATTTTGCTCCCGTTTTCTTCTTTGCCTTTTCTTGAAAACCCTTGAATCCCCTGATCTTTTTTCTGAATTCTTCTCTTCTCTCCACCTCTTCTCCATCTATTTTCATTTCTTCCATGTCTTTTCTGACCTCCTTGATCCATGTCATCTGAGTCTTGGGGTTTCTGTCGAAGAAGGTGAATAATCTCTTCGTCAGTCTACCTTCACTCATTCTTTTAATGTGTCCGTAGAAAGCCACTCTTCTTTTCCTCATTGTGTCAGTTATTTTTTCTGTTTTTGCGTAGATTTCTTTGTTGTTTCTCAGTTTCCATTTTCCATCTTCATATTTTGGTCCCAGGATTTTCCGTAAGATCTTTCTTTCCTTTTTTTCTACCTCGTCCAATTGTCTGGCTGTGTTTAGTGCAAGGCATTCTGAGGCGTAGAGGCCTTCTGGCTTAATGACTGTATTGTAGTGCCTAATTTTAGCGTTTATAGATATGGACTTCTTGTTGTATATATTTTTTGTCAAATGGAATGACAGTTCCATTTTTCTTGCTCTTGCTAGGACCGCTTCTTTGTCAAGGGCGTTTGGTTGAATTATTTCTCCCAAGTATTTAAATTTATTAACCCTCTTGATTTTCCCATACTTTGTTGTGATCTGTCTTGGTGCATCTTTTCTATTGGTCATGTATTCCGTCTTTTCATAAGATATTTGTAGTCCAGCCTTTTCTGCCGTCTCTTTCAGTATATTTATTTGTCTTCTTGCATCTTCAATGTTTTCCGCTAGTATTGCAAGATCGTCTGCAAAAGCCAGGCAGTCAATTTCCAAGTTATCTTTCTTTCTTCCTATTTTTATTTTCTTGATTCCTTCCTCTTCCATTCTTTTCCTCCACTCTCTCATTACTTTCTCCAGCACACAGTTGAAGAGCAATGGGGAAAGCCCATCTCCCTGTCTTACTCCTGTTTTCACCTCAAATGGTTCTGAAATCTCTCCCAAAAATTTTACTTTTGACTTCGTGTTTGTTAGAGTTTTTTTGGTGATCGCAATTGATTTGTCATCAGCTCCGAATTCCTCCAATATATTGAAAAGTGTGTCTCTGTCTATAGAATCGTATGCCTTTTTGAAGTCCACGAATGTCACATGAATGTCCTTGGATCTCAGTCTTCTGTACCTTATTATGAGTTTCAAATTTAATATCTGTTCTGCACATGATCTTCCCTTCCTGAATCCTCCCTGGTAGTCACCTAATTGTGGATCCAGTTGGGCCTCCAATCTGTTTTGTAAAGCTTTGGAAAGGATTTTGTATGTAACCGAAAGGAGTGAGATTCCCCTATAATTGTTGGCATCAGTTTTATCTCCTTTTTTGTGTATAGGGTGGATCATGGCTGTTTTCCAATCTTCCGGTATTTCCTCCGTTTCCCAGATATTTTGTATTATTTTATGTAGGCTTTTGACTGTTTTGATATCTACGCTTTTCCACATTTCTGCTATAATTGAGTCCTCTCCTGGAGCTTTATCATTTTTTAGTTCTCTAATAATCTGTTGGATTTCTGCTAGGTTCGGTGGCTTGGAGTTTTCAAATTTACATTTCGGATTTTGTTTTTTTTACATCTTTTATTTTTATTATTTATTGACTTTTGTATTGGAAACAATTTTATTTCCATTTCTTATTTGCTGTAAGTTTCAACCTAATCTGAATTCTTACTTATTTCTCATAATTTTTTCTTTTCAAATAGTAATTTTAATTCCAAAATTCAGGTTGTTATCGGCCTACTGCTATCTTTTCAATGATATCCACAGCATAATATCATTAACTATGAACAAAGGATTAAGGTATAGATAGTTCGTATGTAACTAATATCTATTTATTAATTAATTGCAGAATTTCATATATTGGTAACTGAAAAGAATATTACACAATTTAAATAGGCTTGGAAATCTAGAAACAATGTTATAGTTAGGAAAATACTCAAAATTTAGGACGCTTTGTACTTCTTTCAGAGTGCTAATTAATTCTCTAATTTTGTGTAACAAATAAATAAGGCAAAAATACTGGTTGCCTATTGTATACGTAACCTTAGCAAACCCTCTTAGCTTCTGTGAGGTACTAAGTGACCGCAGACCGGGACTAGCATTTTTCTCCACCTTTTCAAGTCGTAATGGTTCTAATAAACTATCACTCATATGTTGGGCTCTAGATCTGGTGATTTTGGGCTCTACAGATGCTGAATGATGGACGGACATATGCTCAGAACACTTTTTAACAGCTTCCCCTCCTACACTTTGTATACTGGGTCCCGAACTGCATTTAGATAATTGATACAACACATAAGTATTTTTCCCGAATGTCCAAAGTTTAATCGCAATTAGACTTTGATAATTTTTAGCGAAAATAATTCAATCGTCATTATTCGGTACTTTTTTTATAATTTCTTTAATTTTAAATCTTTTTTGCAACGCTTTAACTTATTTACTTCATAATAGTATTGTTGACATGTAAAACACAAATTCCTGTAGTATTAACTTAAATTATATTGTTAACTTTACTTATAACTTTATATAGTTAATTTCTTTCCCAAGGAATCTGTGACCTTTCCTAAATGTAATTCTTAGGTGAGAATTAATCTGTAATATTCTTTTTTCAAATTTTTTTGAAACTTTTTCTATGAGATTGGTTTTATATTCTTTTTGTTTGAATTAAAAGAAAGAGCAAAATAGTTTCTATAACTTATTATAGAAACAGTATTATTATTAACAGTACAGGAATCTTATTATTATTATTATTATTATTATGTAAAAGTTTCAAACCATGGGTTTCCCCAGCAAACACAACAAGGCGGGTCAAGGACCAAAGCACATATTGCCAAGTGTAAAAAAATGTGCAAGAATGGTTAGGGATGTGTGATTGTGTCCATAAATTTCCTAACTGTGCGTGTTGTGTTGAATATCACAGCCTTCTGGAGTTGTACATAAGTGTTTTTGTGAAGTCCTACAGTGCTGAGATGGGTGGTGCAATGTGTGAGGCACCAGACCAGTGGCGGACAGAACGATGGGTACAATACGTACTCGGTCCTGCCTCCACTGCTTCAGGAGCTCATGTACTAGGTCTGTGTATTTACTTATCTTGTCTGCTTGAGTTTTCTGCATATTCTTGCTGATAGACACTGCAATATCAATGAGTTAGGTCTGTTTGTTGACCTTATCAACAAGCGTGATGTCAGGTCTGTTTTGATATGTGGTTTTGTCTGAGTGAATGGGACGGTCCCAGTACAGCTTACCGTACATGGGCTGTTCACTAGGGATCCGAGTTACTTACAAATCCTACCTAAAAACATTCTCAAGAACGTATCTCGTTCGTTATCTGGGGATCGCCTGTATACTGAGTTTCAAGAACTTAATTAATGTCGAGATCAGTGGCGGCTCATAGCCAAAATTAGCGGGGGTGCTGCCCAAGAAAATTTTTAGCTTTTGTTTTAAAATTGTGTAAAAGGAAACAAACATGTATAAAAAGAAAATTTATTCAGAAACTTGATAAAATCTTAAAAGAACAAAATCAAACATTTTTTACTTACTTTAACCTAAATTGTTACAGTTCAAGCTTGATCTATTTATTTAAAAATTTAAGAACCGAAAAAAACAATGGAATCAAATAGAATAGCTGAAAGCAGGATAATAATCTAATTCTACACTTTATCGCAATCAAGAATATGGTACACGGTTTTTAAGCACAACACATGCGGAGTAAAAAAAAAAGCAGGAAGGAAAAGACAGGGTGACGCTGTGGAAAAGACAGCTTCCTAGCACGGCAGGATTGACACTGTGAAAAACACACTGTAGCCTCTCCATTGCAGCCTCGCGTGCAGCTTCCTAAGTGCGCATGCGCACAATAGTCAAACGCCGCGCCGCTGTAACTGCGAAGCTTTACAGTTCCATACAAAGATTTCTGTATCTTCTTCATAAACCAGGGGATGGCTACTGATATTAAGCTTAAGGATTATATATTGTGCAAGTAAAAAGAAAGAATTAAAGAAAAAAGGATTGATTATATTAAATGTTATCGATAATATCAAATGGAAATAGGCCTAGGGGGTGCTGCAGTACCACAGTGCCTATACACGAGCCGCCACTGGTCGAGATGCTAGAGATACTTTTTTTTTTAATTTTTATATAATACTTGCAGAAATACCCGTGTTTCCTCGGGTTACAAAAAAGAGTTGTTATGATGTGGATGATGAAGAAGTTGTAATTGTCAGATGGCTACAAACTTTTCTAGTTGGTAAAAAAAAGTCCCATGGTAGTTAAAATTAATATTATATTCTTATTTTGTAACTCGATAAGCCCTAGCTATGAAGTTAATAAGGAGAGTGGAGGATATAAGATTGCCTCCCCTTTCTGTCCTTCTCCACACCCCTATTACTTCAAACCTTTCCCAGTTGGTAAAAAAATCAAGAGATGATTACAAAGTAATGTTATATTGTGATTTTGTAACTTCCAGTAAAGTAACTTCCCCCCCCCCCTCCGTGTACGTCCTTTCGGACCCGAAAATAAAAAATCGTCGAATTTGTATCTTTTCGATATTGACAAAGAAGATTCATGTGAAATTTTGTGTTTCCAACTAAAGCAGTTTGAGAGATATGCGTATCTCAAGAAAGTTTACCCCTCTGTTTATACGCCTTAGTCCGGATCCGGGTTTTCATTGTTCTTAAATTAAGAACATTTAATTAAAAAAAAAAGTTAAGAAGAATATTATTAAAAGCATCTTTCATTTATCTTGTAAATAATTTACTCCTAGAAATCCTTAAATTAAATAGCACTCCTTTAATTCCTGCAATATTTCGCCCTTCTTAGCGAAGGACTTCTTCAGGTGGTACCAGAGGACAAGAAACTATTCTCCTTCCTCTATATTTCAAAACTAGAAATAAAACATGTTCTTATTTGTAACTCTTATGAAATGTAGACGAAGAAGAATAGTTTCTTGTCTTCTGGTACCACGTGAAGAAGTCCTTCACAAAGAAAGATGAAATATTGTGGGAATTAAATAAATTTCTAAGAATATTATTTATTGCAAAATAATTAAAAAAAAAGAAAATTCATTATCTATCTACACGAAAGAAAAGTTAATTTTTCTGTCCCTATCTCCTCCGAAACTATAATACACTGAAATACAAATAAGGTATAAAATGTTAGGTATAGTATTGAGGATGCTCAAATTTTCATTTTAATCGACGTGGGTGGGCCGTATGTCCCGGAACGACACGAACAACTCCGGGCCCCTCCCCCC
>JAFIDM010000002.1:36078376-36131459 GCA_023159025.1 Thereuonema tuberculata
CAGTGGTTCCCTTTATGATGTAGACAGGGAATAAGGCAGGATTTTTCGAAATTCCCACGGGATAGGGAACAAAGAGGATTTATATTTTCGCTTTAAAGTTGCCTTATCGATATATAGATGTGTGACGCCAACCCGCACTACATCTCAGTTATCCGGAGATAGCCACAATTTGCTAAATTAATGAAGTTGTTGTTTTGTTTTTTTTTTAAGCTATGTATGCAAGGGTTCCGAAGCGAAGCGATGGTACCCGGCTAGTAATAAATAAAAATGAAAAGTAAACAACAGGAAAAAAAAGAAAATACAAAAAAAAAAAAAAAAAACCATTGCCATCCCGAAAATTCAATCCCGTAATTATATCACTAATTAAAAATTATATAAAAGTGTGAAAGGAATTAAATTAAGGAGAGAGGGAGATGGGTCCAGGTTTCAATCGTAGCCTGTTATTTCTGCAGGATCCTAAAGAGTAATTCTGCAAAGTTTGGTCCAGATCTGTCAAAGGGCCTGGCAGTGTATAACAAATAAACAAACCGACAAACTTCCTGTTTTATATACTGGTATATAGATTTACCTTAACTAAACTATTCCTTTCAACAGTTGTGTTCTTTACTGCACGGCATTTTATTCTTATATATAAAAAAAAAGATTTATAAAACATAAAAAAAGGAACAAAAAAATTCTTTCAAATACAAACTAAACAGTACTTTTTTTTTATTATAAAAGTTTTCTCTATTTGTTTATAAAAAGTTTCTGTTAGTTATTATTATTATGATTTTTCTCTTTATACAAATATTAAATTATCAAATTTTTTTTCAAAAATATCTTTACCATGTTCTGTTGCTATATGTTCTATATCTTCATTTATTAATGTCGTTAAAACAGGAGGTCCTTAAAAATCAAGATGAAGAAAAACAATTTGTTACTAAATTGAGTTTATTTTTTAAAATATTTAATTAGGTTTGTTTTTAATTTAATTAATGAAATTTTAATAACACGTTCATTATTAAGTTATTGAATAATTACCCCTTAGCTGATCAAATGCTAGCGCGTCTTTATTTCTCAAAGAAGGTGCTGCAAAAGTAAATTATTTAATAATACATCAGTAAATTTTGGTGGTAACAACGATATGAAATTAAGCGATATGTTTCTTTTATAGTGAACGTAAAGGTACTAATTCTGGTAGAAATAAATAGAAATATTATTTCTCGCGAAAAAAAAACCGTACTTATATATAGGAAAAAATTTTAAATGCAAAAAAAACATTGCATTGCCAAATTATATTCCAAGTTTTTGAATTTCGTTACTCTATTTTTTTGTGTTTACTTCTTTACAAAATAATTTTCAATCTAAAATACAATTAAAGATGATTGAATTCATAGAAATATTTTAGTTACAATGAACCGGAACGGAGAAGTAACCAAAGTCATTTTTTTTTAATTATTTAATTTATATTATTTTACTCAAAATGCACTTTTTATATTTTATTTTAATATTAAATTTTATAGAACAAATGGACGAAACAATCAAATCATTTAAATATCTCGCGATATCTTTCTTTTGTGGCAAGATTTTGAACACTAAAAATGAGAAAATGTTATCAGATAGACAATTATTATTTATTTATTTTAAGAAAATAAGACCAAGGAATGAAATCTCATGTTAAGATTCAGTTTAGGGCAAAATTATGCGAATGGAATCACCTCCAAATTTCCCCAACAATAACAAAATAATGACTGTGTAGCATCCTTGTTTTGTAACTAGATCGAACCCATGCTGTAGCATTGATTTTACTAAAGCCCAGTAATTCTGATTTCATCCCAAGTATTTAGAATAGCCAATTTAGGTTCTCTAGCAGTTAAATTGATGATTTCTGTCGGATACCCGGCGTGCTAATTGAGCCCAAAGGTTCTCTATTCGATTCATATCAGGGCTCAATCCATTACATCAATTTTCTAATCTTCAAACTTCTGATCAATCAACCAACAGTTGATTTTGAAACATGGTGCGATGCATTGTCTTGTTTAAAAATCCAAGAGCTGCCACCAATCAATGGACGAAAAGGAATGATGTTAGAATACAATAATTCGTGTTACTTTTGAGAGTTAAGTCTTCCATCAAAAAATACAATGTCAGTCTTTCCCTCGGCTCCAAAGGTAGCCCAAATCATTACAGTTCCACCACATAATTTCCTACTGAACTTAACCTTCTCCTTTCGTATATCATATCAATAACAGGCTTTTGAGCTTCACTAAGTTGTGGTTGTTTAGCTAATTGCATAACTCTTGCATTGGAATGTTCTTCAAGCTTCTCCACACTGTTTATTGTGACGCTCTCTTTCCTAAACTTGCTTGAATTTGTTGCACAAACAGTTCTTCTTCATTGGTGGTAAGGTGGAAAATGCCCAACAATTACGGTCACCATTTTCCTAGGATTTTTTTTTAACTTAACATATTCATCTCCTTTTCTTAATATATTCTATATAGCTTTTTGGAAAGTCCAATTAGCTTAGAAATTTCTCTCTGCAACTTGCCCTGGCAATGATACAGATACATTTTCCGTATTTCTTTTTCTGACAATGTTTTACCACCTGGCATTTTGTGACGAATAATAAACAGACCTGATACACCTCTCACAAATTCAGAAACAAAAGATACTGATTTTGATTTCTGTCATTTGAATGCTGACCTCAGTTTATGCAAAACTGTGATTGACTCCATAGCAGTGTTACAGGGATGGGAATGATTTTTTTTTTCTGAAAAACCTTAATGTATATTGCCATGAACTTTTAGGTATAATTTCCACTAACTACGTGTTATTGTCTATATTATATCATGAAGATCAGTGAAATATTAGCGAAATTCAAAAGCAAATTGCATAGTTCCACAGACCTGTTACAGATTTCAGTAACGTATTCCAGGAATATTCTGTTTTGGAAAAGTTTTTTTATAGAAAATTCTTCAATTACTTAAAATTTAAAGAAGTTAATAAATCTAATTGGTTGTTATGTAACGCTAATTACAAATCGTAAAATATTTCTATTTTCATAACAGTAGTTTATAATTTAAACTAAACAAAATTTAACGTGTGCCGAAATAATTAACTGAGTAAAGAAAAGGCAAACACACACTTATAGTCCTTTGTGTTTGCTTTTCTGTATTCAGTTATTAGTTTATAGTTTACTTTCTTTTTTAACGTATTAGGTATATTTACAAAGAATCTATTATCTTCTCACGTTTAATTATCATTAGACTGTGTTTTAGAAAATAACAATTGTCTAGTAGCATGAAGTCTTTTATAAGAATAAATCTTTTATAAGAATTCTATTACCTGAATAAATATAATAAATAAACTTGTCCTTAATTAAATTTGAAAAGTGCTGGTGGGGAAGGCGCGTTTTTTTTCTGCCTGATATCAAAAGCGTACTGCAAAGATTAAGAACACATTTAAAGTAGTAGTTGGATGATAAAAATATTCCATAATAAGCGTGTGATGAAGTCAAATAAAAATAAAAAAAATGAAAAATATGAATGTTTTGATATTTAGATCAAGGCAATTTCATTTTTTACCTACAATGAAGTTAAATGATTTACCGTTAGTGCATTTTGTAGTATAAGATACTAAACTATAAACATTTAAGCATATAATTATCTTTTATTATCAATTCCCTGCATGTCTAAACAATTAATTTCCCAATTTCAGTGTTTGTGACACTCGCTGATAAATTTGTTGTGCAACATTTAATCTTAATAATCTTCGACGTCAAGTTCTACCACAACTGCAGCAGGAAAAATGTCTTTCCTTTTTTTAGCGAAGGAAAAACCTCAATTTGTGTGGAAGACTTCCTAAGTTTATATGACGAGATAAATTTGCATTAATTACATCTTTCTTAGTGGAAAAGATCCTTATAAAGTGATTTTAGATTAGACAGGAAGAGGAAATTATAGTTGATAAATTTAAAACTTTTTTTTCTAATAACAAACTGAAATTACAAATAAAAAGACAGATTTCGAAAAATACACAAGTTAGCATGAAAAGTAGAACCCAGTCATTAGAAATAAATCAATATTTCTCGATGAAAGGATATATCTTAAAGAGCTACAGAAAAACCTGTAGATAATGTAAATTCATGTAGAAAAAATGTTAGGTGAATGTTTGAGGGAAACGATTGAAAGGATTCTGAAATTCTGGTATTCTACAGAATTATAAAAATCCACAAAGATACTACATTCCTTCAATTCAAAAAAAATCATTTCTTTGAAGAAATAATCGTAGGTCAATGCTTAGGGAAAAAAGAAAAAGTTTTCATTTAAGCGAGCCTGTTTTGTTAAATTCATTTAAAGATTAGATGTGACATTTCAATTTCCTTTTCATTAAGCGCTGGAATATTTAATGTCAATTTAATTCTCGTAATTTTTATATTAATCCCCTAAATTTTCATTATGAATCTAAAAGATGTAAGGAAAACCCGACAGCCGTTATTGAAAACTGAATGAATGAAACATTAATGATCTAAACATTAATAATGATCTAAATAGGGTTTCTTATTTCTCGAAATAACAGAAAGGAGAAGGTATTTAATTTCATTCCCTTTTTGTCAAGTTTTAACTTATTTTCTGTAATTGTTTCTATTCTTTAAGTACATTATATACTAAATTGTTTTAGATAATTAGATAAACTTTCTTACTTTTATACATGAGAAGTTATTGCTTTATGTGGAAAAGGCATTTGTGCACTACAAAAATCCAGGAAAATGGCAACTCAGTGAAAATTCAATAAAGACATACATATATAACACTGAACAGACAAAACCTTAGAGACATCTAACTAATAGAGGGCGTACTCCTATACCGCGAATAACAGCCTATATACACTGAGACATCGACAGAATGCTGGAGGGTTACTGGAGGTAATGCCAACCATGCCTGTTCAACTGTTGTCCACAACTTCGCCCTAGACGTCGATGATTCATGGATCTGATGCATTCAAGAGATGTTCGGTAAGGTTTAAATCCCTTATCGACTACTGTATGGTCGCAAACTCAGATGAGTATTCCTCGAGTCAAGCCTGGGCGATAGCAGTCCGATGGGCCGGCGCATTGTTTTGATGAAAGACATTATCGCCTGGAGGATGACCGAAGGCTATGAAAAGGAGTAGATGAAGGGCCAAAATATTTTATATATAGTACTTCGCAACTTTTAAAGACCTTTCCAGACATACTTAGGGACCTAATACGTCCCCATAATACGACTTCCCAAATTATCATAGAGCCTCCACCTCTTTGAATTGAGCCGTCCTGTCAGGGGTGGGACTATTGTCTCATGCTCTCGGCATCATTCCCGCACTCTCCCGTCAGACTGGTACAGTATTCATCTGATCACATGAATCGGTACCACTCGGCAGGGGTCAATTTTGATATTCGGTGCTTGGTGCTCGATATGATCTAAGCCGTTGTTGTCCTTGTATCGATCTGTACAGTCTACGCCGAATCCAGTATTCAATGACCATGGCATTTGGGCGGCAACATTTGTTCGCTGCGCGCTGGTACGTCTGACAATGGTATCCTCGCGCTTGATAAGTCTGCCTTCGAAAACTTAGGGTACCGTAGTTACTATTTCGGGGGTGCGAATGATCCATCTGTCTTGCGACGATAATGCGTCCACGGTTAAAGTCGCTAAGTCGTTTACTCATGTTTGTCGATTGCGATACACTACTAGAAAGCCCAAATGTCTGCCCATTTCTCTGGTATGTGTATGGTATGGGTATGTTACACTATGCACTAGGGGTACCAGGTTGAACTTCCCATCACAGTTGTCTAATGTTTTGTCTATTCAGTATGTATAAGTGTCTGATTTAATCACTCTTTTATTTAACGTGAGTTTGTCTTTTCTCAAGAGACAAATGTTGAAAACAGTATCCTAGCGATTCAGATTTAATGCTACATCCTCTAAGATCTCTTCTTTTGATATAAATATAAACAATTATTTTTTCAGTGTGCTAATAGTCGTCATGTGTAACAAACAACCTGAAAATTCAGAGATATTCGCTCACTTCATCACAGAGGAGTTTGAAACTTTTTATTTGTATTCTATTAATAAACTTTCCCATTATTAAAATACATCCAAACATGATACAATGTAACATTTTTTGTCATAAATTTTTAAAAAAATTCTTTAAAGAAAGGGAACGTTTCGGTTGCTTTGGCAGCCATTTTCAATCTTATGAATAGACCAATTTGAATAATTCTTAATCATGTGACTGGATATTTCATTATTCAATGTAGGAGAGTGGATTATATGCAATGATTCCCAAAGGGTTAGGCTAGTGAGAAAAATCGATATGACTCTATCTATTATTTTAACTTTGTCAAAATTGGGGGTGTGATTCGTGATTTTTGTATGCTTGTAAATTAAAGATTTGTCGTTATCCATATAATTATAATTTATTTTATGTCGTGAAACACTTTTGTGGAGCGATTGCGTAGTGTATCCTACATATGTCTTGTCACAATTAAGGAAGGAATTCTATACACTATATTAGTTTTTTTGAAACTTATTTTCTCATTAGTATTGCGATATTGAAATTTGTTACTAGCACCCTGATATTATATTTATTTAAAAGCTTTCTAATGTTTTTATTAATATTTCCAATATATGGAATGTTTTAATATTTGATATTATCATTTTTTTAAACCAAATTCCAGTTAAAATCATTATAATAAACAAAAATGGCTTTTTAATAAAGAAGGTTTAACGTGCATTAATGTAATAAGAAAAGGGAAGAAAATCTATAAAAATGCACCAATTCGTTAGAATTGTTTACTTTTCACGCATTGAGCCATCATTGATAGCAATCTGGGACAGCTGTTTCGTCCTTATTAGGACTAATCAGCCAGATTTAGCTTCGATGATTGAGCTGCGAATGCATTATAAACTGACTTCATAACATTCTCAAGATAGTCAAGACCTACTGAATAATTAAGAAAGATATTGTACTTGGTCATTGAAAGCATATTTTTTAATATAATTGGCTTTATCGGAATTGAAATCAATGATTTTGTTTGCATGTGTAGGTTTTCTACATAAACTTAGCTGTATTTTTTTATCCTCTCTTACAATTTTTGTGTTCAAGGATATTAAGCAATTATTGCTTTCCTTTTTCAAGTTCAAAATTTAAATCTTCATTAAAATTATTAATAACACCAAATATTTCATCAATTTTGTCTTTTTTAACAGTAGCAAAGATATCATCCACAAACTTATTATTTATGTTTTACAACTGGTTGATGAGAATTTACTGGTGAATAAGTATCGCATCGACCTTTGCACTTTTTTTCAATTAATTAAATTATTTAATTAAACAAATTATAATAACTAGTCTACGATTGAATAAAACCCGCTATAGTAGGAACAACACTCATAGTTACACAGTATTTGAAAACATTTTACCAATACTGCAGTAGCGGAATCGCTGATAATAGCATCGTTGAGAGATATAAGCCTATCGTGAAAGATAGATGTGTAACTAAAGAAATCATGAATTGTTTATGAATCTACGTGCAAATTGTAGACAACAGAATATACAGTATATTTTTTTTTGGTGCGAAGGAGAAAAAAGTAGGAAGGCTACGAAACAGAACAGAAGCAACTGCGTCTTTGCCATTTATCATGCATATATTTATGAATTTATCTCTATTTTTATCCAAATGAGTAAATAATGAGACAGACCACTAAAATTTCTAAAACAATTTATATATACAAGCGTTTTATCCATTGCAAATGGGCTTTTTAAATTGACATGTGACATTGAAAAACTTCATTTGCAGTAGATGAAACGTTTCTATATAAAAATATATATATATATATAAATATATTTTATTCTATATAAAATATATTTATAACATTTTTTTAGAAATTTAGTGATGTGTCTTATTGCTTATTCATTTATCTATATTTTTATCATGTAAAATATATTAAAAAACCGTTAATAATTTCGGAGGAAATCTTTCCCATTTCTTGTGTCAAGCGTTTACTATCACAATACTTTCCACAATGTATCAATGTTTTTATTCATAGCCACCAATACAATGAAACCATCACAATGTAAGAGCAAAACAGTTTCATTTATTGGCCACCGTTTCTCTCTTTAAAAAAGCTAATTGATTACGGTATGAGATATTTTAGGCGTACATAAATTCCTATTTAGCTTTTAGTGAAACTTAATTAAATACGATTATAAGTTCCATATAATACGATTCTTATAATCATTCAATTCATATAATACAACTTATTTTTTTAAACAAAAGAAATCGAAATAAAATAATGGCAAAGATACTTACCATTGTATACTTCGGGATGTGTATGTTCGGCTTTCAACAAAAAAAGAAAATTTACATTTAAGCCATTAGTTTCTCTCCGCAAGTTAGTACAGGCCAAAAATTTGCTTTCCAAACATATTTAGTATTAAATCAATTTCATCATCGTGAGATACTATTTTAGAAACTGTTTCTGGAATATATAGGTTTCAGAAAACAATGAGAATCCTGTATAATTTGCAGAGATTCTATGCTACTCCGATAACTTCAACAACGATTCATCGAAACCATATACTGTGTATCATGGCATTATAATTCCAAACTTTTGTCAATAATAATTTGTGTAGTTAAATTTTATATTTTGTATTCAAATAGCCATAAAAATGTCCTTATCTTATTTTTTTTCTCCTGGAAACATTATGATCAGTACGAAATTAAAGAAAGTTAAAGTTTACAAAAATTGTTGCTACAAAAAAAATTACTTTCTCTTCACTTTGCTGAATATCGTATTTTACTTTATCTTGTAGTTAAATGTTTTGTTTCAAAATGTTTAAAAGATATGTGGTTTAATTATTAATTAACATTTGTTTTATTCTAATTTGTTATATTTTATGAGAAGTATGAAAATCATGTTATGATTTATTTTATGAGACAACTGTTTTACTATCTTTTATAGTTCGTATCTTCGAATTACTTTAGAAAAAAATTTGTTTTCATTTTGTGTTATTCTTAATGACTTTCTTATTACTTTTTTTTACTTACTTATTTTAATTAAATAATAACAACAGAAAAAAGCGGATTTTAAAATTTTTGTTTCAAATATGTCTGCAAATATTTTCGAGTTGTGTGTTATATTTTTATTTATTTATTTATTTATTTATTTATTTATTTATCTATATATTTATTTTTATTTTTCATAAATTTTTTGTTTAATACAGTATTTACATTTATTTATTTATTTATTTATTAATTAATTAATTAATTTTTTATTTATTTATTTATTTATTTATTTTTATTTTTTATGAATTTTTAAAATAAAAATTAATTTATTAATTTTTTTGTTTAAAATTTACATTTATTTATTTGTTTATTTTTTATTTATTTAAGTGCGGAACGCACTTATAAAGTAATGGCAGTTTATGGTCTATCATTATTTTATTTTGAAGTTATTTTTTTTTTTTATTTAAGTACATTTAAATTTAGCACTATTTGTGCTAAATTAAAACAAAAAAATTTGATTTCCTTGGTCACTTTATGTAGTTATATTTAGTTTCACCTGAGTTTGCTTAATGAAAAAAAAATAATAATAAATAAATAAAAATTAGTTCTTACTTGCTGTTTAGTTTTATATATTACCGTCCCTCTTTGAAAAATTTATTTCCGAAAAAACTTCAATTGTTAATAATTATATTATTTATAAGATTTATAATTGATATTTAAATAAGATTTATAAAACATATGAATTTTCGCCTGGAAACATGATGATCAGCACGAAATCAAAGGAAGTTAAAGTTTACAAATAATACTATTACAAAAAATTATTTTCTTTTCTTTGAGCTATCCATAAACTATGTACTGCATTCGGGGGGTGGGCTGTTGTGCTTAGCGTGACAAAGTGTGTCAGATAATATGTGAAGTCAAATTACATTTCGTTTAAGTTCATTTTTTGGAATCAAAAATACCTACTCAGAATTTCATTAAAACAACTATCTAAGCTATCTAAAGTTCAAATGAAAATATGCTTCAATGTGAGGAATATGCATTATTTGATTTGCGGATTCGAATTGAAATGTTTAATTATAAAGGGAATCTTATTTTGTCCAAGTTAGTTTTTATCCAAGGTTTCTTACGTATTGCAAATATTGTATTGGGTGAGTGCAAAAGTTCTACCCGTTTTTGGATATGAAAATTTGCAATGGAATTACCCTCACACATGACATTGCAATGACGCAAATCGTCTGCCAATCAAACGTGTGGATGCCTCACATATAAATGCATCGTGTCTCATAAAGTTAATCATCTCAAAAAAAATATCAGAGGGTGTAACATGGAACGCGAGAAGGAGCATATAAGACATTGTTTGTTATACGAGTTCGATAAAAACAGTACGGCAGCCGCAGCATGTCGCATTGCTTGTCACGTTTATGGGGAGCATGCAATAGACGAAAGCACATGTCGTCGATGGTTTCGTAATTTAGGGAAGGAGACAGAAGCTGCCAAGATCAGGCTAGGAGTGGACGGCCATCACAAGTTGGAGAGGACAATATTGACCAAGCTGTAAGGAACAGCCCGAACCCAACCGTGCAAGAATTAGCGGGACCTTCAACGTACACCGGACAACGGTCGAGAGACGACTGGTTAAGTTGGGTTTTACGAGAAAGTTGGATCGTTGGGTTCCACATAACCTGACTGCTAAGCAACTGGATGACCGAATCGCCACCTGTGTTTCCTTGTTTTCTGGTACAAAAAATGATCCATTCTTGACACGAATTGTTATAGGAGATGAAAAGTGGGTTACGTACCGTAACGTAAAGCGTCGTAGGACTGTATATCGCCCTTCTGATCCGCCTGCATCGACTTTGAAAGCTAAACTTCATCGCAAGAAGGTGTTATTGAGTGTGTGGTGGGATGTGCAGGGAGTAATTCTCTGGGAGGTCCTGCCACTCAACCAAACCATCAATGTTGCCTTCTACTGTCTACAGTTAGACAGGCTGCATTCAAATTTGGTAGCAAAGCGGCCAGGTCTCATCAATCGTCACGGTGCTATTCTTCATCACGATAAGGCCAGGCCACATGCTGCTGTCATCACTCGCAAAAAGTTACTGGGCTTTGGTTGGGAGGTTTTACCCCACCCTCCCTATTCTCCTGACTTGCCACCAACCGACTATCACCTATTTCGTGCGTTGAACAATTCCTTCAGTCAGAAAATCTTTGATGATCTTGATGCTGTGAAAACTGCCATCCAAGATTTTTTGACTCGAAACCGCCGGAATTTTACCGCCGTGGGATTCATCTCCTACCAGAAAGATGGCAAGAGGTCCTACATAGCAATGGGGATTATGCACAATAAAAAGGTACTGTTCGTTTTGCGTTTATTTGCTCTTCTTTATGGGTAATTAAAACGGATAGAACTTTTCACTCTCCCAATATAATTGACTTTTATTTGTGATCGATTATCAGCAGGGCAAGGAATTATATGCACAAACAAAGTCTAAAATATGCATAACTGAAACAATAAATATGCAAAAACATGCAAAATCCAATATTCTTTTTATTAATTATCATTTATTAATTTTATTATCTTTCTACAAAAATGTGAATAGTATGTCAGGTAGGTAAATATCGGGTGATCAAGAAATAACAGGTGTTCGGAGCCCTGTAGCGTATTATGTACTGGATGAATAGAACAAAATTTGGCCATCATACACATTAAAGTATGCGATTTCGATTTGTCAAGAAAAAAAATTAGTACCAAACCACGCCGATAGCGCTGTTCTGGCGCTGCGGTCGCAAAATGCAGCATGAAATTTGCATATACGGGTACTTTGTGACACGATATCGAGGATAAAAGGAGGGTTGGCGGGAATTCTAGTCGTTCTGCAAGAAGTCGCCCGTCGATGGCGTTGTCATTACGTGATCGTGCCTTATTAGTCAAGCTTTTTTTATCAGCGGGATGAAAATGCCAATGCTGCTCTTCGTGAATACCGGCGGTTAAAACAGTTACGTAGAGGACCGATGACCACAACTAACTTACGAAGAACGGTTGAAAAATTTGAAAGAACAGGAACTCTTTGTGTGCAACCAGGCTGAGGACGTAAACGTATCAAGCAGGAACAAGTTGAAGAAGTTGCAATTGCAGTTCAGGATCAGGCGATAGCTAATAAGCAGAGTACCAGCAGTGCACGTTTAATATCACGACAAACAGATATCCCATTGTCGACGGTGCAGAAGATATTGCGTAAGATCCTGAAATTTTATCCGTATAAGATAACACCCATTCAAGAATTGCTCCCATGGGACAGAAATACCCAATTAGAGTTTGCTTTGAGATTTTTGGCTCGATTGGAAGTTGTTTGACGAGTGGCCGTGGCAGATATTATGGAGCGATGAAGCTCACTGCCATGTGCACCGTTATATCAACACACACAACTGCCGTATTTGGGCTGATACAAATCCACACGTTGATCAAGAGATCCCCTTACATTCGCCGAAAGTCACAGTTTGGTGAGGGTTCACTGCTTCTTTTATCATCGGCCCGTACTTTTATGAAGAAGTTGGTAGAAATAGACTAGTGACTTGTTCTGTCAATTACGACAGGTATGCTGCTATGCTCGAGAACTTTGTGATACCTCAACTGCAGCAAAGAAATTGTATCGATTCTATCATTTTCATGCAAGATGGCGCGCCACCGCACACCGGACGTCGGGTGAAGGATGTCCTGCGTCAACATTTCACAGACGCTAGAGTAATTAGTCGCGGATTTCCCATGAATTGACCTCCAAGGTTCCCTGATCTGAATCCTTGCGATTTCTGGTTGTGGGGCTACTGAAAAGCATTGTGTATCGAGGACATTTCCTGACATTCCTACCTTAAAAGATCAAACAACGTTACATGTCAGACGAATAAATGCCGATGTGCTGCGCGCCACCGTCGAAAACCTCGTGTACCGCATGCAATTAGTGGAACATCAGGATGATGGTAACCTTGAACCAAATTTGTAGGTTGCTATAATAAACATTTTTCATTGGTATTTGGTGTGTTGTTATTTACTGTTTCCATTGGCAGTTATGTATACTTTTTTCACACATTATGCGCTTGCAGCGCCAGAATTTCCCCTATCGGCGTTGTTTGGTACTATTTTTTTTTTCTTGACAAATCGAAATCGTACACTTTAATGTGTATGGTGGCCAAATTTTGTTCTATTTCGTCCAGTACATAACACGCTACAGTGCTCCGAACACCTCCTGTTATTTTTGTTGATCACCCGGTATTTTTAAGTTTCAATATGTACACTATTTCTTTATCGTACTTTTTCTGATTGCAAAACACAGCTACCAACTTTTCAAGGTTTTCTGTTGACATACTTTGTCTGTTATCAAAGATATCCTTGAATGCTGAAAATGATCGTTCAACATCACAAAGTTGTGACTTCGCAAATTTGTTCAAGAAATCCACACTTTCTTGGCACAAGACCTTCTTTACTTTGAGCACAGTGCTGTACCCAGAGTTTTCTCATAGCACCGTGTCCAGTTTCATTTTGACAGTTTGCATATGAATCCTGAGCTTAATTATCAGCAACCTGATAATCAGAAATATAATTCTCATCATCTGCTCATACATTACAGAAAATTAGTTCTTTAATTTAAATACACTTTCTGATCTTTCTTTAATGCATATTTTTCTTTTCTATATTATTGTAACGTATAACATACAATAATTTGTTGGTATATATATTCATTTTTTAGTAGTGTTTAATTGTTAATTATTCTCTTTAATATTTTCTTTGAGGTTGAAATCAGAGAATTTACTTTGAAAAAGGCTAACCACTTAATTATATTTGTATTACCTTAAGCATTTGGCTGAACTTCAGTCTTTTCGGTGGAATTTTTACAATTCTTCCCTATGACAGGAGAATCACTTCTCGAGATTCTATAAAGGCAGTCGTTTCTAACTGTTTTTTATAAGATCTCGTGTTCTAACCGTATGTTAACATATTGATGATTAATGTGTGTAGTTAGAGGCCTTTTTAACCATCTACTGTTACAGCTTACCAGTAGTCTACTAATTATCAGTCGTTATTCTAACAAGAATTATTTTATATCTCATCTCCACGCAAAAGAAATCTATTTGGATTTAGGTGAATTAATGGCAACGTACTGTCTAAACGAGTAATGCCTATCATAAACTATCTCCTAATAGGATTCTTTTGCTAAGTTTTTCTCAAGAATGACAGAAATCTAACTTTACGATTTCTTGAAAACATTGGCTTAAAACGTAACAATTAGTTGAAATAAACTTCTTTATTATAGTATTCACTTCATAATTAATGAAATTCATACTTTATTATCGTTTTAGCGCTCTAAGAATAACTGCAGATTGGTTTCATTATTACTATATTACGGTGTATTAAATTAAATTATATTTATTTATTTATTACTTACTTGTTAGATAAATAATGTAGGTTTTGTTGATTGATTCTTAAAGAGTTGGTATTTTATTACTTTTAACTTTAGTTGTAGCATTTTATATCAGTATTTAGATCTATCTTCCAATATGTCTACCTTTCTGTTTTGTGAATTAAATTATATAAAGCTTTTATTTACATTAAAATTAAGAATCATCTGTAATATTTCATGAAAAGTATTATACATTTATATATAATATAAATTATAAAAACAAGCAATTACTATAATTTATTTTCTTCAATAAATTACAAAAATTTTTATTTTTATTTGTTAAATGAATTTAGGATTACTTAAATTAAATCTTGAAATAACATTAAAAACTTTATGTTATTAGAGTTTATCAATAAAAGACCTCAGAAATTTTATTAACGCCATGTTATATTGTGTTACAATTCTCAAGATATTTAAATTATTTAATATATGTTTTGAATTGAATTAACTATTACTTTCAAAGACAGCTGAACGCTAGAAAACAACTGGCTAGCTAAAATTACATGAGGAATTTCTCTTTTTCTTTCTCTTTTTCATTTCTTTCTCTTCTTTATTTGTGGAGATGAAAAAATATATCGAGTGAATCAGATCCTATCCTGAACTTTCCATGTTATGGATATTTTTGTAATGCTTTCTATATGTAGATATTAAATATTAATCATTTTTTATAAATAAATATAACATTCTAAATATTTATGATGCGAATTTTAATAAAGTTCTTCTTTATGGTCGTCTCTAAGAAAATAATATAAATGTTTTTATTTAAAAATTTTTTTGTTTTAATTCAAGAAGTTAATTTTCTAATGGCGCAAGAGTTCGCAACGTTTAAAAAAAATAGAGTTGGATCGATTTTCTAAAAACAATGACGATAGTTTTCAGCCATAAAATCTTTTCCTATATATAAGACTCATATTTAATAAAACTCTTGTTAATATATTCATTAAAATAATTAAGATAGAAAATTTAATATCAGAAGAAAGTTAGTTAATTAATAACATTAATAAATAGGAAAATTAAAAAAAAAAACATTAATATTTGTTAATGTATAAACTGTTGGATTATATATTTAAAAAAAATGTATTTTTTTTAATATAAGTAAGTAAGCTTACTTACTCCTAGAAATCCTATTAAATAATAACAATCTTTTTTAATCCAAACACAATATTTCGTCCTTCTTAGCGAATGACTTCTTCAGGTGGTACCAGAGTACAAGAAACTCTTCCTCTTCCTCTGTATTTCATTAGAATTACAAATAAGAACTAAAATAAAACATTTTCTTATACAAGTTAACAATTGAAAAGTATTTTCTTAACTACAAGAAAATGTTTTATTTTTAGTTCTTATTTGTAATCCTAATGAAATGCAGAGGAAGAAGAAAAGTTTCTTGTCTTCTGGTAACACCTGAAGAAGTCCTTCGCAAAGAAGGAGGAAATATTGTGGGAAAGAGTGTTGTTATTTAATAGGATTTCTAGGAGTAAATTATTTACAAGATATATGAACAAGCTTACTTACGTTCTGTCGCTCCTTTAAAGCAGATTAAGAAAAGAAAGATTATCATATTAATATACTTTAAGAAATGTTCATTGAATTTTCCCAGGAATTTAAGGTATAGATTATGTATAAATTTGCACATTTTTGCCTTATTACTTTAAAAGATTGATGGTTGAGGAAATTGGGAAAAGCTTTTCTATTAATTCATTCATATGATTTAAATGCAACATATGCAAGTTTCTTGAAATGTTTGAAGTTGGGGTGAACTTTTTTTGCATATCGCTGCAGTGATTGTCAAATTAATTCTTTTTACTTCCAAAATTTTCTTCTCGAATTCATTAGAACTTCTGTTGAAAAACATGCTTAAGCACCTTGAAAATACCACTGACTTGCTGCTATTATATAGTTTTGAGAACTCATTAGCGACAAATACTAAGAGATATGTTTCATATTACATTTCATATAAAGTGATAAAAGATAAGATTCTTCTATGAAATTTTCTGTCAAATCAAATTTATCATCTCGTTACCAAAATTTACTTGATGACATTGAAGTCAAAATTATACCACTTGAAATTTTATTCTTGGAGGCTGCCTATGTCATCGTTGTAGCCATTCATTACTCAAATTCACAAGCAGCATGACTGGAACTGTTAGTGTACAAGTCACTGCCAGCCTCTGGTCTTCATAGAAGAACGGGATCCGAAAGTTTATATCTTCTGATACCACACTTCCTAGAAGATCATAGGCTCAGCAAATCCATACGAATATAAAGACCAGTGTTTTCATGATTTGGATATCTCACGATGTAGAAATCAACAGGAAATGCTTTCCGTGAATAAGTAAATCGTATTTTTGATTAATAATTATTCTTATTTTGATTAATAAGTAAATCGTACTAATGAACTCTTTCTTAAAAAAATTAAAATAAGAAAATTCATTGAGATAATATAAAGTTACACGAACTTGATTTGAATCATCTCAATGTCTGTATGTATTTTTTGAAATAAACTAGAACATCATTTCACTATAAAATGTATTCGTAACTAATGAAATGTAGAGGAAAAAGAAAAGTTCTTATCCTCAATCTGAAGAAGTTTCTTATTCTAAAGAAACGAAATATTGTATGCAAGCAGTAAAAAAGGTTTTTTTAGTGAAACTTGGGTTAAGTAAGAAATGTATTTAAAATACAATACAATGTTTTGGCAATTATAGTTCCAAATGGCAATGAAAATGGCAATTGAAGCTCTAATTGCCGAAACATTATGGTGTATTTTAAATATATATCTTATTAAACCCAAGTTTGTATGACTTTAGATTATCTTACTGATTTTTTACCTCTCACACGTTCAATTTATTAGACTATTAAAATAAGAAAAGTTAAGTAATTACCTGGAATTCCTATAATGAAATATTAATTATAAATTTATTAAATCTTAAACATTTGTAAGTGTAATAATAATTTCAATTAGTACTTAATATAATTCATCTATATCAATGCTACAACAGTCATCTATAGAAAATATGCATATAATAGTTTAGTGAATATGAAATTAATGTAAATTAATAAAAAAAATCTGAAATTTTCAAAATATTTGAAAAGTATGATAGAAGTCATTACTAAAATGTTCATTTTTGTAAGTCAGCAGGACTTAAGTAAAGTAACTGATTCGCTTTAGAGCTTTGGTTTCGGTTTCGTATTCTTTGTGGAGAAGCGACTTGTATTTAAATGATCATTTTAGTTTCACTTTACTTCTAAAAGCGCGCCCTAGATCAAAGTAGTTTTTCACTAAAGGGAGAAATTTTAACTTCAGTTTCGAAAGTTACGAAACCATGCAATGTTATACAGAGTGTGTCAGCACATTCTTCATTTCAGTAATTTTTTTCCCAATTCTTTTGACAGAAAACTTCATCACTTTTAATGTGATGGAAAATTTTGTTTTTAAGATGGTTCATTTATTTAAGATATTTAATGCATAATGATTAAAGCTGTTAACTATACATTATAATCAGAACTTTTAAAATTATATATAGAAGATTGTATAAGAAAATTTGCACAAATGGCAATTGCTTTGAATAAGAGGGAGCTTTGTTATAGCTACATAATCGTAGATTTTATTTTCTACTTCACCTTAGGAGGCCTCACGTTATAGTTATTCATATTGAACTTATGGTTATGAAAGAGAAGTATCTAATAAACCTAAATTCCACAAACATCTAACGAATAAGCAGCAGCAGCATCAGACAACCAGAACAGTTAGTTTTCATCAGAGTTAGTTTTGTTTTGTTTCGCTTTTTTATAAAAGAATGACAATACAAATAAAATATTATGGACTATAATATCTTGCGAAAGAAAGTTCGTACTAAGTTTCCAGTACAACTTCAACTCCCATCGGTACGCCGATGGCTTCCTTACAAATACTAAGGTATTTTGGAATACCCGTAGATGAATACAAGAACTAACTATTTGCAAAGGCTGCAATAGTGCTTTCCTTTTTTCCACAATAGAACAATTATTAATAAGGCTGTATGGGATTCATTAATATGTCCATTAATAGAAACAAAAGACTGCCTTGTTCTATTGTTAGAAAGCAAAAAAAATTCTTTCTTGGAACTATTTGAATAGAGCCTAGCTCTAAACTACTTCTGTAAACTACTTCTGCGTTAGATGGAGCTGATTCTTTTTTTTTTTTTTTTTTTGAAAAGAACTGTTGAGACCTATTTGTCAAAGAAGCAGTCTTATTAAAATATACTGTTTATAAACTCATGGAGGATCAAGTTTTAAGAATACAATCTTTTGTAATACAGGAACATTAACTAAGAACTGCTTTAAAAACTCTATTGTCTTGGAGTTTTTTCCATCGCTTTTGGAGATCTTTAAGAGAATAATCTATTACTTGACAGCCAACTCCTTGTGTATCAGAACTAGAACAAATTGAAATTTTATTTAATGAGCAAAGTAAAATAAGAAGGAAATGAGCAAATTCCCGATAAAAATCAAAAAGTCTAATTTTTTTTTACAGACTTTATAGAAATTACACCAATCAGTTAATTAGGTGTAATATTTCAATTCTAATTTAATCAGTATACAGGTCGACCATCAGTAATCCGGCAATCACTAATCCGGCACTAATTTCGGCTAGTGTAATACCTTTCCCGAGTCGCCGCACCACCCTCCAATACTGATTGGTGACGCTCCTGGCTGCATAAACACTGTTGGCGTCACTTGCAAATACAGTCAAGCCATTCAATTTGTTTTTGTCCATTTGTTGTTATAATCTGCTGACTTTTATCCCCAGCCATGGTTTCAATGAATAAAGGAAATGCTTCTTTACTTTGGAAGCGACAGTGATGAACTTTCTTCTGTAAGTCAACAGAATTACCTGTACCATTTATTTTACCTGCGCTTCATTAAAATTTCACTTGATTTTCATTTAATGGTTCGCTTTTCTTTATTAACAAACTTATACTGATTTGCAGCTATTTTAAAGGTAGGATAAGGTGGTTAACTGTTGGGTTAAAGGTGTATTCTAACCTGACCACCTGTGATTCGGCAAAATCACTAATCCGGCACCCTGGCGGTCCTAATGTTGCCGGATTAGTGATGGTCAACCTGTAATGCTCTTTCCTTCATTAAAAATATATACAATCTTCAAAAATACTTGTTCAATTCTTTTGTAAGGAACATAAGTTTTACTGTTTTTCTGTCATCATTTTTTTTTATTTTATATTTATTTATAATTCCTTTATAAATAAGTATATTTAGGCTACCTTTATAAATAAGTATATTTACCTCAAAGGTGGTAATGATTATGACCCCTCAAAACTAAAGATAAAAAAAAACAAAGATATAAAATAACAAATGTGTAATACTTTACACCTTTGGCGTCACTATTCCACCTTAAAAGGTACTTGTTCACAAAGAAAAGAGAAATAAAAAAAAATAAAAAAACAAAAATCCTTATTTTTGTCTTTTTCCTTTTCTTTGTGGAGAAATACCTTTTCAGGCAGTAATTGTGAGGCCCAAGTTGTTCGTTTTCTACATTTATTATTGTTTTTATTTTCTGTTCTTTAGTTTTTGAGGGGTCGTAATCATTACCGCCTTTATCTTCCCCTCGTACGCCTTCTTTGGGTTTGCATTGGCTGAGTAGCCATGACTGACGAGAGCAAAAGAAGCTGGAAACGATTACTTAGAAATAAAGATAGGCATATAAATACAAAGCTTATTGAGCCGTCATTTCTACATTGCCTGAAGTGAATCGATGTACTCTAAAATCACTCACATAGCAACAACAATTTTGTTGTTTCTGTAGCACAAGGTTATTAACAGATCCAAGAGAAAAAAAATCTCTTTAACCAGTTTAAGACATATTACTCCATAAACAATCGCAGTAACTTCTGCTTTAATTGGAGATGGACTTTTTATGCTTAACTCAAATTATCACACTAAACCTGTTTATTGAGAATGTTGGATCTCTTCTTCAAAATAACTTACCAAATCTCGAGATAGGTGATTTCAAGGTATCCAACAGAAAGTAAAGAATTTCCGTATACCCAAGATACATGAATAATGATTTTTGTGTAAAATTCATCTTAATATTTACTAACCATACATTTAAGAAATCAAGATACTTCTGTGTTAGTAGTGCAAAATTATGAAGACTTACCAGCACCAATTGAATGTACTAAAGCTAACAAAAAATAAAAAGATTACAAATTATCAAGCTTAGATGTTTCGTTATAAAAATTAAATAAAATAGCAGAATATTCTTGAATATAAACTGAAAGGGCTGCAAAACAACCGATTTATTTATTGGAATATTTAGGATTTAGACTGTTGTTTCCTTTTTTTTTCTACTTTTGTTTTTTGTAGACTATTGTTATATTTGTCATATTTGTATATTTAGTTATGATGGGAAACCTTCAAAAATCAAGAATGGGCATATTTAAAAATAATTTCAAATATATCATTATTACTAAAGACATTTGTAGAAGTAATTGTCTTAAGAATATTCAAACAATTAATGGAATAATAATTCAAAGAATATAGGCAATGTTCCAATATACACTCACTTCCAAAAGTTAAGCACGGAGAGGAAAAATGTTAATTTCCGTAAGCCAATCTGAATTAAAGCAGCTGAAATTTGCTGCAAAGGTGGAAGGAAGTTTGCAAATTATATAGGTAACAGCCAATCACGGTTTCGCGTCGAGAAATATGCAAAACAGGCAGTCGTATAAGAACCGGCATTGTGAAGGGTAACTCTTATTTTAACAGGAGTTGCATGTAAGTGCTGATGAAAGTGCTGATGTCGAGCTAGACGTGTTTCTATGGCTTCCAGAAGATGAATGGAAGATTCTGAGCGCTGGCGGGCTGTCGGACGCATTGAAGCAGGACAGTCTATAACAGATGTTGCTCGTTTCTTCGGAGTTTCATCATACCGTCATTTCACGATTATGCCCGAGTACCACGAGTTTGTGTTCCTTTATCCGTTAAATCCAGAGGGGCACGATTACAGTGGTGCCGCCAGCATGTGAATTGGACTATGTCTGATTCGGGTAACGTTATGTGCACAGATGAGTCCAGATTTGACCTACAACCCAATGATAAGCGTGCAAGGGTCTGGAGGGAACAAGGCACACGCAATCGGCCCCAGAACATCACCAAACATCATGCATTCCGCCGTGGAAGCATCATGGTCTGGGCAGGGATTTCATTGGGATATCGCACCGACCTGCACATCTACAGGCGATGTTCTGTCAACGGCTGTACGGTATCGAGATGAGTCCTAGACCCCATTGTGAAACTGTACGCTGCAGCAGTTGGTCCTTTTTTCGTTTTAATGGACGATAATGCGCGTCCCCATAGAGCTGCCATCGTTGACGACTTTCTGGAGAGTGAGGGGATTGCGTGTATGGATTGGCCGGCTTACTCGCCGGACCTTAATCCAATTGAAAATCTTTGGGATGCCCTCGGCCGTGCTGTATGTCGACGTTTCCCACCTCCAGCTACTCTCAGAGCTTTAGAAACTGCCCTACAGGAGGAATGGCGATTACTGGACTCTGCGGTGGTTGATCACCTCGTAACAAGCATGATCACATGCTGTAAACTTTGTATGCAGGTGAGGGGTACTCACATACCCTATTAATGTCGGTTTTTATTGTTTGTTTTGAATTTAAACATCATTTTGTTAATGAAGCAAATATGACGCCATCTTATAATTTATGAAAATTCAATATTTTGTTTATCTCTGTATATAATTCTTTGTTTTGTTTCATGAATAAACATAGAGCTACTTACTTGCTGCATTTCATGTCAATCAAAGCAGTACTTGTCCATTTTTTCGCATTTTACCGCTCCGTGCTTAACTTTTGGAAGTGAGTGTATATTCACAGAATATTATCTCGATAACTTGCTATTAGTGACACTAGTTCGATAGGATATAAATTTCTCCGAAATAAGCAGGATTATTATTTGAAATCAATTCAAGGATTTGTATAATGACTATTTCAGATGCAATAGAATCATTATTTCTCAAAATATAGTAACAACGTAGAACTATAATGTAGACTGTAACCCTTCTATTTTTTTATGTGTCTATGAAAGCTTCCTCTTTTATAGAATTAAAATTTATATTCTATTGTATTTTAAATTTAGTATTATTGCGTCGTGAATACAAGTGTTGGTCTGATATTTTAATTAATTCGTCTGGTATTAGTTGAGATATTTATATTTTTATTTGTTAACAGATGATTATCAAGCCATAAAGAAAGAAAACCTGTCTTTTATTCTTCACATTTATTTAAAGGCTGGGAATCGCTGGAGGCTTAATCTCTTTTGCACACAAGTGTTTTTATTTATTTTATCTTATTTTAGCTATTCTTATAATAATTGGTTGATTGTTTATTTTCGACATGATTTTTTTAACAGAAATTAAAGATGAGATGTTCATCCTTCACCTTCAAAATGATGAAAGTTTGTGTGTGGAAGATGATTGGACTCAATAAACAAAAGTCAAATCATTTTTATTCTTAGCTCATATTTGAATTCGTTGCTTGCAGAGTTTCTATATACTTTTTTTGATGGCAAACTACATTTTTATTAATAATTATAAAAAATTTAATATTTTTTTCCTTTCATCTTTCATTTTTCCAATTCAAAGAGAATTGTTTATTATTCACGAAATTAGATGAAAAATAAAATAGGATTGAAAGCAAATACCAAAAATTGATTTCTATTACTGTATACAGTAAGATCTCGTTGTAAGGGGTCATTTCTGCGGACTTGAGAAGAGTGAAACTTATAAGCGGCGTGTCCTTATATACGGGATGAGAAAAAAAAATATTTTAACATTGAAGAAATTTACATTATTATTTAAAGAAGTCAGTTATAAAAGATTGTTTTTCTCTTAGTCTAGTAGTTAACATTTCTTTATTTTGCTCAGCTACTTCAGAGTACGTAAGAAATCATTTAGTGCTGTACCTTCCCACTTATAACCAGAGGGTTTGTGAATTGCAACCACTGATTGCAACATAGGGTCGACATGAACAGTACGGAACAAGATAATTAATGCTTTTAGACAATGTCAAAAGCAAAGCGGCCCCATTATATGCACAATTTTATAAACAAATTTTATAAACAAAACTTTATCGAAAGCGGCCACTTTTGATCCCCCAACATCCGATCAGGGAGTGGTCCTACAGGTCTGAGTTTTTGGACGTGATCACCTACGTTTTGATGCTAAACACAATGGTGAAGGTTTCATTCGAATATCTCTAACCGTTTGACCGCTACAGAATGTGACATCCAGACAGCATAAAATCAATGTTAACGGCCCCTAGGTTACACTTGCCTGTAAAACATAGGCGACCGAAACCTTCACCATTGTGTTTAGCATCAAAATGTAGGTGACCACGTCCAGAAACTCAGACCTCTAGGACCACTTCCTGACCGGAAGTTGAGGGATCAAAAGTGGCCGCTTTCGATAAAGTTTTATTTATAAAAGTTTGTTTATAAAATTGTGCATATGATGAGGCCGCTTTGCTTTTGACATTGTCTAAAACCATTAATTATCTTGTTCCGAAAGTGTTTGGCCGCTACAGTGTGACATCCAGACAGGATAAAGGCAAGAGCGGTCCACTAGCGGTTTTACAGGCAAGCTGTAACCTAGAGGCCACTAACAAAGCAGTAGTATCTATCTGGGCTGCTAGGCAGGTGAAGGGGCTCCCCAGGGCTCCCTCGGCCTTAGGTCTACGGCTGGCGCAAGCCGTTCAGTGTTGCCTCCTCATGGCGCTAGATGGAAACGACTTAAAGTCGGCGAAAACGCTGGAATTGCGTGGGGATAGAGGGTCTCCAAGACCTAGGCCAACTAGGATTTGAAATACCTCCCCGAACTTAGAGGGGTTTACGATTTAGAATGACTTTTATCGGACATAGAATTGACGGTAACCTGAGCCAGGGCAGCTCAGTGGCAGAGGAAGCAGATGCTTGTCCCTCAATGAGGGCCGCCCAGTTGGCATCTGCTCTCCCCGCAGCCCGAGAGGCTTTTTACATTTGAATGCGGCAAATTCGGCTCTCAGCCGAAGGCATCACAGAGCAGAATCTCTTACCTCGCGAACTAAATCGATGCCATTATATGTGATATAGTACGGAGTGACTCTACTGTCCTATCTGCCCGGCTTGGTCACTCTTGGTCATTCGGACATGACCAACGCAGAACGGCCGACAGCCTCCTGCTACAAAGGAGGCCGGTTACGTACGGTCAATATGTCTTTCATGGAAGTGCCCAGCTTCCGTGGTCTCCCAAGAAACACCAAATTCGCAGGGTAAGTTTTCAGAGGTTTTCCCGGGCCTCTGTGGCTCTCTGGAAGCTACCGTGAGGGAATTCGTGTTTTGTGTGTGTGATGTGCTTTGTGGTATGTTGTAACTCTATTCCTCTTGTGAGCAGTCCGCCTTCTCTCCTCCTCTCTTTGCGGGCCCATCTTTTCCGGGGTTGATGGTTTCGTCTCAGCTTGGACTGTAAGGAACCCGCTTAAAGTCTTTAAGAGTTACAATACGTGTAACAACTTGTCCCTAATAATGCAGTAGTGTCTATTTTCATAAATTTTACAATAAAAGGCTATCGGAATTCCTTTGCTATGAATTCAAATATGACGACATAAGCGAGTATATATTTAAGGCCTGAGGCGGTTCAAAATATACAGAATTCCTATTAAATTAGCCAGGACTTTTCAAAAAGTGACCGTATATGCGGGGTTATCATATAAGGTCTGACTGTACTAGTTTTCCAATCATTATGAAATGGTTCAATTGAGTATTCTTGATTCATATTATTTGTGGATTGTTGTTCAGATAAACGTTTTCTACAAAATAAACTAGAAACTAACTAAGGCTGATTCCAAAGTGGAACCAAGTATTTAAAGAAACGTTATATTAAGAATTTTCGGCATTGTGCTAACTGATTAGTACAACAACCAGTCCTTACAAAGTGAGTAAAAATGCACAGTAGTATGATAATAAGTAAAGCATTTTGAGATATTATTGATATCTAAGAGATTAACAAATTATATTAATCTTCCAATTATCATAGAATCCTCCGTATCAATAGTTACTATTTATCATATGATGTACGGCAAAACACTTCTTTTGAGTTCCCAAAAATATTTTTAGATACGATATGTTTGTACTTTCTTTGTTTCATGCTAGAATCACACTCCATTTTCTGTATGGGTTATTTTCATCGAAACTTTTAGCACAGATTCTCATTAACTTAACTTTTACAGGAAATCTGTAAAGTTCCCCTTTGTTTAGTCCTAACTTCTTCTTCGTAGGAATTAAACATAATATTGATAATACATTTACAAATTAGGTCAAAGATCACTTTGTGCTGTTGGGTTTCAATTATATTAGAGGAACTTTTCCTCTTTCGATAGTCTTTGTTTCAGGATATCATTTTTAACTAGGTATATTTGCAAATCGTCACCTATTTAATAATTTACCATTCATTGAATACATTGTAGAAACACATATTAATCCAAATCGTTTTGCTTCTTGTTTTAAAAACTTTAACTAGCACGTAATTTTGAGATATACAAAAAAAGCGCATTATTTGGTTTTATTAATTATCCTTTATTTTTAAATTAATGCAAGTAATCCATACTTTCAACGAATGATGTAGATAACAGTTCTTTTAAAGCATGTGTTAAAAGATAAAAATTACAAGCAATTATTAGTTTGATAATGATATTCCTATCTTCATCTTTTTCTCTAGAACTTCTTCTTTTTGCGTAGGGTAAAATACAGAGTTTAAATAATAAAAAAGAGTTGAGATTACAGCCACTGACACTTCCATTTATGAGTATAAAAACGAATACCCTTAAAGGACACAACTTCAAAAAATTGTGTATTGTTTTAATACATGTTGAAAAGATCAATCAAACAATTACTTTAATCGAAGAATTTACTTCAAATTTTATTGTATCGAAATTTCACTTAATTGTCATTTAATTTTAGCAAAATAAAGATATTTTGACATCAGACTTACGCTTCTCCATTCAGACATTTATGATTTTGTTTCTGAAGCTTTGGATATTTCTGATATTTTTACCACTGACGACTTTCAAACTTCTGTTTTCGTATGTTATGATAATTACATTAATAACAAAATTTATTTGTTCAGATAATATTTTCAATGTAACAGATTTTTCTTAATCATTTCTTCGCCACCTCTAACTGTATGTAAGATTTATAAGATTGTTAATTTCTATATTTTCTCTTTTTCTAGCAAAAAGACAAACTATTAGCCAAAGACATCAATTAGATGTTAAAATCTGCAGTTAATATAAATTTATACTATAAAAATGTGTTAAACACTTACCACCAATACCAAGCAACAGTAGGACTATCTCCGAAGCCGTCATGACTTCACAGTCCACAGAAAACCCGTCTTTGATTAATTAAAAATGGCTTACATGAAACAAGACCTTGTGGCGTCAATATGGAGTTAGGATTGGTCAAGAGTTCGAGTCGTATTTCTAAAATACTAGTAATAATAGCTGTGAACCATTGATTTCTATGGAGATCCGGAATATTATATGACGTTCTAAGATTTAATAGATATCTTTCTTGAATGCAGTATCCTGTTATTATAGAAATCTTCTCTTGTGATCCAGACTGCTTCACTAATTCAGCTTAATGATAGCATATTTATTTAAAACGTAAATAAACAATATCTCTCTCTCATTCTTAATCAGTATTGCAACTTGTCTTCAAGCATCCTTTTTCTTTATAATTTTTTTTATAAAATATAATTCTTTAAACTTTGAAGATGAATAGCATCGCTTTAAAACTAATCAATGACTATTAAAAATCATTCAGATTTCATTTATTTATTAGAATAAATATTTATTAGAATTCAGTTCAATAGCTCCACTTGAGCCATTATTTCTGAATTTTCTAGTTTCTTTGATGTATATGTCTTAAAAACATCGAATAATTAGATTTACAAAGTATTTTTTTTATAAATTATCATTTATTGTAAATGAAATACATATTTGCAATTAAAAAAAATATCTATTACAGAATTCACTAAAAACAATGAAAAAAATAAAAACCAAACACAATTCAGTGTAGATTTAATAAAAATCCTGTCGTACTTCAAGTAAATATTTATTATGAACAAACACTATTTAAGGGGAAAAAATGAGCTTTCTTAAGGGATTTTTTTTCTTAAATGACCAGCTAACCTTACATCACAATGAATGGCCCTTTATAATTTTACAAGAATTAGGGATTGATTTTAGAATTTTTTCAATAATTTCTCTATTAGCTTATTCAATAAGAAATTATAGAACCAAAATTAAAGGAAAAGAAAATTTTAAGAAACATTCATTTAAAATATTATGTTTTCTAGCATAGTAACCATGTTGAAGATTTATCTTTGGAAGACTTACTCTTTTAGATATAATATTTAAAAGTGTGCTAGCTCTACATTTTTGAAATATTATTTTTAATTAAATAATAATGAAAATAATTTAATGAAAAACATGTTGGTGTCATTTCTATATTTAACGGTAGTAAAGAAGAAGCGATATTACAAAGATGGTTAAAAACATATAAATTTACAAATTTATTTCGTGTAAGGCTGACTAAGACAGTAAATATTCATGTGATCAATTAAAAAACAGCAAAGTAACTATGAAAAAAGAATTTTTCAGAAATTTTTACGAAGGCCTTAATATACCTTAACGTCATTAACTATCATCTATGATGTCACAAGACATCTGAGATTCAACATACTATAAACGTAGCTAGAGGATTTATTGTATTTTATAACGATTCGAAGTTAGAGGAAAGATTGGCGCCACGTGACTATGCAAATGTAATTGTAGTAATTTCAAATTTGTAATTTGAAATAATTAAGTACTGCAAATCGAAATCGAAAACGATTGTAAAGCAACTTCATTCATGTCGCAAGAAAATTCTAAAGAGTAGACATCGAAATTCAAGCTCTTCATCGAGATTCAACGCTGCCTGAGTATAAATATTTATTTCGAATTATTATTTGAAGTTATGAAGTTATTTCGTTTTCTAGATTTGGTTTTAGTAGTATGTCTTGTGTTAATATGTTAGATACTGCTACACTAATTTGATGCTCTACTCTCAAAGCTACTACAGCACTGACATTGCCTTTCGTGATGTACAATTTCCTAATCATACTCAGGAATAGCTGCCATTAATAAATGTTTTACAGATTCTTCACAATGATCAGTGTCATCTTACTTTTAATTAGCATTTAACTAAAATGTATTTCATTATATGTAGCTGCTAAGTTTTGGGATGGTGAATATTTATTCACATTATTCATAATTGGGTAATTGTGAAAATATACTGCTTCATACATCTTTCAAACATCTACATTTTAAAGAAGAGTGAAAACTAAAATAATCAAGGCTAATGTCAGAAGCCTATATGTCTTGCTCTCTTTCCTTTTCCCGAATTTGATCATGGCTAGACAATGATGTGATATTTTGACCTTTCATTCCATTCTTTATTTGCTTTGTTCTTGTTTATTTTCTTCAGTCTATCCTCTTCTGGATCTTTTATCTACAAAATAAAATGCTAATATTAATATCTATTTAAAAATCACATTGCAAAATTTAATGATTTTAGGTAAAGATAAATTTTACTTAAAAGTGTGTGTTAAAATCTATTAAAGCTTTGAATAAACTGAATTATTTGAATAAGATTTAACAAAGATTCGAAAATACCTATTGTTACAGTCCTTTTGAATTCAATTTCTTGTAAGAAATGTGAATGTAGTGTCTTTTATTTATGAAATTTTTCTGAAACTCTTGACGTGCTGTTAATTAACTTTCATCATCTTCTCGTTTACTTGTCTAGTCCAATACTGGAAAAACATTTCGCATTGGCGTAGCAATTTGGATTGTTCAAGAGATTCTTCCTCTATTACCACTGGTAATTAAGTAATCTGAAAGATTAATGATGGATAAATGAGTAGGAAGAATAATACAATATGGCTACTATCATGATATCCATAGAAGTCTCAGAATATTACATGAAGTTTACCAAGATAATGCAGGCAGCAAGATTCTAATGTTTTATTCTGAACTAAGCTACTAGAGAAGAATGATTAGTAGAAAAAAAAATTTTAAATTTGCTTTCAATGCCTTTAGCATTACTGAACTATCGAATTAAGTATAATATTTTATATATTGGTAACAATTGTTCATTATTCAAAGAGTGATCCTATTCAATAAATTTGTTTGTGCTGATCAAGTACGAGTATATTAAAACAGCGAATAAAACTGTTAAATTTTCACTATTTAGTAAAGATTAAAAGACGTAATAATAATGATGATGAGTCATAATAAATATTGCTTTTAATTAACAAAAATTAATATTAATGTTCGATGTTTAACACTACATCCAGCATGATCGGACAGTCAACTTCAATGGTTTTTCTGAAGTGTTTTAAAGTGAAACGCCCTGACTTAATCCTCAGAAGTTTATTTTCATAGGCTTCTGATAGATAAACTTTAAATCAAGAGCAACAAATGCATGTCTTGTTCTCTATACTTTAACAACCAGATGTTGTTGATAGATATTTGAAAAAAGAGAATCTGGTTCCATTCGAATCAGAAAACCAAAACTACAGACATTTTTCATTTTATGTTTACCTGGTATTTTGTAATAATTATTTTTACGATAAAATTTTATAAACAGCTGGTATTACAGGACAATAAAATAGTATTTTTATTAAGAAATAAATAAAATAAATAAATCAAAAAAAAATCTTCAGTATTTCTTAAATTTATTTCTAGATTTTTATATTTTCTGTTGATTCGGTATTTCTGATTATAATAACCCTAACGATTTCCTGTTTTTCCAAATATTGCAATTATTTTTTAATTATTGACTTGAAAATAAGGCATTACACGAATCCTCTATTTCTAGTGAAAAAGTACTTTTTGTTAAAAAGTAATCATAATTTGACATATTCTCAAAATTTTGATGCTGTTTTCACAAAATCGATTTTTTTTTTGGATCGATATGTTTAAACGAAAAAAACACCATTTTCAATCTCCACTCGAAATAATGTTAGAGCTTATGTATTCGTTACAATCGCACTGAATAAACTGCTTTTACATGAATAACTAGTAAACTAGTAGAATAACTAGTAGAATAACTTGTATTATTCCATATCATGATAATTAATATTAGGCTACTTTCTGTTAGTTTTTTTTTTTTTATTTTCTGTAAAACTCATGCAATATCTCTGAATTTTAGAATAAAAAATTCATACGGAGGGATACATGTGTCATTGTCATTTAAAAGATTTATTAATTAAAAAAATATAATAAAAAATGTAATAAATATTTAAGAGTTTCTTAATAAACATACAAAACATTAAAAGACTTTCCTAATAAACTTTTCAGACTATATTTACCGTATGTAATGAAATTATCAATTCAAGGATAATAGGAATATTAACAATAATAATATCAATAAGAATAATATCAAAACAGAATATTAAATAAAAATAAAGTCATTATTCACAATTAATAAAATCATATTTTCGTGCGATATTTCCTTATTAAAAATGTTATTACAATATTGCATTTCGAATAAATTCTTTAACATGTAAATTGGTCTAAATATATGTATTTGGAATAAAATAAATTAAATAAAAAAAATAATTGGAAATACAACAGTTTTCTATCATCCATTAATTTTACATTAACATTAGATGATTATTATAATATTATTATTATGATTTTGCTGCATAAATTAGATATGTAACACAGCAATCTAAAAAAAGCTTTATCTCTTCTACTTTCAATTTGATAATTTTACTCAATATTTCAAAAAATTAATTTTGTATGAGCTTAAATCTCTTACCCGTTGAGAAGAGCATTATTTAGAGGACCTAGTTTCATTTTCTGATGTCGATTATGAAGGTGAAGAAATGTAAAATATACGTTGAAGTATGACAAAAAAAATGAACATATATGTAATTTCAATACTGTTGTTTAAGAATGCAATTTATTAAAAAAAAAGTTTTTAAAAAGATAACCATCTTAACATCCTGTAATTTGCAACCTTGATAAGATCCGGAGTGCTGAGTAACAGCAATAAAGCTTCTTACTGGAGTATTGTATTTCTTACGTGAATGAATAGAAGCCAGATCGTCATTCACTAATGAAGCACAGTTAAGATAAGTACGGGAAAGGAAAGCTAAAAATCTGAACAGTTAACTTTACTGATTCCACAGCGAAAACAATTTTCAGTAATTAACAAAATTGAGCATCTCAATAAGATATATATATTTTAAACTCATTATTGCCATTTAAGGATTGGCAAAAAATAACAATAAGCAACATTTCGAATTAGATAATACCTATAATTGAGAGGCAGAATTTTTCATAAATATCTTAAGAATCAAAGTCCTTCTAATTTCTTGTTTAATACTATGTATGGTAAATATCAGCATATGGATATATTTGCATTCCGTTTAAAACAATAAAGAATAAACATCAAGTAATATTATATAGTTAAAGATTTAATTTAGAATAGAAGTTGAGGAAGAAATTTATTATAATATAGAATATTGAGTGCAGGCTGCAATCTTTCACTTTTTTTTATAGTCTAATAAGGATCTTTATTATCGAAGAACTTAAGAGAAACTACAAATAATAAAAAAACTCTTCAGTAACAGTGAGCCAATGATTGCTTATACGCATTTAACTCCTCAAAGTTGTTTGTACCAAATTTGTAGTTATTTTGTATACATTTCCTTTTCATATGCATTTTATAGTTTAGTAGTATGACAACAGCACTATGAAAGCGCAATTTTCGATCAGTTATTTACATCAATTCTAAAACGACTAGCAGCAAAGCCTGTCGGACGACAGGCATAAAAAAATCTGAAAAATTATTTTATTATCAAGTATCAAATATAAAGTACATGTAATCTAAATACTGTGCTAACTTGTGAACGAAACTTCTACGGCAAAAATGGTTTTGAGTTTCGAAATCAGCGTAAACAACTGAGTAAGTATGCCAAATGTCATTAAAATGGATGCAGTGGTAACAAAATTATTTGGTTTTAACGAATGTTTTGTTAGAATTTCAGTTGTCGAGGTCAGTTACCAAGAATAAAATTTCATGGAAACAACATGGAATGACACAATGAACTAATATTTTCATCCAATTTGAAAACTTTTGATTCAATGGTACCATTGAGAGCCGTTGGATCTACCTTAATAGCTTAATTATATCTAGTTACAGACAGACAGACAGACGAACAATTTATTTATCTGGACCTCAGAGCCAAAGGGTATTAAGTCCCATTTTCAATATTATCCAGGAGAGCTGTTTGAAAGTTCAAAAAGTCTCTATTGGTTATTAGACTTAATGCGTGTTTTAGATGAATATTTCAAAAACGGGCATACATTGGATTTAATACAAAGCAGTACGGGAAAGATGTATAAAAAATATATCGAAAGACGTCAAAACCTCACTTTTGACAAAAGGTGGACTTAATACCCTTTGGCTCTGAGGTCCAGATATATATTTGATTCGATTGATGATTTGATTTGAATTTTTTTTTTAATGTTTATCAGACCTATTTAGGTGTACTTCCTACCTGTGCACCTGTAATATAGGTTCTGAGAGTTTAATCTAAAGGATCATTTTCCACCCAAAAAGAAAAACGAAATGCCAACCATATCTGAAGTTTAATTTATCTTGACTGATAACGCCGAAAGGCATTTAAAACTCACCTTTATATAATCTAAATACTGCGCTAACTTGTGAACGAAGCTTCTACGGCAAAAAAGGTTTTGAGTTTCAAAATCAGCGTAACAAACTGAGTAAGTATGCCAAATTTCATTAAAATCGGTGCAGTGGTAACAAAATTATTTAGTTTTGAAGGGTATGTTTTGTTAGAATTTCAGTTAAAATTTCATGGAAACAACATGGAATGACAAAATGAACTCATATTTAATCCAATTTGAGTACCCTTGATTCAATGGTACCATTGAGAACCTTGGATCTATCTTAACAGCTTAAATATATCGAGTTACAGACAGACAGACGAAATTAGTAAATTATATAAGTTGATTAACACAGTATAGAGATATAGATATTGTAGCTAAAGTAAGCTATTGTCACTGTTTTCAAAATAACTTTATAGACATTTTCTCAGGCAGAATAGCATGTAGTTTACTTTCCACAATGTTACCACGGTTACACATTATGTTTAAGGAGGAAAGATCAACATTCTCAGAGGTCATAGTATCATCTCATTCTAAGAAAAAAGTTTTTAGGAACATTAGATATCCACCTATAAACTATGAACTATAATCTTCATGACCAATATTTCGTCTTTTTATTCCGAAAAGACTTCTTCAGGATTATATATATTTATATATAAATAAAATAAAAATAAAAGCAAATGAAGAAAAGAACTTCCTCTCTTCATTTTAACATTAAAACAATTTTGAACTATCATCAAATCAACAATATGCATATAACCTCACTTAAAACAATAAGTAACAAAAAGATATACAAAGTGTAACAAAACTTTCATTAAAACAATAATATTAAATAATAATAACTTTTATCTTTTTTTATAAATTTTCTAAAAAAGTCTAAGGATATTCCACTGACTTTCAATGATTTATCCTTAGTAATACAAAAGCAACAATTTATCACACACGATTCTAAAATCAACCTTATTTGTGTATCAATTAAATTTTTATAAATGATGTCAACTATCGGGTCAGGTTATGGTTGAGCCGAAGACAATGGTCCGCCCATTCTGATATACCTTTATTTTTACCTTCGAAAGCTCTGACGTGTTCTTTTACCCTCTGCTTTAATGTCCTTCCTGTACTTCCTATGTATATTTTGTGGCACTCTCTACATTTTAGTGAATATATTATTCCCGTATAGTATAATATTTCTTCTAATGGTTTCTTTTTCTTAAATAACAAATTGTCTTTGCAATATATCATATTAATTTTGTTACTTCTACATATTTCTTTTACCTCTTTATTAATCTTCAAGCCAATGGTAAATTTACAATTTTTTTATATTCATCTTTGTCTTCATTTTTAATCTTCATATATTTCTTCTTGAAAAAAATCTCTAACAGTCTTTATGATAAAATCCTTAGGGTACTCATTCATTAATAATTTATGTTCTAGGTTACTAATCTTACTGTTCCACTTCCTTTTATCTTCGGTATATTCTGTTATTTTGCTTAAACTTTTATTGATTTTAGCTTTCTTTGTTGACATCCTGTGATTTGAGTGAAAATTTAAAACGTGCCTGCTTTGATAATTCTTACAAAAATGTTCATATTTTACACCTGATATTTATTTATTACCATGACATTTAGAAAGGATATTTGTCTATCAATTTCTTCATTAGCTTTAAATTTGATATCTTTATGGAAATTATTTATATAATTTAAAAATCTTAAAATTTGTTTTCTAGACCCTTCCCATATTACAAATACAGAAATTTTCAACTGTTTATTACAACATAATTCTTCTCTTTGTAGGGTATAGATTTTCTTCTTTACACATATGATTTGATTATTGAAAATACTCCATTTGAAATCCGAAATCTTCTGTACCAGAGACAATATACAATGAGATCATGAAATCATACTGGATGATGTACAAGAAAGATAGTAAACATTAAGAAACAAGAAACTGTCAAAATTGAAAAAAAGAATACAAGAAGAAGATAATAGAAGATATGAAAACTTTTGTCAAGAGTCTGAGTACGTAGTAAACTTTAGTAAAAGAACTATTAAAAAACATGAATTAATAGCCATGAATAAAGACTTTGACTTTAATGTAAAAGGTAAATTTAAAGTAAACAATATCATATCAGAAGTTCAGAAAAAGTTACACTTATTTGAAAATAACAGAGACATTATTCCAAGTATTCAATGGGATTGAAATTACTAATAATTTAAAACCTAACATATCTGATAGAGATTTAAAATGTATAAAAAATTTGATGGAAGACAAAAACATTGTAATTGATAAGTCGGATAAAGGAAACATGATCGTAGCAATTGATAAAGAAATATATGATCAAAAAGTGAAAGATGTACTAGAATCAGATGATTTTGCAGAAATTGAAGAAAAGAATACATTCAAATTGTACAATAAGATCAAATCAGAAATACAAAAATTAAAAAAGAAAGATATTATTAATTTTTTTCAATATAAAAAATTAATAAAATGTATGTCCAAAGTTCCCAAAATTGAACCAAAAATCAAAATACACTAGGACAATTATCCTATTAGACCCATTATAAATTCGTATGGATCTCCAACACAAAATTTAAGTGGTTTTTTAAAATTTGATTTTGAAAGACATGATTCTAGATGAACCACAGATTATTCTTAAGAATAATCAAGAGTTTATAGAAAATATTAAGAAATATAGAGATAATAATAGTAAGAAGAAGATTAGACTATACATTGGACATAGAGGGGATGTATACTAATGTCCCAGTAAAAGATGCTCTGGTGATAGTAGATTCAAAATTCTCTGATGAAATACAAAGAAAATTTAAAATAAACAAATCACATTTTTTTGAAAATATTAGATTTGATTTGTAAGAACAAATATTTCAAATATTTGTAAGAACAGACATACGAACAGAAAAAGGATTTTCCTATGGGGAATCCAATCTCAGATACGATTTGTAACCTATATCTGAACTGGGTAGAAGCCAATTATATATTTAAATGAAATGAAACAAAATTTAACTATATTAGATATGTTGATGATGTCTTTGTGATATGGAAAGGATCTAGAAGACAATTTTCAATAATTTTAAATTATATAAATAATTTCCATAAAGATATCAAATTTAAAGCTAATGAAGAAATTGATAGACAAATATCCTTTCTAGATGTCATGGTAATAAATGAAATATCAGGTGTAACATATGAACATTTTTGTAAGAATTATCAAAGCAAGCACGTTTTAAATTTTTGCGCCAAATTTAAAATACTTACCCATTCACATAGCTCTAGCTCGGAAACCGTTCATTACAGGAAACATGTTCAGATTGTTTTTTTTTTTCTTATTTTTTTTATTCATTATATTGTGACCTCCTAAAATACTGACTTATCTTTTTGGGGCTATGAAAACCATATTGTTTTCAAATACTGAGACAGAGCAAAATTATATCAAAATACTATAACATCAATAGACAACATCAAAATTTTGATGAAATTTATTTCCTTTTAAGCTAAATAAAGAATGTATCATAAACGTCAAGATGTCTGCATCCAGCTGCAATAAAAATGTCATATTTACAGAAACAAACAATATATCTTGATATCTATACAACAATTCTAAGCTGTTGGCATGGATGGTAATATCCTGAACACATTGAGTAAAATCTTCTCGTTCTTCTTTCTGGCCGATATATAAATAAAAATTAAGAGCTAATGTCGTCGATTTCCACTAACAACTCAACTAAATGAAGATACTACCCAGCAACGCCTTACTACTTGAAAATGGGATATATTATCGTCTTAGAAATACATTGGGAGTAGGTTAATCAGTTTCTTTCACGGAAGAAAGTAGTTGCTAAGATAAATTTGTTGCTAAGAAAGTTGTAAGTAGACAAATGGTTATTGTAAATGGTCATGAAGATGAAGTGACGTGGAGATTTGTGACCAGAAATGCTTCCGTAACAATAATCTTTTTCAAGAACTCAATGTGCAATGTTAGGTCCAAATGACTCTTGAGGACCAATGGTAAAACCATTTGTCAAAGTTAAAATCAGATCTTCGATAAGATTTTACTTACTTTTCATGCTAATAGCAGAAATGGATAACGATATATGGTGCAGCTTAAGAGTGGTACAATAGTGAGCAAAGTCAGCATACAACGGCATTGGATGTTATGTCACAACTGATTTATCACTCACGATTGCGAGAGTTAAGGAAAGGTAAATAATAATCACAAGAGGTCAGTTTTCATTGGCTGTACTGGTCAACTGAAGAAAGTTTAAGAGCCATGCTGTTATTTCAAATTCATTAGTATTGTAGACTACGGGAAAACAAACAAATTAGAGCAATTTTTCGTAATTATAAATTAACACCTTATTTGTCTTTTATCGCATTGGGCAGGGGAAGATATCATTATTTTAGAAAGTCACTTTTCCAAATTTTTCACTGCATTAAAATTTATATTAAAAATTATCTTTGTATATAATAAGATTCTACAAAACAAAAAAGAAAACAAAGTTTATAGTTTTAAGTAGTTTTATAGTTAGGAAGGCTGAAGTTTGGAATCTTCTCCCTACTTACTTTATAAATATTCAAAAGATTTATTGGATTATCGTTACACCAATAAAACAGGCAAAATATATTTAACCAATTGATGTGAAGATTACTTCTTTGACAACAACTTAAATTTTACTTTTCTTTATCTTACAAAAATTACAGAGAAAAGTGTAGATATTTATTAATTTCTGAAGATCCTTTACGGTGTTCATCGGATTACGTGATGCTGTTGTAGAAAAGAAATACAAAAAAAAAACAAAGAATATAATTACAAGAATAGCCTGTGTCCGTTGTTATGTAAATAATTTGTCAATAAATAAAATTGGCGTTTTGTATAAATTAATTAACTTTGACATATTAATAAATTACAACTTCTAAAAAATAAAAACCAAATTCTGCATACCAATATTTCGTCCTTTATATCAAAGAACTTTATCAAAGTTTCTGCAAACCCTAAATTAAAAAAATAAAGAGAAAAGAAATTTTCTTCTTTCATACAAAATCAAACGAAGCATAACAATAAAATCATAAAAACATATAACAATAACAAACAATAACGAGATAACTCGATAATATATAAAAGAAATGAATAACAGAAAGGCAATTTTTATTCAGGTGCTGAATTGTTTTCGTTGTTTTAAGTATTCTTCAAAGCAAGTTAAATTTATTATTTAAATGAATAACAGACTCACACTAATTTTAACAATTTTTTCAATCTTTCATTATTATATAAGAATTTCCTAAAAATACTCAATGAAAGGTACAAGATTAACATATGAGCATTATAGTAAGGGATACCAAAGTGAACATATGTTAAATTTTCAATGTAACCATAAATCATCTACCAAGATAGTCGTAATTCACAATAATTTAAAAAGAATAACTGAATACACGGAACATAAAAATAAATAGAATGAAAATGCTTTATGTTTGAAGAAAAAAATTGTTAATTAATGAATATCCGAAAGGTTTTATTGTTTCTACTTTTAATGCTTTTTTTAAAAAAAAGAGATCTCAATTTTGTAAGAGTAAAAAAGGAGAAAAAACATAGAATGAGGGAAAGAGTTAAAATTTATGAAACTATCTACAGGGATTCGATTGAACAGCTGTATTAAGGAAATTTCCAAAGAAAATGAGATAAAGATGATTTATTATAAAGGCAATTAGTTATTCAAAAAAAAAAGATTAGACAATGATAAATTTGGAAACTTACTTAAAATGGGGTTAGTTTATCTATTGAGATGTCGTAGTTGCCAAGAAATTTACATTGGAAATACAAGCAGATCGTTGCAAGAACGAGTCGTGGAACGTACACGAGCGTATAGGAGTAAAAAGAGGGGAATATCTGAATGGGCGGATCATTGTTTTAGATATGGCCATGATCGGACCCTACAACAGAGATAATATATGAGACTCAAGAAGAATCGGAACGATTGATTTTAGAGTCATGCATAATAAATTGTAGTCAATGTATGAATAAGGATAAGTCCTTAAGAGTTAATGAAATTTCATTGAGTATTTTTAGGAAATTCTTATATAATAATTAAAGATTGAAAACATTGTTAAAATTAGTGTGAATCTATTATTCATTTCTTGTATATATTATCGAGTTATCGAGTTATTATTTGCTGTTTTTATTGAGTTTGTTTGTATTGTTATTATTAAGTTTATCTCGTTCGGTTAAAATGTTGTATGTTTTTATTATTATATGATTTTATTTTTTGTTGTTATATGATTTTATTGTTATGCTTCGTTTGATTTTGTATGAGAGAAGAAAATTTCTTTTCTCTTTATTTTATTAATGTAGAGTTTGCAGAAACCTTGATAAAGATTGTTGAAATAAATGACGAAATATTGGTATGCAGAAGTTGGTTTTGTATTTTTAGAAGTTGTAATTTAATAACATCAAGAAAACAAGAAGATGTTTTGAATAACTTTGGCATACTTTCAAATCCAGAGAAAAATATTATTAGGGAACTCTGGATCTTTTATCAAGATGAACTTGTCCTTGAAAATTACATAGAATTCTGCTGTTGTATCAAAAACTTTCCTAAATTATCAATTGGATAATTCAGATAAGTGCAACTATTCCATTCTATTGCTCTTATAAGCGAAATAAAAAAAAAAGACACAAAGACTCCACTTCTTAAAATATTTAATGATTGAAAATAATATTCATAATTGTACAATAACAATCTTCACTCTTTGGTATTAAAATGAAAGTAAAATTCTTCATACAAAGATGATACACGATCTCACAACTTTTGGCCAATTTCAGTTTGTTTTCTTTTTTCATTCTTCTTTTTTTTTTTCTTTTTTTTACAAACATCAAATCACATGTTTTCAAAAGAAATATTGTAAGAGAAGACATCTAGAAATCATCATACGTATAAAATCAACAGAAATATATTATCTTTTTTTTATTAGTAATATTATAAGCGTAGCATTTGGCACAAGAGAAATATCTACTTTCGTCAAACCAAAAAACAAAAACCTTTACAATATATTAATTACTAATAATTACGTTTTAAAATTCCACTTTATGACTAGCCATCAAAATCCAACTCAAGTCATTCATGTAGCTAAGCACAGCAATATTTTTACAATATCTTTCAATCTATCAAAATCATTCTACATTCAGTACTGCTGTCCCTAAACTCTACTTAGCTTTGAAAATTAAAAAAAAATAAGCTTAAAGTAAATACAGCTGATAAATTCTAGAAAACTGACTAGAAATATACTCAAACGATATAAGAAATTAAAAGCAAGAATGCTATATAAAAAAGCAGACATTATATAACATTAAAAGATACTGTTTCTAACCATTTACTAATGTATGTTGTATACTTCATTGCTTTTTATACATTTATAATACATGTGTGTGTGTTCAAGTTTCTTGTAAATAGTTTTAAACAAAGATGTTCAGCTTGTATATTATGACAGTTTTAGCAACCATTACGTACGTACAGCATATAGATAGAAAGCATTACTTGCTATCAAAATATATTTCAAAGGTGTTCGGAAAATATTTTTATGGAATTCTTTTCATCTCAGATTGTTTGTTAAGCTTCTATTATAAAATTCAAAAAATTATTTAAGACAATGCACAAGTAATAGACATGGGATAAATTTTTTTAAGTTGGAAGTGCACTGATATTAAAGGTTGTTTCTAATAGGCAGCTTGTGTGTTAGAATCAGAAAGCAAATGTAAAATTACTAGGAAATTTAAAAATATTAACTGATAGATAAAAATGGACAGTATTCTCAACAAATTCAGTTTTACTATAATATAAATTAATACTAATAATTAACAATTCAGATATATTTCATACAATTTATGTAATATAAAAAAAATTAAGTTTACTTGTTGTTTTATGTAAAATAATAGTTTACATATATTCTTGATTACTGAATATCAATCATTTCTAAGCTAAGAAAGAAACAGAAGAACCGCAAATGGTTAGATACTTACAAGAATTAAACATCTATGTAATTATCAATTGTTAAATCTCAATTAATACAATGTCAAAAAAGAAACATATACATCAGCAGAATGGATGTAATTGGTCTTAACCCACACAAAATAAAAAAGACGTAATCCAGGCCTATCGATTTCCCTTTATTAGCAAATGCTGAAAGGCCTCGATCATATGATTTTTTTAGGTTATGCGACTCACACGGAATTATTCTATTCTGTTAATGAGCTAACTTATAGGAAACGTCATCCATCTCTCACAAGCTTAAACAAAACTTTAAAAATTAAATTTATATATTTAATGTATATAAATACATTAAAAGTAGTACCACTTAAGTAAACTGTTTTGTAAAATACAGTCCAATTATATCGAAAATAAATGTATTAGGGGGGATTGTTTTGGAAAAACTTTAAAGTTGAAATGTATATATTTTAAAATAATTTGGTAATTTTAAAATTGTTATTATAAACACCTAGATAAATCAATTGTTTTCAAGAAAATACTGTAAATTCTATTATTATTATTATCATTATTTTTATGTGACTACTTTTTTCTTCTTTTTTTTCTTCCCGAGTTAAATTATTCTAACATTTCTTAGAAACCTGTTGAATATTTTTTGGATTCTGAAGAAAATTTGTTGAAAAAGTCATATTCATATTCAAGCAAATTTTTTAAATTTAAAATTTTTATAGTTACTTTATTTATCTCATTAAAAAAGATTATTATTTCAGGCTACTAGAGGATGGGAAATATCCCAGATACAAATTTTTTATTATAAATGCGTTTAAGATAAGCGTTTTAGTTGAAATACGAATCCGTATTAGGAAGGCGCGGAGGAAAAACTTAAATTATTATAATTATAAAATTAGCCACGGAGTTGTGAGTTCGTAAATAAAACAGGATATGAAAACATAAATAATAATTTTAAAATAAATCTTAACCTGGAATGAAGTAACAGACACAAGTTGCAGTGTTTTAAAATATTAGTTGTTTTTTTTTTCTCTTGTTGCATAAAATATATTTGTTAAAACAAAAACAAATACAAAAAAAAAACACTAAATACATCAAAAGAATGGACTTCTTATGAAAAATCCAAGAAACTACCTTTTCAATAAATAAAAAGAAAATGTTAACTGTTAGTTACAACAAATTGATGTGTATTCACATTAAACATGACAAAACACAGAGGTCTTGGTTCAAGTAGCTCCGTTTCCAAAAGCCTAGACCTCTCACTACTTGAACTTAGGTATAAAATATAGACCAAGAGTCAAAATAAACGCTATGGTTATATATTTATTCACTTCTTCATTTTCAGTTAGCTTTTAATGTAGTAAGTTTTGACTTCGAGGCTATAAACATGTTGACTAATAAGTGAGGTTTTGTAACTATTACAGTAGATTTGAAAATAATTTCGTAGTAGTCAAGTTTAGATTGGCCAAGAGTGAAAAGATTTCGAAAGATTTTATCCAAACAGAAAGTTAAATCCAAATCAAGGAATGGTATGAAACCTTAATATATTGTTAATTTGACATTTATATTTAGAAAATGATTAAAGTTAAATTTTCAGCTATGATTAACATAATATTCATAATGTTATATAATAATTTTCATTCTATCATTAGAAAAATACGAGAAACAAAAATACTTATGGATAGCAGGAGAAAAGGCATAAATAAAACATCAAACTGAAAGTTTCATTAAACTGAAGTTTCTTAATGTAAATAATGAAAATAGGGCAAGAAGATTGTCGTAAATATATAAGTTTAACAGCTTGCATGCTTCAGATTTTTTTTAATTTTAATATGCTAATGACTAAAACATATTTTGCCTCTGAACTCTTTAAGTTATGAAATAAATATTAAAACTTGACTTTTATAAAATCAACAGACATTAATAATTTATTTATTTTGACAATTTGGTCTATATTCCAAGACAAGTAAGAGATGCTCCTATGACATTAGGGAGTAATGGCTGTAAAATGGGAATATGGAAATCATTTGAAAATTAAAAATTTATATTTATATATTTATTTACAAAATAAAACAACAACATTATTAACATGAACAACGGTTGACTGTAGCAGATAAAACAGGCTTGCTATTATTTATAGGCCACTCAATGTACTCTGTCTGGGTTTACCCTGAAATATTTATAAGTACGTAATTTCTAAATTGCGCGTCAATTCTGATGTTGGCAAGCATCATATCTTTGAAGAAAAAATGAATTTTCTTACACTTGTCTCTTACTTAGGAAACCGCTAAAAAGCAGGACAAAGTTCTAGTTTTTATAAACTTCAGAATTAAAATTTATTTATCTCTAAGAAAGAAGTAACATTCCTTTCTTTTCAAAAGACCCAGTGTTTTATAACAGCTTCTTCCTACATTTTTTTCTTTGAAACAAAACAATGTATATCGTAGCGAATTAACAATCTGGTCAATCGATGTAATTTTGAAATCATGAGTTACATGAAATTTGAGCGTTTTATAAGAAGGGTTTAGAAGTGTTTTTCCCAAAGAAGACAATAAGTTTTCAATATTTCAATCTTAAAACAAAAGATGGAAATATAAATTTTTATAAAATTTCATGTTTGAAATGGTAGAGATTGATATAATCATGGAAATTTGATAAATAAAATGATCATAAAAATTTTAAAGCAATTGCTTATGAGATTAGAATAGAATGTTATATTGATCTTGTTATGGCATTTCTTTTTTATTGTTCCAATTTATTCTTCCCCAAAACATAATCACTGCATGAAATAAGTATACAGAAATTAATAACAATCCAATTTTAAAGAATATTTTTATTTTTAAAACAGCTTTTGTAGCTTTTCATTGTAATTTGATGCAGCGGACTTTAATTTTGTATAAAATATATTTAAATTTTAAATTGAAAATTTAAGCAAATATTTATCTTTTTAAAAATTCAAGTTTTAGTAAAAACTACTCCACTCTCTTTCAAAATAAAACATTAGCAAACCGTATTGTTAAAAATAACATATATGATTTTATTTTTTATGAGAATGATTAAATAATGTTTGTTAAATGTTTATTAAAAATCTTTGACATCTAACTTAAACTCTGCTGTTGTCAAAAAGTTAAAAAATTAATCATCAACTTACTGAAATATAATCTTTCTTATATGAAAACATAAAATTACAAACCAAATTCAATTATGCATAAATTCCTTCGATGGTTAATGCTGCATCTGCCTAAATATTAATCAAAAATTTCTATTTTAGAGGAGATAGATGTAATAAATTAGTTCTCAAAGAACTCGTAGAAAACTACTGCTGTGTTTGTAAAGCTGGAACTGAATGAATCTGAAATGATTCCTCTTCACTTACATTTTATAAGAACTGTCAGATTGCAAACTTTGCATAAAATTTTAAACTAAGGCGAATTTAAAAATATTTAACAGAAAAAGCTATCTCGAAATTTTTAAAATTTCGGAAGATTTAAAATATTTATTTAGACTATTAACAACAATTTCAAAGCATTTACATTCAGAAAAAAAACAGTATTGGTAAAAGTAATGCATCTTAATAAATTCCAAACAATTTGGACCAAAAAATGTAATGGGAAAAACACTTCAGAAAGATCCTTCAAATTAAATGAAATAATAAGGATATAATCAAATGACAATTTCGTCAAAGTTTCTTGTAAGGTTCAAACTCTATTATTGCTCAACAAGAGATACGACGATATATAATTTTGATAATGTAGAACACATATATAATAGTTCTAATCCTATCATAAAAATGGATCTTGTTAATAGAAGAATATGGAACTGATAAATTGCTTTACATTAGGAATTGCTTCGTTTTTATTTTTGTTGCGTGTTTATGTTTTTGATAATATATATCACACTATTAAAAAGTCTGAACATATAAATGCAATTACATAGTGAGTTAAACGATTATTAAAGATGCAAGGAAATTCATTATCATTTAAATTGTTGTTACCATGTTTGTGAGAGAATTATTCTTCTTGGAATGGGTTATCAGTAAAGAAAACCTTTAAGAATGACTGTGTCTTTTCGATTGAGAATGATACATTACAGCCTTAATATTATTATCAGCACCAACTCTTTTGAGTTAATTGGAAGTCGTTAGCTAACTTTCACTGTTTTTCTTAACTTACAATCTTAATAATTGAAAATCCTAGTTATTGTGTATGCGTTACTTCTTTAACACATTGAACTAGTAATCAGTGCTGGGCCATGCAATATTCTTCTGATATACATTGGTAAACTGAACTGAAATAGATTTCTGAGAGAAAATTTACCACATAATATGAGGTTGCACAACAAACAATCAGGAGTAATGACAGGATGAAGGACAGGATAGGTAAGAGACAGAGAGATAGGAGAATGTGGGAAATGGCTAGAGGCGTACTGAACAAGATTATTGGAATCTTAAAAAAAATTCTTTTTACAAATTGTTTACAATAAAATAAAAACACTAACACAAAAGTAAACAATAAAGTTAAAGGGTTTGAAATTACAACTGAATATTAAGAACTAATTCCTTCCAATTCTTTGTCTTACCAACTCAGGAGCACCAGTGTTAAGGATAGGTTTTTTCCTAGTATCCTCAAGTCATCTGCAGCGCTTTTTAGAAAATGTAACTGACGATAAAGTTGACCTCAAAAACACTTTTCCATCGCATGTCTTAATAGCACCACTTGTTTATGGAAAATACTTTATTCTAAGATTATTCAACAATTGTTCACATTTTTCGTAAGTTCTGTTGATAATTCAGGATCAGAACACATCATTCATGGTCTACAGAATAATAAGCACATCACAAATAGATAAAGGCTTTCGAACGTACACTTTCAATCTCGTCGTATCCAAGTGGAGGTAGTCTGGAATCTTTGCATCCAGTTGCCCAATGACTGTTATTAATTGCAGCGAGCTGGAAATCCAAAGGTCAAAGACTTGCTGATGGCTCCAAAGAACGCAGAAACTCTCACAAAATCAGAAAGAAGAAACTACAAGCGCACCCAAGAGGAGTAATACTTAGGATGTTTTATTAGCCAATATGTTATATGATTCAGTATTTGCACAGTACGCCCCGCTTGCATGGTCTCAAATGCTAAGAAAGCATTTGACTATGATGAGCAAAGAAGAAAGATACACAACAGACGGAACACGGAATCAGCAACAATTGGATGATAATACAACATTGTGATAATTTGGGCATCAAAGGGAGAACAAGAATCGTGGTATAGGATGGGGCATCGTCTGGTGACTAGATATCATCTTATTAGTTAAAGTTCTTGAAGCGTTTTAAGCATCGTCATCTGAGCAGGACGATGAGCTTATGCCTGAGAATCGATCCTCGGGGTCGAAGGTCTGGACAACACTAACCTTTTGATCCCCAGGGATTGCCGCTCCCAGACCACGGCACTGCGCAGGCGCACACTCCGCCATTAGCAGAGCGGTTGGTCACGTGACCTGGCAGTGATCGGGGGGGCTAACACCCAGTTTCTTTAACAATAATAATATATATATACATATATATAGATATATATTTATGTATATTTATATATAATAAATATTTATATTTGGGGCCTGTACCCACATTCTCTATGCCGTACTTTCCTTCCGACTGGTTGAATTTAGTTGGGCCAGTTTACGGTACATGGGAGAACTGACGAACCGCGGATAGGAGTCACGGTGCATCAAGGTATAGATCTGTAATTGGGCCTCATCAAATGTATTGGGAGATGGGTCAACCATGTTCCGGTTAATGGTCTCACGAACTTTGGAATCCAGACTCACCTAAAAAAACAAAAACAAAGATAAATTATTTATAAGAAAGCTTTAGTATAAAATCAAACTATCTAAATATTATCGAAGTTGTTAATTTACTGGATATTAATGTATGGATAGTAATATATAGCCTATATCCTGAAATGCAAGTTTAGTATATACACACTTCTTTGAGGAATGGTAAATGTAATTAACTTAGAACTTTTAGCATGCACTAAATAAGAGTAGGTTATTAAATAAATGTCAACTGAATAAAATTCTAGTTTTTTGGACTTCTTTTGGTACATCTTCTTAATTGCTTCATATCAATGAAGAACATTTTTTCCGTTATTTCTGCATCTGGCAATTTCTTGTTAAACAAGAACTGATGCCACTCTCGTTACAATCGAAATATATTAACATATATTAGCATAATATAATCGAAATTATTACAGATTTGAAGTGCAATTACTAAAGTTTCAAGACTTACACTTTTCTAACATTTCAAAACTTACTAATGAATTGATTATTAAGAGTTTTCGCATGTAGACAATCTAGAGAAATCTGGAATAACAGGAACATTAATATTATATTTTTTTATTAATATCTTATAAGTTTTAGTCATGTTTTGTTACTTTCAATATTTTACAATATTTATAAAAAATATTGACTACTCCCACACAAATCAAAGGAGGGAAATTATTATAAATTATCCTTTTTCACGATTTCATCCTTTATTTGATTAAGAAGCATTTGTCTTCACACATATTTTTCATTGGTTAATTTACAAATTTTTTCTACTACTATTCACTACTTAATTCACGAATTATGAATTTCATTGCTATATCATTGCTATATCATTTCATGCTATCAGCATATAATAAAATTAACAAGAAAAATTACTGACCAAAAATTGGAATTCCTAATGCTTTTGCTTAATCAACTAAAATAATGTGAATGTAGAACAATATCTTTATGCTGTATGGTCAATATTTTTATATACATTTACGCGTTTTTTATTATTCTAAAAAACATTTGCACACTTTGAGGATTCCACTTACAACGTAGATATTTCTTTAGTGAGATGCAAAATTTAAGGAAAAAATAATTTATAATCATTCTGTTATGTATATATAAAAGCCAAAGTATATATTACTTTTTTTATATATTCTCATATATTTATTATGTTTTTATGGTCTTTTCTTGTTTTTTTTTAATGGAAGTCTATTGAATGTTTTACTAATATAAACTCTAAAGATTGTGTTTCCCTTGAAATTTCTACAACAAAATGTTAAGACCTTCCCATACATTAAGCAACTAACTTAAACAGACATACTTAGGGAAATGAACAATAAGAAACTTTGTTTCTTAACATTGCTAGGTATGTCGGTATTCTGAAGATTTTATACAACTATATATTTGATGTTTAAAAAAAATAAATAAATAAACAAAACGAACACATGAAAATGTGAAAATGCACTACTTCATGGAGTGGCTGATCACAATTATTCGGTAATTCAAAATTCCAAACTAACATAATTAAGAAAAAAAGTTTATCTTTAAATTTACAATTACTAATTTCTATTAAAAGGCTATCTTATTAGTGATTTTTCATTACTGGAAACCTACGATTAATTGTTTAAAATATTTTAGGATGTCGTGTTGATTTATTTACATATATTGCTAAAATACACTTATTGTAGGTTTCAAAATATTTAACATATTAAAAATTGTCAATCACGGCTACATCTGAAATCGATATATATATATGAAAAGGAGTGCTTTCACAAAATACCATTCCACAATTTGTAAAAAAATAAGCCATGTTTTTGATCAAACTGACTGGTTTTTGTTAAGAGATATAAATATAAATACTTCTTCTCAAAAGAGTAGTCTACAGTTACAAAGTAAAATTATGTTACATAATTTACCATTTTTAAGGTAGAAAATGTGTTTTTACATGTAAAATGATCTGAAAAGTAATATATTTTATCTTCATTAATGTAAGAATATTTAAGTTGATGTATATTTTAGCAATAAGTTTCATACTTATCATTGTATCTAACTGAAGACGTACATGATTCATTACAGAATAAAGAATTGTGCCAGGAATGACATGAATGACATCAGTCTTATTTTCCATATTGAATAAGTTAAAATTCCATTACTAGAGGTCTATGGATGGTCTTACCTCTTTCGGCGATAGAATGGAAATGTAGTCCTCATAAATAAGCCTGGCCTTTTCTTCGACTACAGCCGGGTTACTCTCTTTCTTTAATTCCTCACATGCGTGCCAGAATAAAATATTTTCCTCACTGTATTCACACTTGAGAAAATCACGGAACACTTTTCTCCCGGCTACAAAAAAAAGAAAAGAACGTTTAAATTTCTCAAACAAACAATACAAATTATTTTAGAAGCTTACAAAAAAATAAATCCTTAATTATTGGAAGATCAGATGTATATGGAAAGCAAATAAAAAGCAGTAACTCGAGTCCCTTTGTTCTTTTAATAGTAAATAAATATTACTGCTGTTATATCGTTAATTAAAACTGTACTAAATAATAAAAGACAGAAAATACCCTATCATGCATGTTAAAAGAATTAAATAAAGAAAATATTAACTAGAAACATTTACAATATAAACCACTCCTGTTATGCCTTATGTAGAATAAAACAGTCATGAAAAACGGAGTATAAACATCTTTTCTATTTAGTATAAAACTTTTACAGTAGAACAACAATAAATCGTAGAACTACGATCTATTAAATTTTTATTCAGAATGGATTAAATTTTAATTTTCACGAATTTCTTATGCAGTACATTTTCCAATATTATATGCTTTTTTGTTTAATAATAGTGATAATCTTAATCCTTCTCAAATGCTTATCTTAGAATTTTGCTGATCACATGATAATTGTATAATAATAGAGAATAACAGCAACATCTTTTAACTTCCTTAATGTTGTAATTTTATCCTAGAAGAACAAGACGTATTATTCTCTTACTTAATAAATAGACAAAGTAGAAGTGGATATACGTACTTTAAATATGTCTTCTTAGATAATTACAATTTTGTTTATTTTACTTTTTTTTAATTTTCAATCAATTTTTAAAATTTGTTTGCTGATTAGTTAGACTCTTCACATCTTTCAAGCGGCAACAACATGAAACCACTTTATCTTTAAAAGTCAACTTAATATACTTTGTAATATGCTTTGTAAACCTGCTGGAATCACCTAGATGTGAACCGATGTACATTTTTAAATACAAATTATATTTCTCAATATAATACCATACTTTCATCAATCCACTGAGACAACAGAAAAAATAAAATCTAACAATTGTAGACAATTTACGCTAGTTCTTTATAAACGTTTCTGGTGATGCAAGGACAGGTTGATCTACTTCTATTATAAGACGATGATTCCACAAGACTACTTGGAACAGTTTCAAATAAAATAAAAAAATAAGAATTTTTGCAAAGTTTTCAATTTTGTAAACTCAAATGAAAGGATTAACAAAAACAAATATAAAACAAAAAAGAAATAAAACCGGAAATATTTAGTTGGTGGCATCTATTGAACATATTCAAGGCATATATTCTGTAATTGATGCTTGCCTATCTATTATATTAGCTCTATTTAAGTTGAAAAATGATGAATTTCATCCGCATCATTATTAAAATGTCAACTTCCAAGAACTTATAGTGGTAACTTCACTTTAATGTCAATTTATATTGTTGAGTACTGACCTCTACCTCCTCATTTATGGATCTAATATCCAACAAGCACAATAGGAATTTTAAATTTGATAGCCTAACCTTTCATTAATATTAGCTGTTTTTGAATAATCTCGATCAGGGATCAATATGGCTTACATTGAATTAAAACTGCATTGTAAATTTGATAGTTTTTTCCTGTTTTTTTTTTCCATACTAAGTCTTTTTCTTTTATAGTGTCAAAGGTTTAATAGTTTATAATATTTTTAGAGTATTACAATTCTTTATCGAGTGTTAAAATACAGAACCACCTTAATAACTGTACTGAATTAGAATTCGCGGGAATGGAAAAGAAACCTTCCTTCAATTTGAAAACAAATATAAATCCCGGCAACTTTAGGCCCAAATCGTTAAATGATAGGTCTTAGACAATAGTTCAGTTGACATTTCACGTATAGAGGTAAAATTAGTTTTCTTTTCACTCACCACATTTATTTAAGTCAGCAAAAGATACACAGATGGAGGAAAAAAAGGCACATCTGATCCGTAGGTTTCAGTTAAAGGCTCACATATTTTGGAGAGAAGAATTTTAGTTTTGAAGCACGTTTTCTTCGATAATTCACTTATAATTTGCAGGATGTATAAATGATAAAATACTCCTCTAGCTGATATGGATCTAGAGTTATAATTATTTTACTTGGAGATTATAGAACTCAGTTATAGGAAATAAACAGTATTTATTAACCTCAAATACCCTATAATCTGAAAACATTTATTAATCTTGCCCATACGTAAATGTGTAGATAACCTTTGAGAAAGTTAGAAAAAATGTATGAAAGATTATAAAAACAATCTAACAGCATCTCACATACAAGACAACAAACACTATAAAGATTAGTTTATAGAATAGTTTTCCGAAAAGTTACCAATTGTATTTTCAAAAATATATAAAAATCTTCTTGAACATTAGATATGAAACTTTCGAAAAAAATCACGAAACAAAGATATATATATCTTTCTATATACCGTATAGAAAAATAATATGAAATTAACATTATTCTGCAAACATTAGCATTATTTGTACATACCTTTCATACAAGAAAGATAAATTTATATTTTCTAAACCTAGTGAGTGTATTCTCCAAATTTAAATTATGTATATGTTATTTTTTACCGTGAATTCACTAGATACTGACATTTTAATATGTTCAGTTATTTGTTCAATTAGGTACCGCTTATTCTTTGATGTACTTCCTTAAACGTTCAATGATGGTCATCATAAATAATTGCTTCTCAGTAACAGAATCTACAAGATAATTTAGGATAATTCCCTGAATATCATTAGTTCCCTGTACTCATGAATCAAATTATATCATATACTTAACAAGCAAACAACACCCACGATAAATTAATAATACCTTTCAGTCCAACACTGACAAATTAATTTGGACTTTCTTGTGTTGCTTTGTATTTAATCTTCTAATTACGCCATAAAGTAGATCTACATCAGCCCACAATGACCAAGCGCCGATTAGTAATTTTGTTTATAGCTTCATTCCAAGGTACAAGGCACAGTTAATATAGAGACTGTACAGCATTAAAATAATAATGAACTTCTATAGTTGTAAGAAGGCCTATTATAATATTGCTAACTTTCTACAAATATGCAGTTTTTTTCTGAAAGATCGGCAGCTTCATCTGCAAACTTGTGAAACAATCCTAGTCAGTGTTAGACAAAGACAAATTTCGAAAAATACAAAAGAATTAGGGATTCTTCGTTGCTAAAAAAAAAGGAGGATCTTTTTTTAATAAAAGGTATATAAAATCAGCTTAACAATATGCTTGAACTGCTTTCGAGCAATTATTCGACAGTACTTTGTATTGGAATAAAGAGAATTCATCAAGAGGCTTCATCAAGATTTTTTTTCTATAATAAAAAATCTATTACAAATAACAGAATTCATTCTGTTTACTAAAGGGAGATGTGATTTATCCAATTTCTCTTCGGAGAAACCTCTTTTGCCATTTATTGAATAATCTGAAAAATGGCAATGCAATAAGAACGAAAATCAAACAACTCTATAGTTAAGATAGTTAGAACATAAATGAAGAAAGTTCTGAGAGATTTTAAGTTAAATAATAAAATTATTAAATTTAAAAATCGAAAATCACAGAAAAATGGAATGAATCCTGAAAGTATTACTTCGATTATATAGCTTACTATAATTGAAGATATACATTAAATATAAATGTATATTAATGAAAGGACGCCGATACAGAACTTGAAGAAACCCTTGTTGCAGAG
>JAFIDM010000002.1:36131469-36146206 GCA_023159025.1 Thereuonema tuberculata
ATATTATACAATTTTATTTGAAAGCTTCTGAAGTTGGATTCCTGAAATACTAATTCAGCAATAAAAAAAAGAAATAATGTGTGTAAATTACATTAATTTATAAATAAAAAAGTAATCTCTTTTTAAATTCATTTTACTTAAAACAGTTTTTCTTGCCTTGTTTTTTTCCCTTGTTTAAAATATTTCTCAGTTTTAAGGACTTACTAAAATCCAGAAAACTAAAATTTTTTAACTCATTTCTTTCTCACATTAGCTTTAAAAGCCATAGATTTTATAATATAATAAATCTAAGTTAAATTTAGCCATATCTCTCCAGTATATCGCATTACACTCTTATACCATAATAAACGTAATATCTGTCGTACTAACATAAATCTTATTATAATATTTGTAAGATTTGGTTCTATGAATCAGAGAGAGAAAAAACAAAGTTACGACATAAAAGATTTAGAAACAGATTGTAAATCAAAATACACGTTTCTTTATCCGGATGAGATCAATTACTGTTACTAAAAACTAGATTATTTTTCATAACCTAAAATACTATTTCTTCTAGAAATAGATTAAGTTTAGTTTAATTGGAAAATCATTGTTAACTTTTGACTAGACCTATAAATAAAGAAGTAGAGGCTATCAAATTACCAATAAATTTCCCCCTTAAAAATCTTAACCTTGAAATTCGTGAACTAATTTTACTGGTAGACGGGAGTTTTACAACGATCTTTTGTTATATTCTGGCATAAACTGAACCAACGGATCGAAACCTTGGATAGAAGATCAGAATTACTCGTTGCTGTCAAAATACGGTTTTAATAAATAACTGCACAATTAATTATTTCCAAAGGGAAGCCAAACAAAACGGTCATTTACAAGAATACAATGCAACTTTGTTCTAAAATGTTTTCATGTTCTCAAACAGAGAATATTTCAATTCAAAGGCTATTTGATTTAATTACATAACTAGCAGCAAATCGCGAAATACGCCGCTAGTATTTGATAAAGGTTCATTTGAAGTATATGAATAGTGACCAGAATTGTGCGCATACCAAAACTTCACAATAATAATAATGTAAAATTATAGACATGAAAATATTTCCATCCTTTTTTAGACCGGCACTAGTAAAATTCACGTCAACTATCTGCAAAATCCTGGACATTTTCCATGACTTATATTGAGGCTGGACACTGCACTAAAACAAGGGACTGTCCCGCACAATCCGGGACGTCTGGTCAATATATGTATAAACAAAAATAACAAAAATATAATATAGTTTTCACTTTTAAGAAAACTGAATAGAAGGAAAGATAACGAAAAAAAGAAAGATAACGAAAAAAGAAAACCATATTGATAATTCATCTCAAACAGAAACAAACAACGCTATATCGTTGTTTAAGTACTACAAGTACTTAAAATTGTGATACTAAGTACATTGAAGTACCCCAAAGAACAACACACACTCCTGTGCAAATTGAATTAAAGAATTCACCGCTGTGATTCTTGGCTAAGACATCTTTCATAACAGTAATAATTAAATTATTATAATAAATTATAATGTAAGATTCCAAGACATTACTTGAATTCTAGATTTCAGCGTTAACTCCCTTCAACCACTGATATCCTGAAAGCTTAATTTCTTCAAGGTTGGTCAGGAGCCCTAATAAGAAATTTTAGGTCCTTATTTCTTTCTGTATTGTTTTTTCTTTAATCTTAATTCTTTTCATTTTTATTTGTTTATACAGACGTGCCTCTTGAGACCAGCTCAACATCTTAAAATACATAACAAAATTGTCTTTCCTCTCATATTCCCTGAAGTAATTAACAGTCAAGAACTGTGGACAGAAAAGCTTAATGGACCACGAAATATCTATCTCAGGGCTCAAAATGTAAATTTCATTATAATTCTATTATAGTTACTATAAGAGCTGGGTTTTAAACATAATGTTCTCTTGGAGTCATCCAATATACATGACACTCATTCTAAACTTCAAGATATTATAAAATAAAAATTCCAAGTCTTTTATTTTATTTACCTGAACATTTCATGAGTTTATCAAAGGATTCACCCCACGACCGGATATCTTCCAAAGTTGGACTAAAAAAATAAATAAAAATTATAATGAATTTCATAAACATTTTACACAACTAACAATTGTTGAAACTAGTATTTTCATTAAACAAATAACTAAATAAAAATAAAAAAGGTTAATGGTCATTAAACAAAAATACTACAAGTATAAGGAAAGTAATGTTCCATTAGGAAAGTAAGTATTTCTTATTTTTAATTAAGTCCTAGGATTTTCAGTGGTCTATATAAAAGAAACAGGCATAATAGTTAACAATAAAAAATTTGTTAATATTAACGCTGTTAGGAAACTGATTGTACGAAAATCACTTAAAAATATCTACCAGAATAAATTTTTAATAAATAATGAAATCCTTCCAGTAAAAATATGCAGGGAAAACAAGGTTTGACTAAAACATTAAAACAAGCTGAAAGAATGAAGTAATGCCTATCAGTCACAATGGAACATTTACAAACATTTTATAACACTTGACATTTATGAGCCAATGAATCGAACAATAATAGACATTGTAACACTCTATCTCGTTATGAAGGTAATATAATTTCTGATATTGACTAAAGCACTTAAATGTTTTAAAGGTAGTCTTAAATGTTGCACAATAACAAATCAACAGTTTAATTAAAATGTAAATGTACTCTGACAACATAATAGTAGGTACAGTAAAACCCCGCTAATCCGGCATCCGATAATCCGGCACATTCAATAATCCGGCATCGGTCTAAGGGTTTTTTTTACACTGAATAAGTCTTCCGGGCGCTGTATTAAAATATAATACTACATAAAAATATATTTTGTTGTTTTGTTTTTAACATTTTCCATCACTACCGAAATCAGAGAAATCACAATAGAACACAGAAAAATGGCCTGATACCTATTAATAGCCCTTTTGACTCTCTATTTTAGCGGTATTTCCGCTATCCTCGCAATAACGACTATTTTTTGACGGCGCTCAGTAATCCGGCACTGACGAAGTCCCGAACTTGCCGGATTAGCGATTGTCTACTGTAGATAGATATATCCCATGGGAACCTACGATGGCCCGAAGGGACGCCGGAGATAAGGCTCTCAACATTTCGTGATCAGAAACTAAGATGAAGTTCACGATTATACTACATTTAATTTAAATTATTTGAACAAATTCAGGTTATTTTCTTTTTATAACAAAGATACATTAGCTGGGTGTAAATGGGTATGACACTGCAATGGCCAAATCACAAGAACAAAATTTTCATCATAGCTTTCTCACTGAGAAACACTGGCGCCCTTCCAACGTGACATTTATTTCTGTCATTGTTTTCATCATCAGTTTCAATATAGAACAGTCTTTAAAACTTGCTCTAAATTCAGTGAAAAGTCATTAATCAGCACCAATCACGCAAGGTGGGATAGTGACGTAATAGCAGAAGAATCCACACATGGCAGTGACGAAACAGCAGCCCCAATTATGCCACACCTTCAATGGAACCCAAGGTTATTAAGAATTACGTGTAACAGTCAGGAGAATATCTTTCCAAACTAACAATATTTTAATGAAAAATTCACTATATATAAGAAATATATATCAGTTTAGCAAATACTTCTTTCTTGAAGAGATTTTTCATTTCTTGTTGAAGAAAATACAAGGTCGCAAAGGACAAAAGGATGGTTTCTCTCTTGAAAATTCACAGTCACTCCGTTTTCGCTTAAATAACAGACAGAAGCGCAGCGATCAAAAACTAAAAATGAGATTAAAACAATGACATAAGCTTCGTGTGATTTCACCTTAAAAGAATGTTTGTGTTTTGTCTTATTTTCATTTTGTATAGTTGATTTTGTGTACTATTAAATAATTATATTCATGTAAAATATATAAAAGTATTGCGAAAAATACTATTTTTAATCTAGCTTGTAGAGGAAAATTTTACTTGTTATTCCTGAAGGGGATTTTTCGAAAATTAATACAGTAAAACCTCGGTTAATCGAACTCGAATCAACCGATATTCGGGTTATCCGAAACGCCTCCGAAAATCGAAAATCCAAACAATAATACTGTACTGCACGGAAATAATTCGAGGGTGAGAGTGTGCTGGGCTATGGAACATCGGCTAAGGGCATCGCTGCTCGAAAACGTTGGGAGGGACGCAAGAAACAAACAGAAAATACTGAGTTTTTTAAATGAGTAATTCATATGCTGCAACTATGAGTTATGCTACATTCATATTCTACAACTATACGTAATGTATAGAATACTGTACATTGATGTAGCCTACCGTAATCCTAAAAATTTAATTTTAACTTTAATAAAGAACATAAGTGTAGCATACAAAGAGATTTTTGAATTCCTTTGACCTTCAAAACCTTTCAAAAATACGTACTGTAATTACAATACAAAATACAATAATAATACCATGCTGTATTAGATGTTCATGGCTTAACCGAAAAAATTGTTATCCGAAACGGATTCCCCCCTTTAGTTCGGTTAACCGGGGTTTTACTGTACCTGGTAATGGATGGATCCCAGAAAATTAAATAAAAAGATGATAGCATTCTGCTGTTACAAGTATGTTTAGAATTTTACTTAAATCTATTAAACTCTAAATCTGTCCCTCCATACTAATTCTGCAAAGTTTAAATATAAGCTCCGACTTAGTAAGCCAATCTTTTTCCATTGTGTATATTCTTAAATTAATGCCTTGAGATTAAAAGAATTGTGATTAAAAGAAAACATTTTTTGAATGCGAATTTACAAAAAATGATTACAGATGTTGTTGAATGCTATTAAAACTATACAAATAATAAAAATTATTTGTACAGGATAATAAACGATTCTTCATGTTATTTAATGCTATTAAAACTACATTTATGTTATAGAATATTAAAAGATTACAGATGTTTCTAAATGCTATTAAATTATTTAAATTAGATCAATATCTTTTTATTATTATTCATGGAAGATTTTTGTCGTAGTCTACTTGCTTAATTCTTTGAATCATTGGGCACGTTAAATTTCTTTTCATTTTCCTCATATAATTCTAGAAAATTTCCAAACTTAACCTTTCTATCTCCAACAACGAAATAGCATTACGAGGACACAGGTTTACTAAGAAACTGATGTTTCAAACTTGGCTGTCGCATTCCATCAGACCAATCATCCAATAACAATCTTTGATTTATCAGGAAAAAATTCAATAGACTGCATGAGGTGTTCATACTTACGGAGGCTCATTGTCCCCATTTAGGACGTCCATGCTGTCCGTGTCCTGCTTTTTATTGTTTTCTTCATTATTTTTTACAGTTAAGCTGCAAAGAAATAATAAAAGATAATTATAATATTGAAACTCAATTTTATTCCCACAATTTTAAAAACAAAATATGTAATACAATGATTAGAACATTAGTTCTAAATTAAATAAGGATAATAAAGAAATTATACATAAAGGGGAAGATTGCTCAAGACGAGACACCTAAGACCAAACATTAAAAAAAATAAAAAAACTATCAATGATAATTCTATTTAAATGAACAGAAATATTTATTAGCGTATTTGTGAGGTATAGAAACAATTCCAGTTCTTTTTATTGATAATTTCACATATTAAAAGAGTAATATTGTGTTAATAGCATATCCCATCTTAGAACACTTTTGGCACATATAATGGAGCAGTACTGCTGTAAATGCAATGATGCGTGAAATCATTTCCCACAGCATGTAGGACAATTAAAGTACAGAGAATCCGCACAAGTTACGTGTGGTCACTCTTTAGCATTCAATCCAATTTTCTACTGAAACAGAATAAAGTCCACCACAAATGATACACCTCCAGTCCTTATCTGAATTTGTTCTTGCCCTTAGCTTTGCGTGAACTGGCTGTTGTTTAGTATCCTTTTCTTTTCCTTTGACTGTTTGATTTACCTTGCAATGATATATTAGCAACGAGTTGCTTTTGCTCTATGGTGAAGAGGTGATAATTGTAGATATAGTGATCGTTGTGTTGCTTTCTTTTCTCTTGGCTTAACAGATGGCACAGGCGATATGTCAGTAACATATAGAAGCTTAATAGCGTTTTATGGAGTGGATGATTCTTGTGATGAAGTGGTGCTGTTAGATGGGTTGTCAAAAGGGTTTAATGTAGGAAATTCAGTAAGTCCATTACTGCTATGGTTGATGGTTGTCGTTGTATTATATTATTTCCAGCGAAATAATACACTATAATAGACTATAATTTTTAAATAATTTGATTTTCATAGTTAACATATAATATAAACAATAGGAATGCCAATCTTTTCAACTATTTACGTAAGTCCAATCCCTAAGGTAGGGCAATAAAAACCCTGTCCCATCATTAGAAATTTTTCATGTCTCATCATAGGAATCATGGTATCCGTAGTCGTGCCGGGTGTTGATTTTACACAAGATGGCAAATCACAGAATTTATAGTCATCTCGTGTGAGGCAATTCACATTTGTCGAAATTACAGTATAGCCTTCCCCCAATCTATAAAACCTTACTTTCTGTAGGATTTAGAAATACTTAAATCCTTTTATCAAAGTATTTGAAAAATACTTAAACTTACATAATATATTATAGATTGTTTTCTTTTAATTCAGTATCATGCTCACGGCGATCTGATTTCCTATGAATGTTTCGAAAAATCGAAAACCTCATACCAACATTTTAATGAATTAAATTGTTCTAGTCCCACCTTAGGAAGCATCATCTTAGGCAACCTTCCCCTATTTTACAACTTAAAGACAGAGATGGGAAGGGGGGCGTTGGCCCCTAAAAATACATTACTATTGTGTTTGGGCCTCTGAATACGACGGTAAATCCGTTTGTAGATACGATCTTCCGTTCGGTAGTGGTTAGGGGAGGACAGACAGAACAAAAGCAATACCTACCGATTTTGGTCGCTATCACAATAGATCCCAAATGGATCGCTAATAATTAAATAAAATATAAAAACTGTATCTTTCAATGTTGTAATCAGCATCTTCCCTTACTAAGATGATTTATTGTCTTCTAACTTCAAATATTTATTTTTTCCTCCTGTTTTAAAAGTATTCCTCCGTGAATGGACGCTTGCTTTTCATTATCTTTGCCATTTTAACAGATAGTTTTGTATATTCTATACCTATCTACATGTAATTGTTATTGTTATCCTCCTCTATTTTACATATAAATAATACTGGATCATCCGATGGAAAACAGTATCCTATGATATTTGTTTATCTTCGAAAGTACTGTTATCCATTGATTAAGATGATTTTTCACTCGATGGAAAAGCTATTTCCTTTAATAAATATAAACCCTTTGACCCAAACCTTTGGATCTCTTTGGCAATTATTTACTGTGAGCCTGCCTAAATATTGATAAGGCGGGACCTTCCGGCCTCAATTTGTTGATTTTCTTTACTGCATGCATAAACAACATTCAACATTAGCTTCTTCATTTAATGCTGTCTTCTTGACACAGTTTCTAATTTTTAGTTGACTGTAATCTATCGTACATTTCCAGTTACACTTCGTTTTGCCACAACTACTCAATCATTGTTACTGTTGTTTTCTTCACTCAACCATCGACAATTTTTATAAATTTTCCCAACTTAAAGACTGAATTGTAAAGTTTATCGTGAAGAATTATTTTTTAAGCTTATAGCAGTGTATGCCTTTCCTGTTCCAAAAACAATAACGATTTAAAAACACGTTAAAATCGAAGATTTACTTTTAAATTAATATTTACATTGCATGATTTCAAAAAATGAGAACCATAAGTAAGATAAGAATGTTGAAGATAAAATTCGAAAAAAAAAAAAAAAAAAGATTGATTTTTATGATTGTGCATGTGTTGTGATTCATACTCAGATTACTTTTTCTAACATCTTTAGCATATTTAGGAAAAAGAATTTTAGAATAACAGTTGTCATTCTGTAAATTAGCATATTTAAGCCCTAAGTTAAATCATTTATTTTTACTGTAGCAGGAATCAGAGCTCAAAGCGTGATAGGACCCGGCCTCTTATTTAAACATAATGCAGTGATTTGAAGAGACTTGAAGAGAAATTTAGCACCATGATCAAGCTTATCTAGTCATTGGATATTACATCAGAAACTCATAGAAAATGTGATTTACATTGATCATGAAAACTTTGGATTCACTTGCTTCTTCGCAAGGCTTATTATTAAAACGGTTATGAATTCTTAGTGATTTCGATGAATTTCCTACGTCTTAACTTTAAACAGTAGGAAACAATCCCTGGTTTTCCTACATTGCTTGGCATTGGGTAACGTGGCGGCTACATGTTTTGAAATATCGGACATTAAAGCTCAGTTTATGACTTTTAATATCTTACTTTGCTTATTATCAGTTAAGTTAAACAGTAAAGAATACGACTTCACCTTTTCAATCTGAATGTAACCTGAGGTTATCAGAGAGTTCAGGTAGGTCGGCTGAATTTCCAATTATTGCGGAAAATTCCACGAATGTGTTTCTAACAAAGTACTTAACCATTATCCCTTTAATTACAATTGCGCTGCATAATATTATTATTTCTGCGGTTATTGTCTTACCTAGATTTATTTTAGATTTTTAGATAGTCTAGTTTCGTTGTTTTCATTTTAACCGAATAATCAAGAGTAACTGATAATAATTATCTTTCTCTTCAAGATGTTCTTAAAGAAAGTAATTGAAAACTTTTTAGTGTTATTTTTCAGCTACTTAAAAAAAAATTAGTTCAACTGGAAAAATCTAAGGTTCTGTAATTTAACTGCTATTTAAAATCAAAACAATGTTGGTGTTGTTGTTTTTTGGAAGCAAAACATAGTTGCCGCAGGAATTTTCTGTGAAACTTTTAATTGTAGTCGTGAAGGTAAGACGGAATTTTTAGGTTTTCTGCTTCATTGTAACTCTACCCAGACATTGTTGCTTTACAGTGTTGAATATAAACAATTGGATCTACAATAAGTAAAAGATGAGGCGATGATTGTTTTGTTTTTTGCAGAAACAACAGGATAGGAGAACAGCTCATGAAAGACGGGATAGTTCTTGAACGGTAACTGGTACGATCCACGATAGCAGGTTGGCTTTCGAGAGAATCATAAAATATAAAGACGAGGTTAAAATTAAAATATGGAAAAATATGGAGTCTCTTTCCATTGGTGCTCTTTCAGCATCAAAGAGATTAAAGTCGTCGAGGATGGAAACCAACTAAGATTAATAAGGAACTTACCACATCAAGGCCTAAATCGAAATTATACAAGACACATTGTGAATTAATGGAATCAAAGTTAACCTTGATTAAACGAAAGCTGTCGAAATTTAGGCAAAAATTTAAGATAATAAGGCAAAAAAAAAAAAAAAAAAAGCTAAATATTAAATCTCATGTGGGCGGAAATCACTATCATTCGAAGTTATACCAAGAATAGTGTAAAATACAATGAAGTTATAATTAAGCTTACATATATATAGAGGTAAGTGATTAGTATATTAATTCTTTAGGAATCATTATTATATTAAAAAGTAATGTTTAAGTGTTTTCTAAGGGAAGAATTTGTTACAATTCTGTGTTTGTGAAGTGACTTATAATTCAACAACAAAGAACTTATAATTACATAATTTAATTATCATATAATTTTCTCTTTTTCTCGTCTTCAATATGGTTTCCATCTCTCGAATCATATAATTTAATTTATTTATCATGTAATTACATCACAAACATTGTTGGAGTTATAAATAAAATTTTACCATAAATAAATGTTAAGAAGTGATGAATTAAAAAACATACAAAATGAAAAAATTAAAATTCTAGTAAGTATTAGTTTTTTAATTATTTCATTTTGTATGTTTTTTAATTCATCGCTTCATAAATTATTAGAGTTACTTTATGTCATCATCTTTAACAGACTGAATGGAAGTGTAGCACATGTACAATGTTAAATGTGAAATTAAAGTGACACTTTGTCTTCTTACACGTGATAAGTCTTTAATACAAGCATGCGAACCCGAGACAAAAAATTAAATTTGAAATAATATCGCAAGACCTCTATTAGGAATAAACAGTTAAAGGCAGTTCCTCAGAGCAAGATCACAGCGACAACCTTATGGTTCTCTTAAGGGACGACTCTGATAGGCATGTTGGCACACGGTCAAACGATCAATTCGAAGATCTACATGGAAACTCTTTAAGAAGCTAAGAAGAGTTAGAGGGTTCAACTCTAGACAGATGCGATAAAACTGCTTTTTTACCATGCCAATGAAAAGTCATATTAGATTCAATTTTATTTTATTTTTTTTTAGTTCAACTTTTTAGTTCAATAGTTGAATATTTTCAAATAATATATCATTTGTCATTATCTAACCATCTGTTACAGAATTTGTTCATTGAAATAATAAAAATAACCTATTTTCTACGAATCTTAGTATTTTTCAGACGAGAACGTCATCTAAATCGTTATTAATGTAAATTTAAAATTAAGAAATAATTTTTAGCAAAGATTCGTTAAGCAAACACTATCCACATAAATAGTCTTTAAGGAAAATTAAAGTTCAAATATAAATGTTGTTTTATTTTTACTTCGAAAAGAAATTTCCTATAAATATTGAAATTCCGTCTTCAAATTCCGTTAAAAAGACGATAAATAAATAAATAAAAATCTATAAAATGAATAAAAAAAATCTATTTCTAGTTCGATCATGGTTTATTGATATTTATGCGAAGTCATTCAGGTTTTCAGGTTTATTTTTGAATTGATTCGTCATATTAAAAAAAGAAGGGAGACAATGGAAAAAAAAACCTTCTTGCAATCGGAAAATTCGAAAAATTCTTTAGTGTATTTTATCAAAAGCAAAAAAAGCTAACATATCAAATAAAAAAAAAAAATTAAAAAAAAAATATTTCATTCATCGTTTGTTCATCGTAGTACAGCTTTTTATCGTAATCTTAAACATCTTAATAAACAATGAGAGAGGATTCTTTTATTATTATTTCGAATTTTAAAGTTTCGTAGTTAAACATAAAAAAAATAACGGAAGGATCACAAAAGAATTCAAATTACATAACTGACATAACACTATTATCTTTATCTGTTAAACAACATTCAAATCTTGTGTAGAAAAACACACAAATTTGTGAAAAGAATGTGATAAATGTATCACATTATTTCTTTTTCAAGAATTTATTTTGGAGCCGCTCAAGTATGACGTAAGCACATTTTCAGTCATTTCAGATCCCCCCCCCCTTGTGCTTACATAAGATTTGGTAAATACCACTGAACAATAAATTTAAACAGTCAAAATTACGTGATATTCACTCCTGAATTAAAATGTAACAAATTGAATATAAAAGTACACATGAAATACTGAGGAAAAAGTCTATCTTGCGCACTCTCTCGCATGCATGTTTGTCTGTCTTACGTAAGCATTGCTCTCAACCTCCTCCCCCCCTTTAATTGCTTTAATCATCGGCCCCTTTCTTTAATCATTGGTACTCACTGATGACGTAGCGTTCCACACGAAGGGGCATATGCCCTCCCCTCCCGGAATTAAATTTTTTTATAATTTCTTTCTCGGAAGAGGATTAAAACACACAGAAAAATGAGTAATTTTTTTATAATTTTACATTGTAAAGTAGATTTCAAAATATTTTGCTCTCATCTGTAAACATCTATGTGGGCGCCCATGATTGATGATGAATCTGAGATAGTCTCTTTGCTAAATAAATAAATATTAATAATATAAATAAATAAATAAATATTAATAATATAAATATTTTCCCCTAAGTCTGCGCTCTCTGCCTACTCACTCATCTTATCCTTTCCATGAAGGCAATAAAAACAAATGGAAGGGACATATGGGATGCACATCTCTTCCTAAGTCACTATTTAAGCTAACTAAGCTCCTTTTTTCAAAATTACAAAGAATAAAATTGTATAACAAGTGAATACAATTTTGTGCTAAAGCATAAATTTATGGGCGACCTACAATAATTAAAAAATAATTCAGCATATGAGACCAGAAACTTACGCTACAGCTGACAACTGAAATGAGATGTTTGTATTTCTGATATTTAAGCTAACAGCGGAAATCCAATGAAAACAATGCGAAATATCTCGAACATATATGCCCTAGAAATACCCTATTCCTATCATGTTTGGGCCTCTGAACACGATGATGAAATCCGTTTGGCGATCCGACCTTCTGTTCGGGAGTTGTTAGGGGTGGACAGACACGGTCAGGACAAAGGCAATAGCTACCGCTTTTGGTCGCTATCACAATAGTTCCCAAATGATTCGCTAAAAAATTTATGACAGTTGTCTGCTAGTTTAATCATAGTACATTTTAGCCTAAACAATACACATTAAGTATATTTACTCAAATATATTCTGTGTATTTGTATTAGCCTATGGAACCACAATTATTGTGAGCCCGACGACATGGGATTGTCTTTTTCGACCAGTTTCGATTTCGGAAAGCTTTTCATTTGTTAAATCTCTGAATTCTCGCGAGGATATGGTTGGATGGATGATAAATCGAAAAGAAAATGGACAAGAAATGTTACGTCTGTCTCACTGCTGGAAATACACAACTACCCAATTAGAGAACTAATAATTAAGCATTGTGTTTTATATTGTATAGCATTTGTGTATTATTCAATTTTTTAATATTACTAAAATATAATGTACGTACATTTATTTTTTATCTATTATTTATTATAAGAATCTTCCTGTAGATTGCGAGTTTTATTAAAAACTTAATATTTCATTGAATCATTTAGGTTATTCAATTTTACGTTTTTGCTTGAGTTTTATGTACAATAATTGTGAATGGCAGGGAAGCCGAGAACAGCGATCTTTAAAATCTATTGTTTTATCCTCCAGAAAGACAAACAGAGAGAAAAATGGAGAAAGAACGACGAAGTAGGGCAAGGGAAATGGGAGAACCCCTGCCCTGAGCGGATGGTCAAGAAACCCTTTGAAAACTGAATCCGCTACTCTGAGATGAGAGACCATTGTCTTAGCGATAACACCAACTATGCGGCCGCTTTCTTGCTTTATTTTTCTTTTCTTGTTTCTGTTTTTATTTGCTTAAAAATGCACATTTCGTAATTTTAGTTTGTTTGTTTTGTTTTGTTTTTTATATTTAACTAGTCGGCTACCCGTCGCTTCGCTCCGGAAGCCTCGCGTATGTAACGGAAAACAATTTGTTATTTATTAAAAAAAAACACACACACACAAATTACATCAAGTAAAATAAAACTAAAATTTTTTTAAAGTTTTTTTTTAATTTAATTTTTGATGTATATATTCTCTCAATTCACGACTGCTTTTAGAATCAGCGTGTGAATCATATATCTGTGATATATTTTTATTTTTTATAGAGATTAGAATGTAATCCTTGTGGTCTAATGCCTAAGACGTCTAACTTCGGAGCAGAAGGTTGCATGTTGGATTCCAGTAGATCACTTGTAGAAATTATTTCTATTTTTGTAAATTACAATAATTGCACCAGACCGAAAGAGAAATAAAAGATTTTCGTAATATAGATACAATTTTCAGTCGCTTTTGAGCTACAAATAGTGAGCTATCAGTATTCTACTTAATAGAAATAGTGCTTCTTTCTTTCTTGAGTCTCTTTTTTTTATTTCCATTGATACTTTACAGTGGTTTTTGAGTTAGAAATAGTGATTGTTTTTGAGTAACGAATAGCGATTTTTCAGTATTCTACCTAATAGAAATAGTGATTATTTTTTTTCTGTTCTTTTTTATCCAATTCCAATTAATACTCTTCAGTGGTTTTTGAGTTACAAATAGTGAAAATTATCTATATCTATTAGCTAGGCCATCAGATTGTTCGATATAGATATTTGAAGAAGAGATTTCAGATGGACGTTAGTTGATATAGATGATAAATGAAGATCATAGCTTGTATACGAAATTCTTCGCAACAAATTGATTGTGAGTATTCTTTAGAGTGAAGATAACCAAATTCTGTTGAATTGTGACTCAAAGACCTAAAGTTGTATTTGAGTTAAGACAACGTTTTCCAATTATATGGCAACTTTATTTAGAGTTTGTCCTTGAGCTTTATTGATAAATATCGCATAAGAAGGTCTGATCGGAAATTGTTTTCTTGTGAAAGTGAATGGAAGTAGATTACCGCATGGTTCCATAGACATCCATGAAAACAAAATCTCCTTTGTGAGTTCTGTTATAATTTCGGTTTCTATGAGATCATTATCGAATGAACAGCATTTAAGTTGAGTTCCATTGCAGTATGCAAACTTGGGATTGATGTTTCGCAACAATATTATTGGAGATCCAATCTTCAATGACAAACGATGTTGAGGAATTCTGCTCAGATTCAATGCTATCAGACACTCGGGCATATAGAGATGTTCGTGTGGTGAATTATCAGAAGTGTCAATTTTATTCGCACTTGTATTGTATGCTCTGTAGTCTCTCCTTGTATTCTTAGACTTATCATTCGATTGATGTTATCGACACTCTCGTTCATCTCGTTTATCCAATTCCAATTGATACTTTTCAGTGGTTTTTAAGTTACAAATACTGATTTCTCAGTATTCTACCTAATGACATACTGCGTCTTTCTTTTTTAACTTTCTTTTTAATTACAATTGTTACTTTTCAGTCAAAGTCAGTTCAGTTTTGACAGATAAGTCA
>JAFIDM010000002.1:36146216-36205720 GCA_023159025.1 Thereuonema tuberculata
AATTCTTTCTATTTTTCATTCTCACAGAAAACTGCGCCGGACAGACACACAGACAGACAGAGAAATAAAAGATTTTAGTAATATAGATTGTTTTTTGTTATTCCACGTAAAGAATTATATTTAACTCAATTTTAAATTTCCAATGCGTCATCATATGTTTTAATAATCACGTGCTTCTACGTTTGCAGATACATGTAAAGTCGGTTTCACGAAAAGATTGAAGTAACATCGTGCGGAGCAATGGTGGTCTAATGGATAAAGCATTCAGCTTGTAAGATAAAGGTGGTTGGAACGATTCCCCAAAGCAGCAAAAATAAAATGTTTTTTTTTATTATTTTTATTTCTTACTTTTAATTCAGTTTTTTTTATTTAGTTTTTTTATCTTTTTATATACTTCTTTATTCTTTTTGTTTTATTTATTTTTTATTATTTTTTTGTATTTTTTTTTACATAAAAAAATAAACAAACAAAAAAAAATGAAATAAAATTAAAGAAAAAAAGAAAAAAAAAACTTATTTTTAGCGGTCCCATGTTACAGTTAACGTAGGGAACTGCTCTTTCTTTTGTGTTGTCTGTCTGTCACACTATGTAGCGGCCAAACGGTTAGAGATATTAGAATGAAACCTTCACGCATTTGTCAGTAATTTCTTTTAATTCATTTTCCGCTGTTGGTATTTCATTTTGAAAAAACATTTTATGTATTTTACTTCAAATCGAAGTACACAGAAAAATGAATCACAAATTTTCTACGACCGCGATGTATTTGCTTTCCGAGGCCTACTTGTCTGGTGTGCGTCGAATTCCCTATTGAAATTCTTTCTTAATGACATAAAAAGACGTCACCGATATTCCTGTCAAAAATGTCTTCTGAATGACTTCATGAACTGCCAGGTGCTGTTCCAATTCTCTTAACTTGGAATAAACATTGAAAATTATTTGTTTCACACTGCTGAGAATCGACTGACCTTAACAATTACTATTGAAATATATATAAGGAGACACGTGCCACGTACTGGAGGCTGCCATGTTGAAACGAGACCCTCATCAACATTAACCAATCGCATGTTCCCTTGTTATGTGATCGAAAAGAAACAAATCTAATAATTTGAACAGTTACAGTTTCTGTCTCTTCAAATATTTAATGTTTTCAAATCAATACTAATCTTCAAAATTCAGAATGAAATAACAAGAACGCAGGAACAATATTCTTCGTTGTAGAATAATGTATTATGCGGTTCTCTGACGTCACTTCAATCTTTAAAAGAAACCGACTATAGATGGATTATTTTTTTTTTAATAGTCAGACATGCCACCACAGTATTGGTCTATTTTACTACATTTCCAATTAGAAATTTACAAGATTTTTATTATTTTTTTTACCTTTAATTTTATTTTCAGTATTTTTATACGAAAGATCTTCTTTTTTTTTAATCTTCAAAAATGGCAAAAATAATTCTATTGCCTACTTTGTAATCTATTTCTTCTTATTATTATTATTATTACCCTATTATTACCTCTGTATAAGTGTCCCCTTTTACCTATCCACTGTTTTACAATAAAAATAATTAATCAATGATTATTTTTTTACTGATAGCAAAAACTTTTATTTGGGAAGTTGAAGAGACTGAAATGGTTTAAAAATGCATTGTAATAGTTTTCTTAAACAACACAATTTATAAAGATATAATGTAAATCCTGTATTTTCGATTTTTTTTGTTTTGCTATAGTATTTTGTTGGTGGATCTGTCTCCAATAATCAATATCACGAAATCATTTGTTCATTATCACACTTCCTCATTGAAAACTCATAAAACTGTGAAAATGTCAAACGAATTCTAACCCAACATCGGAATACGTTGACATATTGGGAACAAAACTTGCATTATTATCTACATAATTACAAAGAAAAAAATTTCTAGATTGTAAATGGACGATTTATGACATTAGTTCGTTACAAAGTAGAATTACAACTAAATTTTGCAACATATAATATTTTTTTAATATCATACTTTAATATTCGTTTTAAACATTAATATTAGTCTGTTTGTCTTTTATAAAATTTTATAGTGCTTTGTAAATTTTATATAAAAAAAAAGAATTTTCAATAGTAATGTCTAACAGATGGATGTTGACGATCTCGTTTGCGTGAGAATTACGGAAAACACGAGATCTGGCCATTAGCCTCTTCAGCAGGTCTCACGGAATTTAGTATTTTGAATGTCTGTCACTAGGAAAATGCTACCTAATGAATTTATTGTTTGTTTATTGACTGTTTTCAATTTATGAAAACTGTATTAAAATGTAGTAAAAGTCTCATGCATTTCCCCGTATTATAATTCATTTAAATATTTTAATTTACTTCGCCATTTTGTGAAAAGACATGGATAGAGGCTATTCTCGCGTAAATTACGTGAAATCACGCAAATACGAGATCGTCAAGATCCGTCTGTTGGACTATAGTTTGTTTGTTTGTTTTTTTTTTTGTTTTTTTTTACACTCATTTCCAAAAGTTAAGCACGGAGAGGAAAAATGTTAATTTCCGTAAGAGATCTGAATTAAAGAAGTTGAAATTTGCTGCAAAGGTAGAAGGAAGTATGCAAATTATATAGGTAACAGCCAATCACTCGCGTCGAGAAATATGCAAAACAGGCAGTCGTATAAGAAGCCGGCATTGCGAAGGGTTACAGGAGTTGCATGTAAGTGCTGATGAAAGGTGTTTAGAACGTTCGTACGATTTGTTTTCAAGCTAGATGTGTTTCTATGGCTTCCAGAAATCGAATGGAAGATTCTGAGCGCTGGCGGGCTGTCGGACGCATTGAAGCTTGACAGTCTACAACAGATGTTGCTCGTTTCTTCGGCGTTCATCATTCCGTTATTTCACGATTATGGAAACAATTCCAAACCAGCCAAACAGTTGCCCGAAGATCTGGAGCCGGATGTCCAAGGGTTACGACCCCCGCGGAAGATCGATATATTGCTGTTTTAGCCAAGTGGAATCAAAGATCGACCTCCACACGTGTGACATCTATGGTTGCAGCGACCATTGGTAAGACGATATCTGCCACTACTGTTCGTCGAAGGCTACACATGAATGGTCTGTACGCCCGGGTACCAAGAGTTTGTGTTCCTTTATCCGTCCAATCCAGAGGGGCACGATTACAGTCGTTCCGCCAGTAGTGAATTGGACTATATCTGATTGGGGTAACGTTATGTTCAAAGATGAGTCCAGATTTGTCCTACAACCTAATGATAAGCGTGCAAAGGTCTGGAGGGAATTGAAGGCACACGCAATCGGCCCCAGAACATCACCGAACATCACGCATTCCGCGGTGGAAGCATCATGCTCTGGGCAGGAATTTCAATTGGATATCGCACCGACCTCACATCTACAGGCGATGTTCTGTGAACGGCTGTACGGTATCGAGATGAGTCCTAGACCCCATTGTGAAACTGTACGCTGCAGTAGTTTGTCCTTCTTTCGTTTAAATGGAAGATAATGCGCGTCCCCATAGAGCTGCCATCGTTGACGACTTTATGGAGAGTGAGGGGATTGCGCGTACGGAGTGGCCAGCTTACTCGCCGGACCTTAATCCAATTGAAAATCTTTGGGATGCCCTCGGCCGTGCTGTATGTAGACGTTTCCCACCTCCAGCCACTCTCAGAGATTTAGAAACTATCATATAGGAGGAATGGCGATTACTGGACTCTGCGGTGGTTAATCACCTCGTAACAAGCATGATCACAGGCTGTAAATTTTGTATGCAGGAGAGGGGTGCTCACATACCCTATTAATGTCGGTTTTTATTGTTTGTTTTGAATTTAAACATCATTTTGTTAATGACGCAAATCTGACGTCTTCTTATAATTTATGAAAATTCAATATTTTGCTTATCTCTGTATGTAATTCTTTGTTTTGTTTCATGAATAAACATAGAGCTACTTACTTGCAGCATTTCATGTCAATTAAAGCAGTTCTTGTCCATGTTTTCGCATTTTACCGCTCCGTGCTTAACTTTTGGAAGTGAGTGTAGTTAGACTTACGTCAATGAAGTGAGAAATCATAAGAGGAAATTACCTTCACATTCTCACATGTAACAATTTTATTCAAGCTTTTCGTTAGATCCTTAATAATTATAAAAGGAAAGGAAAGGAAAAATTGTAAGTTTGTTTGCTTGTCTGTCATTCACGCCTCAACGGATCTGAATGGAATTTTATATGCAAGTAGTATATGACACGGGGAAGCATATAAGCTACTTTTCATCCCGGACGATCAAGTAGTTACCGTGGGATACGAATCTCAATAAGCAATTCCCAAATCTGTCGATAGATGTCGCAAGCGCTGTTTTAAATCGCACCACAGATCTTGATGAAAAACTTCCGTCGCATTTTCTCCGATCTCGAATGCAATTTGCTAAATAAATAAAACGTTTTGCTAAGTTACAAACGCAAGGCTTCCAGAGCGAAGGCCGTTAACGTCAACTTTCCTTTAACATAATCTTTTTATTTAAAAATTGATGATTAATTTTGTCTAGTAATTTTTCAGTTGCTGAGTACCAAAAGCGAACAGTAATTTCATTAAATTTTTGGGAACATTTTATCTAAATATTTCAAATCGATACGCATCTGGATTTTATTTGCAAAATACTTAAGATTTAATGTCATTAATCCTCTTTGATTTCCAAATTGAACTCAGTGTATTAAAATACAATGATTATTAATTAATTAATTGGTACGGTACGCACCGAAGTACGAGCTTCGTGATTGAAGCATCCGTGTTCCAGGGAGCGCTACTGTCTCCAATATGGCGAACCCCTAGCATCCCGACTCCCGAGAATTTCTAGGGAAAGATACTGAGGTGGTTTCCCGTTTGCCTTCCTCAGGACGCCATTAAGGAATGACGTCAGACCCGAAGAGAAAGTGAAGAAGAGGCTAACAAACACAGGAAATGAAATTCGAAACATCCATGCTCTCAACTGGGATTTAAACCCGGGTACCGGCACACCGATCTCACGGAAGACCGCCGCCTTAGACCGCACGACCACGCCGGCACGGCACAATGTATATTACTCAGCATGAAATTTCGTAAGGATCTTGTAGAAGTCGAGTTAAGCTGAAGATAGGAGTTGAGTTATGAATATTTATGTTAAATCTTCACTTCTGTTCTTGCAGTAAAATCGGTTAATTCAACACTTTCTGAGTTTCATGTTTCTCGGTTTTGAAGTTTTATGTAGTTTTCTTGTATGTTTAAAAAAAAGGAAGAAAGAAAAAGAAGCCTTCTTATCTTTCTACAATTCTTCTTTCCCCTAATACAATAAAAGCTAACTCTTTGAGAACTTATTTCAATTCAGGAAAGATAAAATATGGAAGCATAACGATTGAAATCACAAAAAAAGGAACGAGAGTGAAGCAAGAGATGGTTATCAAAAGATGGCAACAACAACGACTGAAATAATAGCTTTGTCATAAAGATGAACGAAACATAAAGCGGAAACGTAAAAAAAAAGAAAAAAGCATGAGAATGCAAAACTGCATTTCATGTCTTCATTATAAATAAAAATATTTATATCGTCTTTAACATAATCATCATTATAAAAAAAAAATTATGTCTTTATATACATATATATATTCTCACAATCATAAAATAATTACAATAAGTAGATTCAAATATCTTTTCAATATTATCGAAATATTGGTATAACAATTTAGTGGCCATATGAAAAATTTTAATGAATATGTCTCAAACTTGGGAAAGATATTTCACCATTGATGAATTTCCAAAATAATGAATTTTATTTGTTCCTTAATTTACAAAATTTAATTACCAACAAACGACAGCAAATAATTTCAGATATTTTTGTAATTAGATATGTTTAAGTAGCTTAGCAAATGGACATTTGCTGAATGGATTTTGCTGCCACATTAAAGGAACATTACACGTGAATTACAAGAATCGATCTCGAAAAGAATCATTGTCGTTTAAGGGATAATCCCAAGTTAAATGCTGCTTCCGATCATTCTGGGAAAAATCTAATAATTCTATTATGTACCAACGTTCGAAAGACTTTTGGTCAATACAATAAATTCTGTACTTAAAAGCCAAAGCAAGATCTCCTGCTTCAATGGAATAAATAGCTGTTTGAAAAGAAAAATGAAGATTGAGGAACGTCCAATATTTCATTTAAGATCCGATTTACTACTAAACCTTAATAAAAGTCATAAGACATATATATAAATATAAATTAAAAACGACAATTTTAAAATAAGAATCCTTAATGGAATATCCCAAATTTTCTTCATGTATTTCAATTACCATGATGCCTTACTGAGCTCAACGTTTTGCAATATGCAAATTCTGAAAGTAGGAGGTGCATAGATCCTATCTAGAACGCAGTAATCATATCGAATTGGAATAAAAATCAGATGTAAAGTCTTGTATAGTTCAGGAATTCAATCCCTCTTAGAACTAAGGAACACAGGAAACAGTTTAATTTTTCACCACGTGAATCTATCCATCCATGAGCTAATTACAATATCCATATTTGGAGATACTGAGAATGATTGTAAAACATTAGTAAAGCATCAGGAAGTCAAAGTGAAGGCAGCACAAGAAAAACTACAAGATTCTAAAGAGATTCACTACTTTGCAAAGAATTCTTCAAGAACTGTGAAGCAAACCATATGCCAAACTCTGAATGAGGCCTTAATGAAAACAATCATATCTGACTTATTTGAATTGGTGCAGCGAACAGAGCTTTAAGACAAGGTCCAGAGAAGTCGAGTTTTAATTATCTACTGACTCTCGATGGCGCTTCACTGGAAGAGTACAATGAATTTTAGATAACGAGATTGTTTAAAGTAATGTTATTGCCATATCGTTGAACGTAAGCATTACACCAATCCTTAAGTCTTAAGGCGCTCTATGTAAAGTTGTTTGTCCTATTTTTTTTTTCTGTCGCTGCCACACAGAGTCTCAACAAGTTTTCGTCAGTGTGAGGAAATTTCAATTACTGATTATCCAATCATCTCTCGGATATAAACTGATAAAGCTTAGCTAGGATATTTCTTTCGAAGCATATTGCAGCTTGTTCTTCAGAATTTCCCAATATCATTTATCATTGTAGAATTATATCAAGTTTTTATTAAATCCACATAAACACAATCTGACAGGTAAGAATTGTCCTCAGATAAGAATTCCAAGGTCTCAGTAAGTCATTCATGAATTTTGTTATTTCTTATACTATATCAATAACAAATATTTATTACTTTAGAATAATATCGAAATTCCTACATTTGTCTTTTTGAAGAAATAATGTAACTTTGATTTTGGATACTAGTATAGTTTTAAGTCACTTCAAAATAGAACCAGGAATAGAACTAAATTTGGAAATTTAGTAAATAAAGCTTAAACAAACAAAAAACATAAACAAAGTAAGATTTATTTGAATAAATGTTTTTTGATGAATATTTCCGAAAGTTGAAAGAGCAATTATAACTGTGATTATAACAGTTAGAAAGAATTATATTTATTTTTTATTTTTTTTTTTACCGAGAAAAAGATATATAACGGGGGAAAAATGTCTCAGAGAAAGAAAATTCATTATGATAAATTTAACACAAGAATTTATATAATTCTATATAAATATTATGTAATAAAAGTAATGATAAAGCAATCAGAAATAAAAATATGTTGGATGACATTTCAGTGTTAATCCCATATTGTTTTTTAACTTCTTACTTTTTTAATTTTATCTGTAACTTTTTGGGAAGTAATAGAATTCAAATTCCAACCTTGAGATTTTGTTTAAAGTAATTTAAGAGAAACTCATTTAAATTCATCAACGGTAATCATCAAAAACATCAATAGACAGCTGATGGTTCTGGCTAGGGTTGGGTGAAATGGATTCCCAAAGTTAGCTATAGGCCTACTTTGTCAGGCAGTTAACTTATACATTCTTATCTTTATCCCGTTTTTTTTTTACCTCCTTTCTTTTATTTCTGTCTTACTTTATTTAACATCTTCGTTTTACAGATCACAATAAGAGTTTTGATTTACCGTGGAAAATTTAATAATTCCCGTTTTGCGTTATGAGAATAATCAAACAGTAGTTTCCAAAACACTAAACTACGTGAACATGAAATAAGGTATCTGTGCTACCACTACTATTTTAAGCAATTTTTAATAGCCATGTAATAAAATAATTCCTGTTTTGTATTATTTGGTACTGACCTATCCTAACAAATTTCCTTAAGAGATCTGACTGATTACTTAAATGTAATACATTGCATCGAAACTTATAAAAGTTAAAAATCCAACTTTGGGCAAACAGCAATTAAAAAATAATTCTAATAATCACTCATTAGCACAAACAAAGAATTTGATAAATATCAAATTTTATTTTTGCGTTCTTACCGTAATTCTTATGTGCTAAGAGGGTTAGCGGAAATCAATTTATGGGTTTTTTTCTAGCATCTCTTAGGATTTAGATGTACTATCAAAAGCAGCACTACTGGGAAAGTTTCCGTTACTTTCATACACCTGTCTTGTAGTCTGTTTCTCTCTCTCTCTCTCTCTGGTGTAACTGTCTTTACGACAGGTTTCAATTGGACGCTCTCCATTTTCTTCTATCCTATGCATCTTCCTTCAGTTAATCTGTTTCTAAGAAGCGTTTTAATTTCTCCTTGCTATATTCTTGAGTTTTATTGTTATTTTTATTTTAACTGAAATTCATTGATAACATCAAAGTTAATTTGAAATATGTCATTTAAGTAGATCAATTTTAATGAAAAATATTTTTGGATTTTAATTACACATTCTATTTAATTTTAAAAGAACTCTAAACATGCCACATCAAGACCTATTGCATTCGGAATTCTCTTCTAGGATGATTTTTCCCACTTTTAATTATCATAGTATGTTTCTTTTATCGCTGATTTTATCTAAATAGGTTATAACAAGAATTTGGATAGAAAATTCTTGTAATTCGTCATATGAGTTGGAGCATGCGCAAACACATAAATAATGAGTGAAGATTCACTATGATACGTTGTATCAATAATGCATATGCGAGCGTTGCGGATGGCCTGAAATAAATTAGGCTGATACATTAAAAAATAAGTAGACATTAAATGCATATACCAATGTTGCGGATGGCCTGAAATAAATTAGGTTGATACATTAAAAAATTAATTTAAACAAATTTTCATTTAATCAAGAATAGTCAAGTGAGAACTAGGTCTCTTCGAATATATTTTTAATTTAAGATAATGTTCAAAAACTTATTGAATATTCAGTAAATTCCGTGAAATTTCGTATTATGTATTTAAATAATGTAACATTTTTTTTTAGGATATAAATTATCTACAAAAATTAAAGGATATATATTATCTAAAACATATTACATAAAGGATTATATAAAGGATATTTTTAATTGATTTGTCTGAAAAGAGTTCATTTTTTCCCAGAAAGCTTAAACGCAGACTTCGCTGCACCTTAACGTAAATTTCTATTAAATCTCCTAATTAGTTACAAATTTCCAATAATTAAAGATTGGTTATATCGAAGTTCTTCTCCAAACTCTAAGTATCCTGTTATTTAACTATTAACCTTCATTATATGTAATATCTAAAGCAACTTCTTTTTCCTTTTTTTGGCATATTCTGTGTCTATTATTATTTTGCTCTTCGTGTCGACTTTGTTTTCTTTGAGGAGTGTGGACATGGACGTGGATGCTTCGTTTCGCTCGATAGGCATCTGGATAATAAACATAATGAATCTTTACAAAGCGCCACCTGATCCTATCGCCTCAACATTACGATCGCTTAAGTTTTCTCCTTCAGGGCTAATGGTGGGCAGTTATAGCAGAGGGAGGATTTAAATGCTGTTCCTAATGACTAAATCCAAGGGAAAATAGAAGACTATGTATTAATTAACAAAAATAAAAGGGGCTGTAGATTATGTTTGACAGAAGCATATTCCACGTTCAAAAACTTCAAATGAAAATTTTCTTAGATTTAAAAAAAAAAAAAAAAATCTTTTAAAAGACACAGTAACTTTATTTTCAAGAAACCAGTGAGTCTTAAAGCTCTTGAAGTAATGCTTAAAAAAAAGTATTTAGAAGTGTTTTTTTAAGGTTTTGAAGTTTCAAAAAGTTCTAGTTTGTAGTAATTTCAATTCCTGTATTGTATAATTTAAAATTATCTTTTTTGTTAAATTAAAAAATAATTTAATCTAGATGAACTAGATGCTAATAAGCACTAAAATGATATAGATAAAACTAGATAGCTGATTCAAGAATCCTGAATTTTATAAAATCAAGATGGAAAAACAAATTTTTGTATAGTTCTCGCTTACCTAAAGTATATTGTGTTTAACTCAGGTAATTTTACAGTGAAATACCTCTTTTTTCTTGAGTTATTTTTTTATTCAACTAATTATGGACGTTATGAAATACTTATTGAGTTGAACCGAAAATTTATTCAGATTTTTTTCTAATTTGTATAATCTTATCATCGAAAGAATTTTCGGTTCAACCCAATACTATTCCTAATGTGAAAAAATTAACTTCTATTTTAGAAATGAACAGAAACAAAGAATAAGTCAGAAAATTAAAAGAAATCCCCTGGATTATATCTTTTAAATTCCTCAGAATAATATTGTAATTCAAACTTTAAATTCAAAGTTGATTAAGTTGATTTTGTTTTCTTTGTGAAATCAACTTTACAGTAAATTCTTTCATCTAATAAAATTTAAGAAAATTCTTAAAATTACAATAGCATAAGAGTTTATTTAGAAGAGACATCAAATTAAAGCCGAATTTGATGTCTTCCTGATGTTTAAATACAAGCATTACCGACTTAATCAATAATTCATGTGTGTAATTAAGTTTTTTTATTTACTAAAAGCACATACTCCAATATTTACATGTCAGTTGTTAATTATTCATATATCATGTTATATACAGTCCATGGACACATCAAGACAAAGACTTGAGGACGGCCACTTAAAGATGGCTAACAGTGTTTACAAGACTGATAGAGAATAAAAAATTCGTGACCACAATCTCATCTTTCATGTAGATAGTTGAACACACACTTATCATTCTTACAGAAGAAGATTTTATAAGCAAGATACTTTTCTGAATTACAAATACATCGTTTTTTGTACAGTATTTCTGACAATATAAATAAAATTAACATATACTAATGCAGAATGCTAAAGTTATGTAATTTTTACGTCACTAACAAATGGTGTTTTGTCTGATTCAAAATAGTAACTGTGGTTGTTTTAAGTTTTTTATTCCGACATTGTTTCAGTAATTCACAAATATCACTGAAAATTTTAATATTTTTTGTTGCTTATTCAGAAAGATTTTGGAAGCAAAATTTAGTCTTGACTAATTACTTCGTTGATATTACATATTCTTCTTCATTTCTTCTTCATTACTTCATTTTCATAATACAAAACGCATTAAACTTCATTTTAAAACTTCTTTATTAATGTTGTATCATTGAGCATGATAAAACCTACTTATTGTTGATGATTTTATGCAAATAAGAAGATTTGAGAAAACAGAATGATACAATTCTGTGAAATATTGTCAATATTAATAAAGAAGAAGTTTAAAAATGAAGTTTAATACTTCGTTGATATTCTTAATTCCCAAACTTCATCTTTAAGATTGAGAATCTCTGAGTGTCTTTAACTTCAGAGTCCTGATGGGAGCGCATGTCTCCTATGGGTCCCTTTAACTTTTAAATGTTTATATTGATTTATATTTATATTGAGTTTATTTCTTTCATTGTTTTCAGTGTTCTTTAAGTAGTTTTAACACTTATCTGGCCTCCTTTGGGAGGCTATAACTGAAGAAATGCTGAATTAGCTTAAAGTTATGCACCATCCAACAGTGCACCAAATGTGTAACTTCTTAATATCCGTATATGTTTCCTTTAATTTAATGTTGTATATTATTCCTATCAGATTTCTGTGGTTCTTATTAAGCTAATATCCGTTCCCTGACAATCAACTTTGAAGAGACTGTTTTGAAAATAAAATCATTATATCAAATTAAAATTACGTAGACTTCTCGTTGCTTTTATAATCAAAAATTTCCTAAGAATTAGAAGCAAGTGTAAATGAGTTCCATGTTTTCGCTTTAACTGTAAATGGCAAGATAATGCATCTTACAATAACCTGAGAAACTGTGGCCATTTGATGAAAGACAACACTTCTAGCCTTGCTGAAGATGATCGAGTTGTGATGAGAATTGACCATCTTCAGTGTAAACGGTAGTTTCGGAAAATAAATACAGGTACTTATTTATACATATGAAATGCAATACGAAAAGAGGCATTTCGAGTTTCGAAGTTAGAGATTTCAATCTCATTGCAACAGTCTAATGTCCAAGGTCTTGTAACTCGTCCTAAAATAGCATTTAAATCAAAAGCTATTCAGTGCTTATTCAGGACAGGATTAACAAAAAAAAAAGTGATCGCAGAATTACGAAAGACTTTTTGAAATACACAATGAGCATGGATCACTAACTTCGGAAAGTTCATTGCTTTGTTTGCAAAAGGACTACTAAGAATCATTAATCTTCTGGCCCCTTCAAGTCCTAATATACACAATCAGTACTAAATTCTCGACTTAAACTGATACTTTTCAATCTCCTTCTCACATACAGTCTAATATCTATATTTCATCATTAATCAAAAAAGATATTCGACTATGTCTGGATAAGACAAACTATGTATCTACTTAAGTAGAATTCTTAACTTAATCCTAAAAATACTTATTTTTGTTTCGTAAACATAACAGAACATAAGGAAAGGACATCTTGAAACTTTAAGAAGATTACTGCATTCTTTCTATTGGAGTAAAACTGGATTACAGTCATTGATCTCAATCTAATTCATTTTAAATCAAATAAAATACATTTGCTAACAAAATGTTTAACATTTAAGAAAACTATGATGAATGCAAAGTCAGAATTATTAATGAATGAGAATTAGATGTCTAACTTCGAGCACTTTATGATTTATAACCACGAGGGAGTTTATATCATCTCTCAAGCACAAATTTAGTTTTTTTTTTTTTTTTGTTTTGTTTTGTTTTGTTTTGTTTATTTAACAGAAGCAAGGTTGAAACTTTAAAAAACTTAAATTACTTCTTGACTGAAAAATGTTTGAAAAATAATAGATAATAGTTAACGTAGAACCAAAATTAAATTTATATTTTAAAAATACATTCTACCGACAACTGACATTTAATCTTTCAAACAAAATCATAAGCTTAATTATAAGATGAGAATGAAAAAAATTTAAAATTAAATACATTTTAGTACATTAAATAAAATAATAAACATTTATATTTGTAAAGTCAAAAAAGCAAAATAAACTAAATTAAGTTTTTAATGACAAATGACAATGTCATTAGTACCAGTAAAGTATTTTGTAATTAATTTATCTTATTTTTATTTCAATTTTAAATATGAAGCAAAGCTTATTTTAATTATAAATTCTTGGAAATAATAGTTTAAAAAGCAAAAGCTGAAAAGTAGGTTGATGTTGATGTATTTAATGAAGCCGTCGTGTAAGAATGCACGTGCTCAACAGCAATCTGTGTGTGGATCAACTTAGTGAATTATCTTATCTCAATCTCATAAGAGATTGAGGCTTTTGCTTTCACTTTCCAGTTGAAGCTTCAATGCACTAAATAAAAGTGGCAAAACAGCTTTGATTTAGATTGTATGTCATTCATATAAAAAATCTAACAACGCAAGATTTCAAATACTCAAATTAATAAGTTTTTTACAGTTATTGCAATGAATTTCTAAGAAAAACGTACACAACAGTGTGTATTGAAGTTTCTTACGAATAAAAAAAAATAAAAAAGGTCCCATCATAGGTCTATGCAGGCCCTTGGGGTCGCGGGAGGTAAGGCTCCCGGCGCTTCATGACCAATGGGACTAAGTTGATATCGGGTGGTCAGCCCGACGCCCGCTCGCCTTTAACTACTGCGAGAGAAAACCGATACCCATTCAACAGAGGGCTGGGTAGACCCAAGGACCAGTTTGAACGAGAATGGAGGCGGAAAAATCCCCGCCCTCTGCCGAGGCCGGGACCGAACCCGCTACCTCCAACCTGCAGCCAAGCTACCGGGCCCATGTTTCTTACGAATTTTCGTTTAGTATCAATTATCCTTGCAATTTTTACTTTAATACCATTTAAAATAACAAAATATGTTACGCCCTGGAAAATACAGTCAAAGGATTCTAGAAAATAAAAAAACTTCTCCAAAGTTAACATTCCGTTCCATGAGGTTGCGAAATCCCCTTGTTTTAAAGAAATCTGTATTATCTAGCTTTGTATTTACATAAGCTAATATTTGATAGATGTATATTTCTAGACATTATGACATTATTAAAAACTTGTTTCCTCAAACAGAACTATATTGACTCAATCTGGTAATGGCTGCCATCATCAGATACCTTCATCGTAGATGCCACATCTATGTATCAATAACTGGCTTTGCAGCACTTGAATAAAGGACGACTACAAGTAAGTGCGATTAGTAAAACTGTGACATTATCATTAAATTACAATTGTTAAATTAAATTAAGCCACAATCGATACATATTTGCGTAGACCACATAAATTGATAGAAGAAAACTGAAGAATTTCATCTGGGAAAAGGGAGAGAGAAATGAACATAAAACCCTGCGAAGACTGTGCGATAAAATATACTTGCTTGGCCAATTTTTGTTACAAATATCAACGATTGCCAGAGGCGTATTGAACGAAAATCCTTTTATTGAAGCCAATATTCCTTGGCCGAACTCTTTCTTTTCCAAGTAAACACTCGCATGCGGACAACCAGTAAGAGTTGAAGAACTGAAATGCATCAGTCGTGACGTCATGCATATTCGTCAAATTCAAATCATTGGAGGCCTATGTTATCACTTCAACTGAAACGAGAGCAGTTATAAAATTATTACCACAGTAATGAGATTTTTCTTTCGAGAGGAAATAAAACTTAACTTTAAATACATTAATTTTATGTACACGAATTTATATCAGGCAGTATTTTAGTCTTCTGATCTAGATTGTCTATTCCCGTTTTGTCTGTCCGTCTGTAAAGAAGTCTCATTAAAATCTCATTAAATTTTAATGATTAAATTGTTATGATTGCACAACAATCATAACAATCGCAACAGTTGTCTTTTGCATTCGCAACAATCACATTTATAGTGATTATTGTAATTGTCAAAAGGCGCAATTGTTGCGTTTTTAGAAATAAACACAAGGAAATTAAAGCAATATCAATGATCAGAAGTCGTTGCGAAGCATTACGATTGGTTCACTAATCGCTGTCCCTACCTTGTTTTTTATAAAAAAGATCTTTTTTCAAGTTCCCGTGGAATTCTACTTAACAATAGAAGAAATTTCCCAAAGAATTAGAAGGAGTTTAAACACAAAATGCCTCAGAATGAATCTTGCTACTTTTTTTAGTTTCTTAATGTGAATTTTGTCAGATGCAGGCGTTAATTATCAAAATCAAAACTCCAAAAACTTTTTCGCTGATTGATTCACAGAGTTGAAGCATGCGTCAATATTTAGTATCATTCTTCTTAAATCATTATTCAGTATCATTCTTCAAAATGTTTTGCAGTACATTCTGGTGCAGGAAATTAATTTGATCCAGCGTTAATATGAGTTCTTTTTAAATGATGACCTTAAGAAATTGCTGATAGTTTTCGGTTCAGTTAAACTGAGAACAACCGTGGAATAAAAGTAACGAAGTAGCAATGATGTTACCAATTGATTGGAGTGGTGGTCAACAAGTTGGAATGAAAACAGTACTGCTGTTTGAAGTTGGCTGCTTAAGTTTTTTTGGACCAACTAATCGCATACAGCAAGTCGGAAGCATCAAAATTGGATGGTGTTCTCCTAGCTTAAGAATAAGCAAATTGCAATCAGATGATTTTGAAAAAAAAATATCACTCTTAAGCTTTGCCTGATGGGATCTTAAGAGCATTGATTCGTATTCTTTAAACATTCATCAACAAGGATTAATCATTATTTACACCCGAATGATCTAATGAGGCAAAGATTCAAGACTTCGAAAACGAATCAAAGTTCTTTTCTAGATAATAACCGAACATATTTCGGCTGAACAATCTGAAAACAAAGAAAAAAATCAACAAAATTTTTGATTGAGATTAATAAAAAAAATAAACTAAAATGTAAGAAATACAATTTCTAATTTTAAAATGCTGAAATTAGGTTTTTGAAGTCTGAAAATATTAAAATAACTGATCTCAGCTATTCTTTGTATATTGTTTGTTATTGTTTAATTTGATTGATATTGCTTGTGGGTCTACACTAAAACAAAATGTCTTATGTCCGCAGCCTTGATTCAGTGAAATAACTCACGCAATAATCGTTATATAAAATTAGAAGAATGTTATTTGAGCAAAAATTATTAAATTCAATTTTCAGATAAGATTTTTGGTAACAACTGGATTTCTAAAAAAATATATTCCAATCCTTGATTGTCACAGCTTACTTTGAAGTTGATATTACCTTAAAAGTGAGCTATGACAATCTAGGATTGGAATCAATGGATGTCGTATTTGTTTACATTTACAAAATAAAGTACAAAAATCTTCAAACTACATGTTACAAGCATTTGTCAACAATATAAGGTAAATATCCTGCTTTACATTTATTACTCATTCGTTTCGAAATGTTGAATATCTTTTTGAAAGCTTTACAAATACAGGCTGTAGAATTTAGCAAAGTATTAGCAAGAGCTCCTTTATGAAAGAAAGATTTATTACAATATATGTTACTTACCGTAGTTATATAGAATAGAGGAAGGAATATAACGTAAACTACTTTATTTTTCGAAATATAAAGGAAATATTCATTGAATGTCCGATCTCGTAGATTTAGTGTAAGTGCCAAAAATAGAAAACAAATTATCAAATGATAGAATTAAAAAAAAGAAATGATTATAGAAACATTTGGATATAAAGTATGTGGCTGACATTTTAAATACGACAGATGACAGAGTAATAGAGAAAAATAAGAGATAAAGATGATGGAAGGAAATAAAAAATGGTATCAAACGACTAAAACAGAAGACTGTTATATCAGATAAGCGTGAATGTAACAGAATGAGATGAAAGACAATTAACTACTCGTATTTACCTCGAGATAACAAGCAGCAGACAGCGATTTAAGACAAAGATTAATTAAGAAGCACAGTTGTTCATCTGAGTAAAAGGAACTGATAGTTTAATTAATAATTCCAGATCTCGAATATCATTTACGGAATTGACGGAAGATTTAGAAACGATACGATTACACTAAAGATAAACAAAGCAACGTCTCTAGCTTTGATGGTGACTGCACACAAGATGATTTTATGTGAGAATTTCCCAGAATCATTTTATTTTCTTGCATTTTAAAATTGCAATTAAAACCCTTTTCCTTTTCAATATTTTATTATAAAAATAACATTTATACGAAACTCTAAAGAGACCGTAAATTTGTATATCGATCAAAAGAAATTATAAAGATTAAAAGTAATTCAATAGGCTTAAAATGTTTTAATTTAATATATTTAACTTGTATTAGAATTGTAAGTCATTACAATGTTTATTGTCGTTCATAAAATACGAAATCATTACTTTAAAAAAATGAAGATTCCATTGGAAAAGAGGCCCATGACACATGTACATGGATATTGAGTTTTGCTACCATCAAGTAGATCCTGCGTCTAATTAACCATTAACCTTGACTTGACTTATTAAATTTCCCTCTTTTACCTTTCGGTGTAGAGGGTTTTGACGAAGGTACATGCTCCGACACCACATTTAGCCAATTTAAGGCAAATTGAGTCTGAATGGTCATCCTATAGCTCGCTCGCCTTCAAGCCCGGTCCCTATTTTACCGGGCTGAGGAACCCTAGGGCCTGTCTGAAGGAAAAATAACCTGGGAAAATTAGCCATCATCGACAATTTATCATCTACTTTAAATAGTTGCAAGTAAACACTAACTCTCCACAGGCAATTCATTTTTGTAAAAGCAAAGTTTTTCTATAAAATTTATTTTTGTGGCGTGTCTTTCTGTTCTGCAGAAAAATGAAACTATTTCATGCATCGTTGCTAATAAGCTTTTATTACTAAATTTATTAATATTGATTTACATCATCTCAAATCGAAACTGGAAAAGAAAAGTTTGATCTCAAATTTGTGCGCTGCGATGTTTTATTATCTGATTCCTACTTCACTATAGAATTCTGGATTTGGAGTTTATCTATCAAAATTGGATTGCTGTAGATGTGGCAAAAGCCCCAGTGTTATTCCTTTGTCTCTATTATGGACAGCATTATATGAATTGGAAATGGTACGTTATTGTTATTTAATTAGAATGCCCAATATTCTTTACTCAACGAACAGTTGTTTTAAGTATTGAAACATAGGAATAACAGATCTGGAGTGAAAAACAGAATTAATGCATTATTACTGGGTGCATACAAAAGTAATGGGAATTTTTGATAACTGTTTTTAACATCGCCATTGCATAAATATAGGTAATCTTTTTTAATTGCAATAAATGTATGTCGTAGGGGACAGTTCAAAGTATTGTAATAACATTTCCCGTTTTTGATTTAGATGGTAATATTGGAGTAACAATGTCGTTCAAAGAAGTATCCACACGACTCAATAATGCATAATGTGTTTAAAACTGGTGATGCTGTAGCTGAATGTGTGAGAAAAATTTCTGAAGCATTGGAGAAGATGCTTGTGTTATCCACGGTACGAAAAACTGCAGTCAGGAGACTTTGGCTTGAAAATGAACAACATAGTGGAAGATCATCTGATGTCGACAACGATATTTTGAAACACAGGATTGATGAAAATAGCCGTCAAATCTCATGAGAACTCGCTCAAAGACTAAATGTGAACCAATCGACAGTTATTCGTCACATGAAACAACTTGGATTGGTGTCACTGGATACATGGATACCTCATGAACTGACGCAAAGAAACTTAATGGATGGGTATACGGATATACCGGATATAAATTCCAAGTTTTTTGGAAAGAACCATAACCGGGGATGAAAAATGAAGTGTTTATGATAATGTGGTGCATAAAAGATCTTAGTGTACTAAAGGTAATCAATCCTTGACAAGAACAAAGCCTAGGTTACACGCAATAAAGATCATGTTGTGTTGTAGAGGAGTGGTGTATTATAAATTGCTAAAGAACAATAAGATCATCAATGCGGAGTTATACTGTGAGCAATTGGACAGATTAAACGACGCAATCAAAGAAAAACCAAAAGCACATTCTATTCCACCAGGATAATGTCAGATCACATATGCCGATGAACACTGCATCCCATCTCAACAAAAACTGCAGGAGTTTAGATGGGATATTTTAACTCATCCAGCATACTCCCCAGATCTCGCGCCTAGTGATTATTAGTTGTTTCGGTCTTTAAAAGCTTTTTTTAATGGATGCATCGATGCAGTTGAAGTTTTTTTTGCCTGAAAAATCTGTAAATTTTTGTAGAGAAGGAATTTTTGAACTTGTTGAAAGACGGCAGAAAGTTATAAGTAATCGTGGAAATTATGTTATTACCTAAATAAAATAGATAATTTAGGAAAACAGTGTTTTAATAATAACACTGCAATTTTCCCATTACTTTTGCATAAACTCAATACATTTTTCCACTATTATCTGAATATTATTAATTAAGTGCTAGAACTGCTTAGATATTGGAATTTCAGACCCTTTAATTCATTCAGCGTGCAGTTTCCGTGATGAAGAAATCATCTCCGGTAATTCCAGCGCTGAGAATGCGGCAGATGGCATCCGGCTTTTTTATTTTCTCTCTTTTTTTCTTAGTGAGTTCTTCCGCAGTCGAAGATATGACCATGACGTCAACTCGGGCATTCCAAGAGTCCCTGCTTCAGGCAATGCTTAGCTCATTGAATTTATATTATTGTATTTTTATATACATAAAAATACTAACTTTTCACATACGTTATTGACAAAACAGTACGAAAACTCTTACTCCCTATTTTTTCCTATTTAAAATTACTGCGTGTCGTAATTAATTTTTTAACAAAAATATGTAACTGTGGAAACAAATGATAACTCAAAAACGTCATCAGATATTTTTATGACAAATTATTGGGCTTTTCTGTGTTATTTAGGATACTGATTTCAGATAAACAACTTTTTAACTGATACTGTTTACACCATGCTTCTTCCTAATTTCCTCTCTTTAATCAACACAAATAAACGTAATAAATACATATTACATTTACTTATTCATGTAGGCTTCAAGAAGAAGAGACGATTTTTTCTCTTCGAAAATTTGCGTTTTTCAATAAATGTAATATGTATTTATTACATCTATTTGTGTTGATTAAAGAGAGGAAATTTGGAAGAATTATGATATTAGTTTTTTTATTTTTTTTTCTCAGTAACGTTTAAACAATTAATATACGTAAAAGAAAATTGCTTTGTTAATTGAAGGTGACAGCAGCTTTAGCCAAGATCTACTTCAAAACTGTGAATATATAAGCATAAAATATGCGATAATCTGTTGCTTACAACATTGTTCCTATGAAAAATGTGAGCTACTCTAACAGTTTTTTCTGTAGATAATAAAATTATCGAAGCAGCTTGCACATTGAGGCTAATTTTATTGTTATGACCTATCCCCAGATTTTTCGGCTCATTTTTTTTTTAATGGAGTTACACTCTACAAGAGGTAATTAATACTGCGGTCATTTTGGATAAGTATCAAGAATGCATCTGTAATGTGATAGTCAGACTATGTCTCCTATGAGGAGAAACAAACACATAAGAAAGAAAGAATCTCCAAGTCCCCCATGCCTGGATTTGAACCCAGGTTCCGACGTATCAGTGTCATCAGAGGACGTCGCCATGACCACCAGGCTATGTGTGAACAGCATAAATAAAACCTAATAAATTTAAAAGAATTTTAAACTGAAGATATTATTTTTGATCACTAAAGATTCATTCATTTTCAAGATGTACTTTAAGATACATATACCCTAATATATACATATATACTAGGGTATATGTATCATAAAACTTTCTTCTCAGAAGTAATAGGACACAACGAAGATACAATAGCGTAGAGGAAGCGTCACTAATACACTAAGACATTAATATCATTTCTGATAAATCTTTACGTTTGACCTTTACGTTGCGGTCTTCTATCCTAAAAGAAAACAAACAGAAAATAAAAAGACTTTAAGTAAGCTACAAGAATCCAACTTAATCCTGACTGCAGCAACTGAGAGTTTAACCAGCGGCGGCTATACCTCTGGACTACGCTAAGGCGGTAAAGCAATTCACCAATTAGTTTAGAATTATTCCTGGACAACAGCATCGTAACAATTATTTATACTTAAAAAAAAATTGCAGGTTTTAAAGCGAGTACTTTCTTCTTTGTTATAATAGTATGATACTGCATTTTAGTGTAATATTTTCACGCTTTTTCCAAATATGAAGACTTTATTAGGGGAGAGGAGGGCAAGATGGAAGGTCTAACTTTGTGGTACAAAAAAAAGAAAACAACATAGCATAAATCTTTTATTTTAATCAGCCTTGATAGATAAGCGAAAAGGTAATATCATTGTGTAATTAATAATAATTAATGTTTGGTCAAAAATCAGTAATGACTCATGAAGTACAATCCTGCTAAATTCCATTATGCCCTCACCCTGAGGGCACAATGGAAAGCTTATATGGGCATGATGGAATGTATAGGATATTCTTACATTTTACAATTGATACATAAGAAACACAATCTTCTGTATCAATACACTGCTCATGAGCCCAAATACAACAAGATGGACATTGTAACCAGTGTTCTGTGGGTGGCTCCACGTATTGTTCTGCACAAAACAGGCAAAACACATCTCCTTGTGAAGTTTGCTGCGAATGTTGCAACCCTTCCTTGATTTCCGCTGTTATTTTTGTTTTTCCCTTCCCTTTTCCCTTTCCTTTTCCTTTATACTCATACTCTTTATACTCCTTTATACTTTTGTTATGATGCTTGTTGTCTTCTCCTTTGCTGTCCTGCTGAAACTCTAGTTTTGGTTTCTTTTTCAGCTCAGTTTTTTTTTTTCAATTGTGGCTTTGAATGAGGAACTAGTTAGAATCTCTGACTTCTGACATCGAACTTTTCGTTTTTTCATTGTAGGAGTAACTTTTGGTGATGGCAATATTTTCTTTGGAGAAATCGTGTATGACGTAGATGGCTTTCTTTTATATTTGAAGACCATCTAGAAAGAACAAATACGCAATTAATGAGAGGAAATAAAATACAGACTTAAAATAATTTCACGCAGGCAAGATTGAAATGTTTCCATCGTGCCCTACACGTCATATTTCCATCTTGCCCATACGCCCGTCCAAATAATAATACTAACGCATCTGTACTCTAACACTTTTGTTCTTTTTATAAATATCAATTCATACATTCGATTCCTAGTAGATATTTATTGTCAAAAAAAATAGTAATATTTCTTATCTTTTGCAAACAGTTTCACTATAAATATCGAATGTTTCTATAACAATCCGCCGTCGAAGAAACAAAACAAATGCACACTCCACTGGCTGGCGCGACACGTACTGTCCAACCGTCAGGAGAAAAGCTTCGGAAAATTATATTACAGTCGGATAAAAAAAAATTAAAATCTCCTTCAGGAGAAACGGATTCCTAGCCTAACAAGTGCGCTAATCCGGGGAATCTTGCAGATGGTTTGAAACCGTTTCCCCTCGATACTTGGACTTGTCCACTTGTGGAAACCCTGCTCGTGGTTTTTCTCGTCAGAGCAGGACAGTACTGAACTTCGCTCGTCAATTCAAGATGGTCGTGTGTCTTTGTGTGCGTAGCGACACAGCCGTCATGTCACGTGTTTTGGATTTCTGGGTAGTTTCCATCTTACCCGCTCCTTCCATCTTGCCCTCCCTTCCCCTAAATAGGCAAGGAGGAACAGACAGTAAAAGCTAGAGTTTTATTTATATATGATTTCAGCAAATATTTTTGCAAACGACTCAACGTTCATTTCTGCAAATACTATATTTCAGGGTCTGTTCATTTCATTTTTTTTTACTTAATCTGTTCATTCGTTCAAGATTATTTATTAAAAAAATGCTTTAAATTCCATTTTGTAATTCACTAAAATCAGAGTTTCTTCAAAAATTACAGTGGTTTTATTTATATACCATCATTTCTATATAACTTATATTGGAGTTGTAATAATTCAATTCAAGTTATTTAAATTTTATTAAATATATTCCGAAATAATCAATTAATTAAAAAATGATCTCATTAAAAATTAATTACAGAAGTTTTCAGATATTTTAAGAAAGAAAAAAATTAAAAAAGCTATATTTTACTGATTTTAATTAACTATTTAATTAAACATGTTAATCATCGATCACAAAGTAGTTAGTAAATTATTGTAAAAAATGATAACTTTGGCTTATTATCTATGTAAAATACAAGAATATGTTATATAATCAACTAGATCTTTTCATATATATTGCTGAGAATATTCGAACATTAGTGAGCTTACATTCCATCAGAATTGGATAGTAGAGGGAATGAGAGTCTCTAGAATGTATAATAAAGAAGCGAGACCTTTAATGTTCCCTGCCTTTGTTTGCCTGGAAATGGTTACAGCAAAGTGATTGAATCGAAATTGAGTTGTATATCGGTTTTGAGAATCTTCGCTTCTGTTGTTCTCAACGAGCTGCATAGATGGATTTTTTTCCCCTTCTTTAAAAGACGGTATTTTTGGACGGATTCTAAGAAACACGTCTTCACTTTGATTTATAGTGTTTTTCTCAGAAATCTTCTCATTTATTAAAACGTCAGAGGTGCATTGAATAGGTGAAATGGTTTGGTTTGTCTCTAATTTATTACACGTTGACAGTTCGAATAAAATTAAGTTAATCTTTTGAGACTCGTCTAACTGAAATATTTCTCCGTAATGCATGTTAACTGTAAAGAATTGTTGTCCATTTGGAGATAATGTTGTTGTTCAAACTGAATTGTTGTGAAATTTGTCGCTAGAGACAAGAGAATTCAGTACCAGATATTTTGGTGGTCAATATTTCTATCGAGCGTGAGGAGAAGGGTGTAAGGAAAGTAAGGTACTATGTACGACTTAACAAAACTGTCTCCCAAAATCAGTAAGTAAGAAGCAAGCTTGTATTCTTTCCAATGTTGTTTAGTCTATAAAGAATGTGAGTCCATACACAGTTATTCAAATAAGTAAATTTCTACAGTGAAAAGTTCTTTACAGTTTTATTGATAGGAGTTAGTATTCTCTAATATTCAAACTCAATATGCAATTAATTATTATTAATGATACAAAACACATCTTTTTATAAATCCTTTGTAATAATTTGTAAGAACAAAATTCTTTGTAATATTAATATTATTACCAAACTCATTATTGTAATAATATGGAAGATTGAAATATTATTAACATTATTGTAATAATATAGAAGATTGAAATTTTATTAATAATATTACCAAACTCATTATTGTAATAATATAGAAGTTTAAAATGTTTGAAATGATGTTAATTGTTTGTATTATTACCAGATTCGTTACTGTATCTTATGAAAAGTTTTTCCATATATTAAGCCTGATGAAGCAGTTAAAAGACAATAAACTGCGAAATATTACGAAGATAAAAAGATGTGTTTTGTATCATTAATAATAAGGAGTTAGTATTACTAAAATATTTATCATTTCAATATCGATAATTTATATTGAAATTCCCATAACCTTATTTGTAGTCCAAGCAGAGCACATAGATGTATTTCCGTTCCGTTTAAATGTATATGTCGTCTCCTGACCATACATGGTAAGAAGAATAAAAATCAAAGTTTTAGGGAAGGTATTTTTACATTATTTCAAAATCTGAAAGGAAAACAGGTATTGTTTTAAAACAACGTGGAATACAACAAAATATAAGGACGATGAAAAAGCTGTATAGGTTTCCACAAGTAATAGGAATTCGTAGTAAAAACAAAAAATGCACAGAAAGTTTAAAATAATATTCTTGGATTGATGAATCGTGTACTTTCTTTTTGTTTCAACAGGATATCACTATTCGTCGTAAACAGTAATTTAAATCAATAGCAACTGTTTAAGGAAATATAGTCTTTTCACAAACCTAGAAAACACAAGTAAATTACAGCTTCAACCGAAAAGCTGCTTAAAATAGAAATGAATGTTCCATTTCAGCTACATAGGCCTACAGTTATGATACGCAAAAATATTGTATTTTTTTCGAATATAAAAGAGAAATAATTCAATTCGTAGAATATTTGATTGCTTTGTTTACCTTTTTAGTATTTTTCTTTCCTTATTTTTTTTAGGTAGTTTTAGTTTTCATTACGTTATCATGTGGATTGATTGTCATGTCAAAACTCGTCGATAAAATAGCTTAAATTATATTCTTTATAATTAATCAACTTATATCACATTTCTTTTATTTTTATTTTACTCTAAATATTCTTTATCTAATGACCTGATGAAGGCTAATACCCATAACGTATTCGTATTTTGTAATCCGACGAATTAAAATAATACTGTTTTAATAAAGAGTTTTGTTTTCAACTGTGTTTCTATTCATTATTTATCTAAATATTCTTTGTTCTAACAACCGTTTGGTATCTGTTGCATTTGAATGTAGGAATAAAGAGTTGTGTTTCTCCTGAGATTAAAAAGAACACAATTTTAAGAAAATATCCGGGAAAACAAAGAAAACACTGGAAACACACGAGTAAATCATTGAAAGATGTTTAAGCTAAAATACTAATTAAAAACAATTTCTTAGTAAAACACAGATGATGTAAATGCACAGATGATCTCTCACTTAGGATGGTTCGACTTACGATTTTTCGACTACAATACTTCGAAAGCGAAACGCATTCAGTAGAAACTATACTTCGAACATAGAATTTTGAACTTTTCCTGGGCTAGCGATATGCGGTACGATATCCTCTCGTGATGCTGGGAGCTAGCTGCTAGGTTGCTCACATCTAACCTACTGAATAACATAGCTATTAAATGTATTTTCGACTTAGGTTTATGGGGACGTAGCCCCATAGGAAGTCGAGTAGCATTTGTGCAATGACTAAATGGAAAAACAGTTTCATTTGCTGCTTTCTTTACTTTTGGTTTAAGATACAAAGTTTTGACATTTACGAATCAGTACGAGAAGCTCCTCATAATCCTTGTAGGATATTTTCGTTCAAATATTGGACTGTTATATTTTTCACTTTTTTTTAATTGTCAAAATAATACAAACGTAAGTCTCATAATTATTTTATATTTTTATACTAGCCTTTTCTGAAAAAAAATATTAATAAAATTCTCAGTCTAAGTTTGATAAGATTCATTCAGAGGTTGAAAAAATAATAGGAGCACTCAAACAATAAATTTTACTTACATTTTTAGTAGTAGTAAGAAAAAAAAATGGCCAAACTTTAAAATCAGATCTTATAAACTGTTAAAATTTAGAATGATCCTTACTAATACAAAATCTTCCTGTGTATCCTAATGGTACACAGGCTGTACACAGTGAGATCAAATTATTATGACCAATAACTTAATAGCGTTATATTGTCCCCTGTCGCGCCACTACAGGAGCTGTAAGTCGAGGGATAGACTTGATGAAATTCCGAAAGGTAGATGTAGATACGTATACCAGTTTGTCAAAAATGACTCCTTAGGATCGCGGTCCATGGTGGTGCATACAAACGGCGAATTACTGTCTAAAGTGCCGAGTGGGATTCAGATAAGGCGAACAGAGAGACCAACGAACCATTGGCGCTGGACGGCATGGCATGGTACGTTAAGCTTAACAGAGCATAAGCCACGGATGAACGAAATGAGCGGATTCAGCAAAAGTTATGACGTCAGACGAAGAGAACGTCACTAGATTATGAGTTCGTTGTCGCTGTCGCCGCCGCCGAAATTTGTACACTTTAAAGATCAGCGTCAGCGGAATGTGATCAGGTCAATGACGTTGTTGTGTAAGATTTGCGAGAATAATCATTTTCAGACAGTGAATCAACAAACACTCGTGTTGCTTAAAAGAGTTAAGCTATTTCTAGATCGATTCATATTTAGGCCTACTTTTTTCAATTTCTGAGTGAGGAGCAATAAGCATTTAATTATTGCAGTACGTAGAAAACATGTGTAAGAAAAGATAGATGGGGCTTTAAGAAGCTTCCAAATAAAAATAAAGAAAGAAAATAAAGAAACTAGAAGAGAACTGGTGAGTTGTCATCTCGTTTCTCGGCGAAATGACCGCATATCCACCATCTACGATTAGTAGAATATACCTACAGAGGAAATTATAATTCTATATGAATATGAATTTTGGTATTAATTTGCAATAAACTGTTTATATTCAAATTAACTGGATTTATTATAAATAAAAATGATTACCATTAATAAATACTTTTATTTTTAATAAATCTGTTTATTTATTTGTTGTTCTGTGTCAACAAAACAATATCGTCACAAAAGAATATCGTCAAAACAAAAGTCATGACCACTTTTTAAAACACGCGTTTTTAAATTTGCCATTCGAAGAATATATTTCTCTTCCCCTCTTACGCCTTTTGGGTCTTGCACTGAGTAATCTTGGATATTGAGAGCCTAATAAGCTCGAAACAGCTGTCCCAAGGTCTCAGCTTGACTCAAAAGGCATTCCTTTAAAACTTGATTAGTTTTGAATTACTGGTTGCTTCAAATTATCGGAAGAGCCGGGAGACCAAGCCAGTATCCCAGGTTCTGGAAAGGAAGGAACAGTTCGTATTTTGTTGGTTACCACTCCTCCAAACGATTTATAGGAATACTCTCTATTTTATTAGATGCCAGATAGTTTCGCGGTGGGTGATCGTTTGACTTGATTTTGAACTTTGGTTATCATGAATCAAGATATGAAAAATGGATGGAATATGAGAAATATGATATTTTTGAAAGTTTCGCTTCCCAAGAAGATGAAAACAAAGCTTAAATGTATTTATTTCTGAGAGATAGAAAATGATAGTTCTTTCTTACCGGTACCTCTAAAAATCATAAAGATTCTCATGAGGCAGTATTTCTCAACCTTTTGCTTCACGGCACACTAATGTATTTGGCAAATCTTGCGGCATATCAAACTTTTTTATTTTTAATATTTCCCGGCTTACTAAACTTTTTCATTACTGAGACTACATGCAATAAAATCCTTTCAAAAGTCTCATCATGATTTGCACATTGAATAAAAATTAACGGTAAACATTTAAAAATGTCTTCAAATGACGGAGGAAAAAAAAAATTTTAAGCTCATTAGCTGTAATTTGAAGCAATAATAATGCCATACATCTGCGTAAAGAATTAACATAATTTATGCAAGTAAAATACACAACGTTTCCCTGTCGAGAGACAGCCTTCTCAAGTCAAGACTTGAGAAGGCTGTCTCTCGACAGTGAAACGTTGTGTATTTTACTTGTATAAATTATGTTAATTTCTTAACGCAGGTGTATGGCTTTATTATTGCTTCAATTACTATGCAGTGCACGGAAACCTTATTTTTTGTACTCATTAGCTGTAAATTAATACTTTATTAACCTTTATTATTAGAACTACGCAGAATGTGTTTAAATGTGTTTTATGTACAGATTTTTAGATGTCTGGAATGTAGCCTGGCTTAGTGTATTTGGCTATCTGTGAAACTAAATATTTATAAAAGATGCTATCTTATGCCTTCTTAATTTTCATGCTTCACATGAAGGACATCCAGACGGCACACCGATTGAGAAGCTCTGTAATAAGGTATCACTCGAGTCTGTGTACTTTTAGTTTGGGCTGTTTCGATTTCGGTCACTTCCGCTTCGTTTGAAACAGGAAATGACCTCAGACCGGAATTCGTACTTTTACCCCATCGATACAAGTCATACATTTTCCAATAAGGTACCATTCATGGCCGTACGACATTTAGTTTGGGCTGTAGAGATGGTAACGAATGAACAGGCGAACAGAACCTTCTTAACAGCTCCTCGTCCCGGTTCTTTACACTTTCTGTACGGTGTCGCTAAAAATAGGTCAACATGGTAAGGGATGTTGCCAGGAAAGAAATTCAATCAGAAGGGAAAAAATATACTATTAAAGCGAATTAAATTAGCCGAAGGCTTGGTTTCAGTTCCTAATTAATTCAATTTCAACAATAAAAATTGAATTGATTAGAAGAATTAAACAGGACAGTTTTTTTAATTAGATTTTCGTTAATAAAAATTGGAATTGCTTATAACTAAGTTTTCGTAAACGAAATAATTCTAACATTATTACCTACAACAATAAGGCTGAATTAAAATAAATAATTACTTTTCAATACAAGTAAAAATGAATGAATAACATTTTAATAAGTCATTTCTAAATAATGTTTATTTTAAAAAATAAATATATGAAATAAACTTGTTTTAAATTTATTATTAAATTTTCAGTAATAACAATCTTATTTTATTCCTCAACGCCCCTTAGTTTATCAAACTTGACTGCTAAACTGTTTTACACAATATATTGCAATAAACAATTTGGCAGTAAACTTAAGGATAACAATGTAATTAATGCTTTTAGACAGTGTCAAAAGCAAAGCAGCCCTATAATATGCACAACTCTATAAACAAAATAATTAAAAGCAAGAGCATGTAAATGCAAGACCGTTCCTTTATGTTTTACAGGCAAACTGTAACCTAGGGGCCGCTAATACAATATTTAGTGCATCATTTGGATATGTTAAAGAATTTATGAAACAATACGTTTGTAAATATTAACAATGACGTCCTGTTAGCAATTGTTAGTATTGTTATGTATGAAGCATCATTATTAGTACTGTGTTAATTGTTATCATTATTACTAATACTGCTATGGAAAACGTTAATTTAGGGTGCAGGCAGTGGTCTGATTTTTTTTACGTGGTCACCTACTTTTTGATGCTGAACACAATGGTGAAGGTAATCTAACTGTTTGGCTCCTACAGTATGACATACAGTGTGACCTACGGACAACACAAAGCAATAGCGGTTCCCTATGTTAACTGTAAAAATCGAATAGTAAATTCAGCTTTATTTCAGGTTCTTTATCTAAGGGCCAATTTCTATCACAATATGCGGATAATTTGTGAGAAGTAATTGAAACTTATCTTGATAATTTCATCTGCTGTGGGTAAATAGTCTGAGTTCTGTCATAAAAGTCTGACATAATGCAATGCCCTTTAGGATCATTTTCTTCCCTGCTACTGAAACAAGAATTGACAACAGAATTATGTATTTTCTACGGTGTTCTATACGTGATGGGCAACTCGCAGGCTTCTCGGTGAGGCTTAAGTGTCAGGTAAAGAAACATTTAACTGTTTTCATTCATTATGTTTTTAAAAATTAGGATCTTTTTCTTCCAAATTTTAAGCTTTTGAAATGATAGCATCTTATTACTTCTGTATCGATACAACAGCAACAGTCATTTCGTTTGCACTTTAGAGAGATGAACAAATCAACTGTTGCAATATTCTATAAACTAATCCTAACACAAAATAATTAACAATTCCACTGCTTAAATTTTGATTTCTGTTCGAGAAAAATCAAATGTAATTAACATTTTTTTAACATCAAGATGTTCGACCGTAGTATTTGATTTCATCTGATAGTGTCAAGTTATTAGATGACAGTAATAACTGTAGCTGCAACTTTATAGTCCTAATTGACTATTCTCAATCACCAAGGAAAATGACAGACAATTTTGCCCAATTTCTTCTAATTTATCCAAATATTTCGAAAATTTTTACTTTTAATTATCATTTTAATTTTTTACTTTTTGAATTATCAATTTGGATTTAAGAATTAATATGTCTATCATTAAGTGAATATTACTGTTAAAAACTTGAGATAAAAACAACAAAGCGATTTGCTACATTGGATAGATATTATCTTTACATTTTTTGTATTTTCTAGTTTTCTGTGTGCTCTGCTACATCTTAGATTGTCAAGTTTATTTATTTAGCGAATAAATTGGAGTTTTGAAAAATGCTGACATAATTTTCGTTATTGATGACGAGTCACAATAATAACCGTTGGGGGGGAAAAAACAAGTTATTGAATAGAAAGAAAGATTCAATAATTTTTTTAAGTTTTATTTTAAACTTATTTAAGTAATCAAATTCAATAATCTGACTAATTCTCAAAAAAAAAAGGAATATAATATGAGGGTAGTTCATAAAATTAACAGCAAATTGGTTGTATTTGAGGAAAAGAGCACTTAAGTAGGGTGACCAGACGTCCCGATTTTTAACAATTTGTCCGGCGTCCCGCGGCATTTTAAAAAAGTCCCGATGTTTTTTTGGTTATTGAATTCCTTTTTTTGTTTGATTGTCGAACTGGAGATTCCTTTTTTTTTTTTTTTTTTTTTTTGTTTATTGAACCTGGAGATTCCGGTTTTTTTTTTTTTTTCTTTCCGGTCTCCCCCCCCCCCGGTCAATGGTGTCCCGCTTTGCCAATGTAAAAATCTGGTCACCCTAAAGCCTGTTTTACATTTACCATTTCACTTGCCATAACCTGAACATTTCACTCGCCATCACCTGGACATCACAGATGTCCAGTAAATGGAGAGCTTAAAGCCTGGGCTATTTTCGAAGAAATGTCTAGACATCTAATGGCTGGACATTTCAAATAGCGCTCCTGGTGACGAATTGTAGAACTTGGAAGTCCAATCGATTTGTATCTATTTATTCGAAATTACCGATTACAAAAATGATTTTCGCGATCGGAGGGCGTCTTTTCCTTATGTTTTCGTGGATGCTTTCATAAAATGTTACATTATTAATCAAAATCATTTCAGAATTTCGGCTTGAAAATTTGAATCGACAGCGACCGAGCATCTCGAAAAGATCTCGCCGTTAATCGAGATTTAACGAGACTGAATTATTTATCGAAACTGATTTATCGAAACTGAAAACAAAGAACACAAACGATGAAAAAAAACATGAATATTTCCTATTTTAATTAATTAAAGACATTCTTTCACCTATCCGATGCATTGACTAAATGGTTTTTATATAAATCACTGCTATTTTTTTCGTAAATAAAACGTAGGCATGATGACAATTGAGAAGTGTAAATGTTCCGTTTGATGGAAGGCGTTATGGTAAATGTAAAGCAGTGCACTAATCACTCGCAATCTATCCTGACATGACCTCCGTTCTGGCTTGCATTTATGGCGAGTGAAATAGTAAATGTAAAACGGCCTTAACCTAAGGCATTTCAAACTGCCGCTCTATATTCTTACGGAAGATATTGACAGTGACAATAGATGGCGCGAGTATGTAAGCGGAAGGGCAGAATAAACATCATGGCGGCGCCCTTAGCTGTTTGCACCGTAGAGGAGTCATCACGTTTTTGTTGTCGCAGGGTGTGAAGCCTCGTTAAATTCATCGAAGAATGTTGTAACAAAATGGAGATGCATGTAATATAGAGAAAAGAGTATATGAGTGGGTAGAGACGTTTAAAAGTGAACGAACATCGATCTGTGATAAACAAAGCTTCGGTCAACTCAGTACTGCCGTCACCGATGAGAAGGTGGATAGCGCTGAAGCCATTATTGTCAGAATAAGCGCATTTCTTTGGAAGATCTGGCTATGGAATTGGATGTCAGTACCGGATTCGCTCCATACCATCGTAGTGGAGATTCCACAAGTTGTCCGATGGGTGCCTAGATTGCTGAGTGACGAGCGTAAGATAAGTCGTGTGCAGACTTGACAGCCTTTTTTTAGCGATGTAACGCCGAAGGGGAAGACTTCCTGGCACGTATCGTCATAGGGGCGAAAGCTGGGTGCATCAGTATGAGCCCGAAAGTAAGAGGCAGTCTAAGGAATGGCTTAGAGGCAGTCTAAGCGTGAAGTAGTCCAAGTCTCAACCCTCTACCACTCTTATCAGCAAAAGAGTGAACAGTGAATAGTACCTGGTACAGCGCAATATTGGAGGAGAAGCTGAAACGCAATCCGCAGCCGCCGTAGAGGATATTTGTCTTAATTTATCTTTTCCTTCAAGAGAATGCAAGCCCCACCCCCACACCACGGTCGCTGCAACTGTTACCATCATTACGAAATTGAGATTTCAGACTTTACAGAATCCCTCCCCATACAGCCTGGCCTTGCTTCCTGTGATTATCGTATGTTTAGATCCCTTAAAGACGCTCTGAGAGGACAGAAATCTTCGTCCTTTCAAAGAAGCGGTGAGGGCAGAACCAAAAGCATTTTTATTTTCTGTTGGAATAAAAAAGTTGAGCAACGGTGTGAGAAGCGTATTGAAAAGGAGGGTGATTACGTGGAAAAATGACACATTTGTATCTGTAACCAAATTTTACATTTCAAAAATTGCGGTTACTTTTTGAACCACTTTCTTTTAAAGCTTCAATGTGATTTTTAAATATTTTATTCAATAAATAAATAGTCTCAAGGAAGTTTGTGAAATTGAAACTGTAGGATTTTGGTGGAATAAATGTAGGAAGTGTGACTTCCACAATTAATATTATTAAGCTTTGAAATTATTTCTATAAATCAATCAACCAATTGATTGTAGTTGATTAATTTGTATAATTAAAATAATTACTAATAGCTTGAACTTATTCCAAATCCCAATTACTGGTTTAGCAGAGCAATAAATAATGCTAAGATTTCATATTTAGAAATCGTCGCCTAATTATAATAGTTCTTCCAATTCAGGAAACAACAGTTTCACAAAAGTTCACAATTAGTGCTTTCCGTATTGTACTTCAAGACTTCACCTTTTTCACTTGTATGACTTAATTGAATAATGTTCGCATTTCACTTATATGAATCTAAACGAAAAGGCTTTTCCATGTGTGAATAATAATCACTTTCAAAGTACATAACTAATTTCCTTTAGTTATTTAATATCTTGCGTCGCACTAAATGACGTCAAATAATTTCTTCGAATTAGAATAACTTAAAGTTCCATTTCAAATTATCTTTAAATTTCCCTTCAATAGATAATTTGATCTATTATAATATGTCTCTTAAATAGTTGCCTATTACTTCACTTCTAGTTGAGCCTTATAATATAACCAGAATAATTTCACTTGTATATTTCTCACGATTCAATTTCATTAACTTGAATTGCTTTATAAATGTAACTAATAATAATTTCCGCTACTTCTGTTCTCTCAAAATATTGACTAGAGATTTATAATTAAGTTCCGTTCACTGTTCCGCCTTTTCTCGTTAACGTGTGGTATTTTCCACTAACTTCTCGGCTTGTCAATTAGATAAGTTCAATTCTTCTTTCAGTATCCCTCAATGGACAATGAATAAATAAAAGTTCGTTACTCACAGTAAATTTGAGTGCGTTGCTTAATTTCTACGCTGTTGAAGGTAAGACTTCTCTGCCGACTCAACGAATCCTTCGCATGGCAAATCGAACCTCCCGCCGCAGTTCTTTCCAACATAATGATGACGTTCGCCGCTCGATGACGAATCCCACGTCACTCCTTCATTAGTCGATGGATACGACCTCTAGTAATTCGCAACGTTAATACAAAACTGTTTAATACTCTGAAGTCACCTTGACTTCGTTAATCCTAACAAGAATAATTTCTCGAACCAAAATGAGAACAACGGAACTCCGTGACCAACGCATCGAAATGGAAGAAGACGAAGAAGACACCGATTGAGGCTCGCTCCTCTCATTTTATTGCAATCAGACTCTGACGTCACAAAAATATTTTAATATTTAAATTTCCATCGTTCCAATTATTTTAAATACAATTAAAGCTTTACCAAAATAATAATAATATTTATTTATTCCTTATAAATAAATAATTGATTCACTACAAAACTCCCTCTGCTTTGAGTGTATTTAAATCTATCTTCATTTCATACCTAGCAACTTTACAAAGTTATTTAACTTAACTGCTCCTAATGGTTTGGTCAAACCATCAGCTATATTTTTCAGTGACTCTATATACTCTAGAGTTAACTCTCCGTTTTCCACGGCATCTTTGATTATATGATATTTAATGTCTATATGGCGGCTCCTGTTTTTGTTAATACTACTCGATGCTAATTTTATGGCAGCTCTATTATCACAATATAGAATACTTGGACGTACAACATATTTACTTTCATTTATCTCTGTTAGAACATTCCTAATAGCTCGGAACTCGTTCACAGATAAAGCCATAGAAATATACTCAGACTCTTGGGTCGAAACAGCTGTAACTTGCTGTTTTCTTGTAATCCAATGAATTGCACCGTTACATAATGTCATGACACAACCAGATGTTGACTTTCTATCTGCCGTATCATCTCCCCATGATGCATCACTATACGTTTTAACTTGATCTTCTGATCTAGTGTAAACTAGTTTTAATTCTTTAGTGCTCTGTAGATATCTTAGTACACGTTTCATTTGAACTCTGTCTTCTTCTGTGGGGTTCACCATTTTTCTGGATAATAAATTTACTGAATAATTAATATCAGGTCTGCTTGTTGTACTTAAATAATTAAGACTACCGGTAACACTTCGGTAATGAGTTTGGTCTTGTTGATTTAACATTTTACTTTGGTTTGATGTTAATTTTCTTTTTTCTTCCAAAGGTGTAGAAATTCCTTTGCTATTTTCCATATTATTTGAATGCAACAAATCGCAGATAAATTTATATTGACTGATTTCAAGTCTTCCCTCTTGGCGATCATATTGAAAATCCATTCCTAAGAATTCTTTAATTTTCCCCATTCTCTTTATTTTGTACAAAGATTCTAACTTCTTAAATGTATCATTAATTTCTTCCTTATTTTCTCCAAGGACTAAGATGTCGTCAATATAAACGATCAGAATAATTTTTGAAGATCTACTGTTATTTACATATATGCAGGGATCTGATTTTATTGGATGAAAATTTATTTTCTTTAACTTTTCCTTCAGATCTTTATACCATTGTCTGCCTGCCTGTTTAAGGCCATACAATGCTTTGTTGAGTCTTACGCCATCATACTTTTCTTTATCATACTGTACTCCCTCTGGCATTTCTAAATAAATTTCCTCTTCAAGTTTTCCATTTAGGTAAGCAGCATGTACATCACACTGTTCAATATGCCAATGTTGATCAGTTGCAACCGCTAATAGTAGCCTTAGATTCGTCATACTAGGCGTTGGCGCATAGGTTTGATCATAATCTAGGTATCGTCTCTGTGTAAATCCGTTTACTACTAATCTTGCCTTATAACGGTCTATTTCTCCACTTTGATGATATTTCACTCTAAATATCCATTTGGACGATAAAGGAGTTGCATGTTTAGGAATCTTGACTCTTTTCCATGTTTCATGTTCATTTATACTTTTTAATTCTTCATTTATAGCTTGCATCCATTTGTCGCTTTCATTGCTCATAATAGCCTCTTTATAATTTTTAGGTTCATCTATTCGTACATGGAAACTCTTTACATTTACAGCTTTAGGCTTAGTTATCTTTCCTGATCTCAATTGCATACTTTCTTCTTCGCTTTGTTTTCTTTGATCAGATTCTTCTTGTTCAGACTGAGGTTCTTCATCTTGTTCATTTTCTGATTCTTCGGAATCGCTTGACTCATTTTCATGACTTCTTCCTGAGGTGAACGCATTGTTGTACTCTTCGATTGTTACATCTTTGGCTTTAATAACATCTGCACCTAATAAGTTCTCATTCACATATACATTGCTTGTTTCTTCAATTCTCCTTTTCTCAGGGATCCATACTTTATAACCTCGCACTTTGGACGAGTAACCAATCATAATTCCTCGAATGGCTCTATCATGGAATTTCGATCTTCTTTTTATCTTTGGAACTCTAATGTACACAACACTTCCAAATTTTCTTAAATGTTTTATACTTGGATCATACCTGTTATTGTTCCAGACTTTCAACGGTATTTTATTTTGAAGAGACTTACATGGTGTCCTATTGATAAGGTAATTTGCACATTCTATGGCGAATACCCAGTAGCTCAAGGGTAACTTTGATGAGATAAGCAAAGTTCGTGCCGTATCAAATAATGTTCTATTATAGCGTTCCGCTATGCCATTATTTTGCGGAGTATATGCCGTAGACATACAATGCTTAATTCCTTTTTTCTTCAAGTATCTGTCAAGATCATCATTTACAAATTCACGACCTTGGTCCGACATTAACTTTTTTATTTTCTTATTCATTTGTTGTTCAATGAAGTCAATAAAATCTTTAGTTTTCTGAGGTACTTCTGCTTTTGATTTTAACAAATAAATGAAACCTCTCCTCGAAAAATCATCGATGAAGGTCAAAACATATTGGGCACCGTAAGGATTATTAATGTTCATAGGCCCACATACATCTGTATGTATTAACTCCATTGTTTCTGAAGTTCTAATGTAATTTAATTTTCTGTGCGGTGAATCTGTCAATTTTCCTAATTTGCATGGTTCGCAAATTGTGTCAACTTTTACTGATTTTATATCAAGCCCACGTAGTGACTTATCCTTTATAATATAATTCAGCTTCTGATAGGAGACATGTCCTAAACGCTCATGCCACAGAATATCTCTTCTGTTATCAGCTTTTACGTAACTTACTGGTTTTGGATGTATAACTTTTACATCAGCATTAAATAATCTATTATTTAAATAACCTATAATCACTTTCTTTCCTTCTTTATCTGAAACTATGTACTCCTTGCCTTTCATCAATTGTGTGAAACCTTTCATGGCAAGTTGGGTTGAAGATATCAAGTTTAATCCTAAATCAGGTACATAATAAACATCATGTAACAATATGTGAGTTTTCCTGTACCTATTAATGTTACAAAACAACATTACAGTTCCTTTGCCAATTGCAGGAATGGGACGCACCGACGCTCCATGTATGTTTACTGGTTCTTGAAATTCATAGTATTCCTGAAAATCATTTAATTTACAGCAAATATGGTTTGTCGTTGCACTATCTAACAACCAAGTAGAATCATACATATTTGCAAGCATACATTTTGGTGCTGAGGATACTGTAACTACTCCTGTATAAGGATTTCCTTTATGCGAACTTTTCTTCTCGCTATATTTAACATTACTGTTCTTTGTTTGTACTCTGTTTCTAAATCTACAGTTTTTAGCTATGTGACCTGGCTTATCACATATATAGCATTTCCGCTTGTCAGCATTTCTTTTAGTATAGGATTTATAACTAGTAATTTCATGTTGAATAGACTCATCTTTATCGCTTGCTTTTCGGTCTACTTCATGTATAATTTTATCTACTAGTATATCAAATCTGAATTGAGCTGTTCCTTCGGTCAACATTAAGCCTTGTGCAGTTGAATCTAATTCAGGTGGTAGGCCTGATAACAATATCCAACATAATTCTGTATCTTCAATGTTGCCTCCTATTTGCTCTAACTCTCTTACTAATAATTTCATATTCATTATTACATCTTCTATATTATTAAAATCCTTAAGTTTAGTTACTTCAAATATTTTCCTCTTTAATCTTGTAATCTTTAAAGAGTCTAGTTTATTATATTTATTTTCTAGTTCCTTTAATAACTTGGAAGGATCACTTTCTTCTTTAATCAAGAGCTTATATCTATCTTCTAATAGAGTGATTATTGTACCAAACGCTCTTTCTGATTTTTCTTTTAATTTTCTTTTCTCGACCTTGTCTTCGACTTTTTCTATGTCGAGCAATGATAAATTGGCAGCTTTCCACAATCCGTCTTTCATTAATATATTTCTCATGCCTATCTTCCATGTGGTGTAATTTCTGCCATTAAATAGCGTCGAGGTTGACTGTATATTACCTCCTTCGGCCATTTTGATTAATTGCACTAATATAATTAGAATACTCAATACTATAACTAATTTCTTAATATTAGATTTTACTAATAGCATTTCCTAGCATAGACACATTTTCTTGCATAGGCACAGTTAATTTACATAGGCTCAGTTTATTTGCATAGGCGCATTTTGCATAGGCGCAGTGGAAGCAACCACTGAAAAATCCATAACCTAATTTTTGTAGGATTTTGGTGGAATAAATGTAGGAAGTGTGACTTCCACAATTAATATTATTAAGCTTTGAAATTATTTCTATAAATCAATCAACCAATTGATTGTAGTTGATTAATTTGTATAATTAAAATAATTACTAATAGCTTGAACTTATTCCAAATCCCAATTACTGGTTTAGCAGAGCAATAAATAATGCTAAGATTTCATATTTAGAAATCGTCGCCTAATTATAATAGTTCTTCCAATTCAGGAAACAACAGTTTCACAAAAGTTCACAATTAGTGCTTTCCGTATTGTACTTCAAGACTTCACCTTTTTCACTTGTATGACTTAATTGAATAATGTTCGCATTTCACTTATATGAATCTAAACGAAAAGGCTTTTCCATGTGTGAATAATAATCACTTTCAAAGTACATAACTAATTTCCTTTAGTTATTTAATATCTTGCGTCGCACTAAATGACGTCAAATAATTTCTTCGAATTAGAATAACTTAAAGTTCCATTTCAAATTATCTTTAAATTTCCCTTCAATAGATAATTTGATCTATTATAATATGTCTCTTAAATAGTTGCCTATTACTTCACTTCTAGTTGAGCCTTATAATATAACCAGAATAATTTCACTTGTATATTTCTCACGATTCAATTTCATTAACTTGAATTGCTTTATAAATGTAACTAATAATAATTTCCGCTACTTCTGTTCTCTCAAAATATTGACTAGAGATTTATAATTAAGTTCCGTTCACTGTTCCGCCTTTTCTCGTTAACGTGTGGTATTTTCCACTAACTTCTCGGCTTGTCAATTAGATAAGTTCAATTCTTCTTTCAGTATCCCTCAATGGACAATGAATAAATAAAAGTTCGTTACTCACAGTAAATTTGAGTGCGTTGCTTAATTTCTACGCTGTTGAAGGTAAGACTTCTCTGCCGACTCAACGAATCCTTCGCATGGCAAATCGAACCTCCCGCCGCAGTTCTTTCCAACATAATGATGACGTTCGCCGCTCGATGACGAATCCCACGTCACTCCTTCATTAGTCGATGGATACGACCTCTAGTAATTCGCAACGTTAATACAAAACTGTTTAATACTCTGAAGTCACCTTGACTTCGTTAATCCTAACAAGAATAATTTCTCGAACCAAAATGAGAACAACGGAACTCCGTGACCAACGCATCGAAATGGAAGAAGACGAAGAAGACACCGATTGAGGCTCGCTCCTCTCATTTTATTGCAATCAGACTCTGACGTCACAAAAATATTTTAATATTTAAATTTCCATCGTTCCAATTATTTTAAATACAATTAAAGCTTTACCAAAATAATAATAATATTTATTTATTCCTTATAAATAAATAATTGATTCACTACAGAAACTTATATTAGATCGCCAGTAAGGATATTTGATCACTACAATTAAAACACAAGTAGGCCTAAGTAAAATTCAGCGTTCACACCTAATTTCCAAATTTATAGTTCTAAATGCAACTTATCACTGCAAAGAAATTAGAGAAAAATCTGCAACTATCCAGCAACATAAAGATCGCCGTTAATTACAACAACAAAATACCAATAAACATATGGTGTTTATATAACCTCAACACTATCAATAACACACATTGAAATCATTGATGTCAAGGATGTCATCACAAGACAGATGTCATGTTCATGTTTTTTCATTATCAAGCTAATAAATAGGTTAATTATCTATCGTTCAGTTTTGTTATCGTTTTCCAGGAGGACAAATGAATCACTGAAATAAGTATTGATTGTTGCTTTTTACTGCAATAATCAGATAGGATGAAATTGTTATGATATTTCATTATTTATGTCTAATGGTTCTCCTAAGACAAAAGTTTCCAATTCTTGCAATAGCTTTCTAAAAATGAAAAATTTCAGATAAATAATATAGATTGTGTACCTCAATAGTACTGAGTTCATTTCTTACGCTTATTATGAAAATGTCTCTTAAAACTCATACTTCAGGAAATAAACATTATATCCAACTTCGTTTGATATGTACTCTCCTTTATTTAAATTTTAAAGCAATTTTTCTAAAGTTTCTTTAATATTTTACAAAAATAATTATTAACCATGATTTAAAATTAAAGAGTTCCTACGCATTTTAAAAACCAGCTTCCTTAATTATTTAGGATTCCTAAATAAATAGAAATAAATGAAAAAGCAATAAAAAAACAATTGAAATTTAAATAGATTTCAAAAATTTCAAATACATACACGTTCTTTCGAATAATAAATTCTACTTTTAAGTCAAATTAAGACAATATCTTTATTTAATAATGGGGTGAGTTACTGCTTTTTTTTTTAAATTTATTAACATAATTTAGAAAATTCACTTGTTTATGTTTTATATCGCCATATTGGTATATACTTACTATTACTGTAATATCCTATCTTCACAGCTGATATTTGTTGTGTTATGACGTCACTCTATGAACAGTCTGTGTCTTTTTGGATTTTTAACTATGATGGGTTGAAGAGAGATAGTATATGTTTATTTTGTATGAGAAGAACCATCTCTATTAAAATTATTTTAACTGTATTAAAAAAAAATCATATTATTCACGCAATTCCGTCAGAGAATTAGTCTAACATTATGTTGTTCTGTTATTTTTATTTCTATTTCAATAAACCGGATATTAAAACTCACACAGCTCCTATACTTTCCGTTTCGTTTTTATTTAAAACATGTCTAAAGGAAGAAAAGGATAACTAATTACCAAATTTTTAAACTTTTAAATTAATTTTTTAAACTTTTTTTTATCTATACTGCAAAGAAACTCTTTTGTTCAATCAAAGATTAAGCATTAAAAACAAACTAAATTTAAAAGTGAAATAAAAAATCCACCATGACTAGTTTCGACCTGAACTCCCCCGAGGGTCATCATTGCGTCTGAAGAAGGTCCTCAGAAGAGTTCAGCTCGAAACCAGTCATGTGGCTTTTTTATTTCACTCTTAACTTGAGTGTTTTCAGTGTTTAATCTTTGATTGATTTTTATTGTCAACATACGTTAAAGTTTTTAGGAAACTCTTTTATTATTTAACTGTGTTTAATTAAATTAATAAAGTGATATAAAACTATAAAACTAATAACAAAATGATAATTGATGCTTATTATCTTTTTCTATTTAATTTTCGAAGAATTTTTCCTGTAATTTTTTAAAAAATGAAATTATTGACGATAATTTAACATTACAAATTTTGTAAGCATTTAGAAAAAAAAGATTTTTAAATAGTGTATAAAAACTTGTAATTGAACTTTAATTGGAGATTTTAAAATACTTCAATCTACAGGACAACCTAAGTTTTATTATTACAAAACGCTGCAATAATAAAACGTACTTTCTATTTCTGCTCAAGACACATTTAACTTGTTATTTATTATGCTCTTTATTCAAACAAAATCGATTTCAATAAAAAGTGGTGACACAATAATAACTAATCGATATCTTTCAAAATACTCTGAGGTAGAAGGTTTCAAAAGCTTCAGAAAAATGTTTTCCCGCTACTGAAAAATAAGCCAATATTTCATTGTACATATTTATTTTGTTTGCGATAACAAAAAGCTATTATGGCGATGAAAGCACAACACGATAGTAATTTTTCTTTTGATGCTATTAGGTTCCGGAAATCAATAAGAAATTAATGGTATGTCTTAGCCAATTCAAAAGAGGTCGAAATAGAAGTGGTTGGTGCAAAAATGAAACTGATTAAATAAAATATAATAAGGTGTTTTTAAGTTCTTATACTTTGAGACGTTAATTTACGACCTACAGTAATTAAAATAATACTAAATTACATGTAGTAATGTGCAGATGTTGTCCATCTGTCAAGTTTTCAACCATTTCCGATTGATTATAGATCAAAATCTGAGGTGTCGTAATGGTTCGCCACAATTTCTACGGGACAAAAAGGATATTTATAGAAGTTCTTTTGCTTACTTTAAGATTTACAGATTCGATTAATTTTTATTTATTAGCGACATATTTGGAAGTTATTTTGATAGCGACCAAAATCGGTAGCTATTGCATTTGTCATGTTCGTCCGTGGTCCCCCACCCCCAACACCTCCCGAACGAAAGGTCAGATCGACAAACGGGACTTCGCCATCGTGTTCAGAGGCCCAAACACCGTAGGAATGGAATATTTCAGAGGCTAACCCCTCCATTGTTCGAGATATTTGGCATTGTTGACATTGTACCTCCCTAACAACTCCCGAACGGAAGGTCCGATCGAGAAACGGGACTCCACCATCCAACGTAGGAATAGGGTATTTTCAGGGACCAACGCCCCCCCTCCCCCCATGTTCGAGATATTTGGCATTGTTTTCATTGAATTTCCGCTATTAGTTTAAATGTTAGAAATGCAACCATCTCGTTTCAGTTGTCCGCTATAGCTTGATCAGTAAAGTCTCAAACTCATATGGTGAAGGTTCGAATCCGTATATCTACTGTTTATTTTTTTTTCCTTTTATTTTTTTTCTCAAAGTCCGCGTGGATTTTTTCTTTTTCTTATTTTCACTAATGTTTATTTATTTTTTTCCTTCCTTGTTCTTCCTTTTTTTTATTGTTATGGGTCGGCCTTAAATTTATGCTTTAGCACAAAATTATATTCAATTGTTATTATCAACATAAATGCATTATTCAATTCGGTTATTTTTCATATTTTTCTATTTAATATTAATATACTCTCCTTATGTATAATTCCCTCTTAGTTTCTATCCTGCTTAGTTTGTTACAAGATACATTTTTAATGACTGTCAATTTTCAAAATGGAAAATATTTCAAAAATAAAAAATATTTCCAACATGTGAAGGATAACTAAAATTATTGTTATGGTAATATAACAAATAGGAAAAAAATGCATTAATATCATTGTTAGCGGCCTATGGATGGTTGATGTCGGAGCCTGTCGTTTCGGTGACCTATGAACCGTGAAGGCTCGTAGGTAATAATAACTATCTACATAATTATGTAACTTTGATTTTAAAATAAAATAAAAAAGAATTAGTGGAACTCTTATCAAATTCACATCCATTATTACGACGTGAATTGCATTTCAATTCATAAAGTTGCGTTACTGTTGAATGGATACAGAAAATACATAAATAAACAAACAAATAAAAATAAATAAAATTCTTTTCGAATAAGCTGCATCTAAAAAGTGACGTTTATCTAAGTCGCTGGTAAATTATTACGAAATGAAACGAAACACAAGGCAACTGAAAATACAGGGATTGGTGCGGAAAGGAACATCATCGTAAACTTAACGCTATGGCGCAATATATAATTATTAAATAAATACAGATACATTTATTTATTTAATAATTATACTAAATACAAAAAATTCGTATTGAATACATAACTGTACATTCCATGTATTTATTATGAAATGGTCTACATAAATACATTTCATATATAATAAGTACTTTTATTATAATTATCTTTGACGAATTATTAGGAACTTAATCGTAAATTTAAACAAACCACTACAGACTTCGCGTAGCTGAAAAATCTCGGCCAGAGTGGCTTAATATAAAAAATGCGTAACACATCGTCTACTGTATAATAAAAGTCCACCCATTTGGAGCTCTTTCTCTTCTCCTATATGAAAAAAAAAAGGAAAAAAATACAAAATTTACGGCTTTTTTAACGATTTCATTCTAGGTGATTCCGTGATCGCGTGTGGAAATACGTAAAAACTTTCCGATAATGATTCCCTCCCCCCCCCCCTCTTTTTTATAGCCATAATTCGCTATGGCGGAAGGTAATCAAAGCTATTAGATCAAAAAGTCAGGTGGATAAGTGGATGGGTTTTTTTTCCTGAACGTATTACGTGTAATTTCCTCTTCTTGAATACTAGTTTTTGCCTAGGAATTAATCCTGAAAACATTCCGTGATGTTGAAAATATTCATTGTGCTTCAATTGGTATGTAATTTCTTTTAAAAAATATAATTTACATAAAATTGCAGATAATGAAGTTATAAATTCTTCTCTGAAAAAAAAGTGAATGATCAAAGAAAAAAATTAACTTACAGTTGCAAACAAATACACAAAAGAAATGATAATTAAAATTGGTAATAAATAAGAGCATGCGTAGTTAATCTTTTCATTTATTTAATGCGTGAGCTTTTCGGTGTTCCAAAAGCGATCGCCAGAGGAAACGTTCTAAGTGGTTGTAGCTTCTGCTGAGAATAGCTTAAAGAACAAGCCAATTTACAGTTTTTTAGTAAATGCAGTACAAAGCGACCCCCATACAATTGTTAATCAGTGGCACGCAGAACTCATTTATTGAAACCACTGAAATTCCAGAGTCATGTTCAATTTTCTTTAGGCTCTCCTCTGTAACGCCACTGAAATACAAATACAGAAGAGTTGTTGCCGTCCAAGGAGTTACAGTGGAAACGATGTCTACTTGATTTCGTTCAACATATCTAGACTTTGCACCCTTCCGACGACTCTGAGAAAGTCGTCAGTGGCCATCTTGAACTGGAATTGGCCACACTGGGTCGAGGGTATCCTATTCGTTTCATCGTAGCCGGTTTTTATATATAGAGATTCAATTTTTTTTTCCAATTACCACTATTTAGTCCAATCACCACACCGTCACTAGCCTTCATTTTGCACCATTCCTAAAGCCTGGAAATGGCCTGGACCGGAAGTAGGATTATTCTCCAAACTTACAAGCAATGGGGAGTGCAAAGACTAATTCATGGGGCAAGGCCTATTAGTTTGGGCTGTGGAAGTCGCAAAAGACACACACACACACACTGGAATTCTAATAGCTCCCCTTTTTGTACTCCCTACCAGGTCACTAAATATTAAGCTTTTACGGCTTACAGCCTTATACTTTAATCTGCAGGCAATCACCGTGAAATTTTACGTTACTTGACCTCGCCATTGATCTCATACATACCAAACGCTTCATGAGTAGAGTAAGTTTTTTCCAAGCGTTCAAACAAGATAGCAACATAACCGTCGACCATTTAACTGCAACATGCCTTAAATAAACACACAAATTAATTACACATAAAGCAAATAGCCTTTGCTTCCTTTTAAATGGTGTGTATACTAACAAAAAAATTTAATGAAATTTGAAACACGACTATTCTTTAGAGATTTAACTCAAGACTATATTAACAAACCGTAATTACGTAAGCAAAACGTAATAAATAACTGTGTGGCAACGTCTGTTTGCTTTAGTTGTATTTTTAGAATAAAAATTAGAAAGCTAACACTCAATGAAAGATGAATCATGAACCATGTTACCTAAGAATGATCCAATTGGTGCATACGTTCTATCCGGTAGCCGACACAATGACTATCGTTAATTTCAAGTTATGGTGATGTAACAGAAAGAAAGATATTATTATGGCTACCTACCAACAGTAGATAGAAATCTGAGACACTGTAGTAAAGTTAGTTAATGGAAATCTTTCGAATTACGCGACAGGACAAAAGATAAATCAATATAGTCTGTAGCTAAAAACAACCTTAATGTGATTTTGAGGTTCAAATCTAGAAATATAATAGACTTTACGGCTTTCAGGACTGATCAAACTTTACAGAACTACCAACTTATTCTCTTCGAGTAAATTAATGGCATCCACACGAATGACTATTTTTTAATTAAAGAAACTTCAAGTATTGAGTAGCGTGAGTATATGGAGAACACCAGATTAAAATACTGTTTCTAGGCAATTTCGGATACATTCAATATGTAAGTAGCATAATTTTCCAGGTTCGTCCGTCACAGCACGCACTAGAAGTCGAAGTATCAAACTCAATTATTGAAACAAGATTCAAGACTGTTCTCTTATTTCAGAAATCTAATTAAAAATTAATACTGTAGAAGCATGACCTTTGCAAGAAAGCGGAAACAGCTGATCCCATTTACAGTAGTTAGTTTTTATTAATCACTTTTTGTATTATAATGAAGAAACTTCATTATTTTCTTAGTTTAGGTTTCATTATAATATTCTAAGTTGTTAATATTGGATGTAATGTTGCATTGTAATCTTATATTTCTGATATGTAAATATGCCAATGTATCAAGAATACAATTTTGATTTATTTCTTTAGGATATTAGTGTACAGGTATACTTCGAGTTACCACACAAATGTTCCGTAATGTCATCTCCAACTCTTTCAAGTTGCATCCGACATAAGTGTCTGAATGGGTATTTCCGCGTAAAGAAACAGAGCTCTGCCAGGGATATAATGGTACAGTATACACCAAACTATTTCTGACAGTACAGTATTTTGCAGCTGCAATAAATAGCTATGTTACAGAAAAATGTATGTAGGGTTGCTCTTTATTGTTATATATTGTTATAGTGTTACTATTAACAATTTTCTCTTTACTGTAAAAATATACGATACTGATCTATTGTTGTGTTACTGATCTACTGCACATGTACTGCACTGTACTACGCAGTGGTTCAGTAAAAGTTACATGTCTGCAGTGTTTTTGTATGTATATCCATGTATTTCTATACATATACATGGATATCCAGGAATGTGCATCTGCACTATTTATGTATGTATAAATGTGTGTATATATTTTTTATCTATAAAAGTTAATTCATATAAGTATGATTTAGTATTCTACTATATACTGTATATCTCAAGCTTCTGATATACAATTTCGACTTCCGATCTACTGATCAGAATCGTAACCATGTATTTTAAAGTCGCATTTGATTTAATTAGTTAATAGAACAGAATCTATCATATTTACCGATAAATTTTATTCGGGATTTACAGAGGTTATTGGATTTTTATGACAAGTGATAATATATTTAAGTACATTACCAGTAATTCAGAATTGATAATAGTAAGTCAATCTTTTATTTTCTGTATAACATTTTATCTAAATCTTTACACTCAGAAAATTTCAATATTTAACTGAAACGCTTCCACAATTTTACGGTAATCCGAAAGATAATCCTATCCGTCTTTAATATTGATTTTTTTTTCGATGTCCTTGGATGATCTATTTCGAGATGACTTTCCTCTGAAGTCTTCACTGTTCTTCGGCATTATTTATGTTACCGATCTGGACGAGGTTTTATTAAGAAATCTATGATTTAAAATTGTTACGATTTAGTAAATATAGAAAAGTTTCAAAATAAGATTTCCAAATGTTACAATATTTTTAAATACTAAGATCGGAAATATTATTGGTTCACAATATAGTAAAAACAATATTAAAACACAAATATACAAAATCAGTTTTCAATCTTAATGCTTTTCAAACCTCGAAGACTTGAAGAAATTTCTACTGATGAAATAGTTATTTTTTTATAATAAATATAAACGTCTAAGCTTTTAGTAATTAATATAATTCTTCTTGTTTTTCTATGTAATTTGTTTTCGGAAAAATAATAAATTCTTGGAAAATTTCAAATTTTTGCATTTTATTTTTTGAAACTTTAAAATCCGCTAGCAAATGTTATTAAAAACTGTTTAGATTGATTAAATATATTACAACATTATTCTTTAGTGTTTAACTAAATCATATGCTCTTATTTGAGTTTTCAGCAGTATATGAGAAGTGATAGATATCAATTATATTATGAACTGAGATTATTTTAGGTAAAGATAATTTAGAATAATTTGTGCTGAGACATATCTATATTATTATTATTATTATTATATTTTTTATCTCACTAAAGATATGTAAAAAGATGATCGTAATGACCCTTACGAGAACTGAACAGGAACTCATGGCACAACAGAATGAAATTACCATGACAACAACATACAGAAGGATTTATTCCACTTCATTCAAGATTTCAATTTGAGATATCTAAACATATTTAAAATTCATAGCATTTTGTAGATACGCAAAATACGTTCGAAACATTTGATAAAGAGGACTAGCAAATTTATTCAATGATCATTTATCGAGATATATTTATTAAATTCAACTCAAGTTTTAAACCAAATTGTTAATAATAATTAAAAAAGAATTAGTATGAATATGTTAAAAAAATTAAGGTAATTACACAATATGTTCTGTTGATTTTAATCATCTGATAAGGACTAAAGACTTCTAATCCCGCTTTGTCCGTCCGTCTGTGGACAAGTATCCTTAAAATCTCATTAAATTATCATTAAGCACAACAATCACAACAATCGCAACAATCAGATGTATAATACAGCTCAGCAATAATCACAATAATCGCAACAATCACATTTAAAAGAATAAGGAAATTAAAGCAATATAAAATATATTGTCTTATATGTATCAGAAGACGTTGCGAAGCATTCTGATTGGTTTACTAATCGCTATCCCTACCTTGTTTTATTTTTGAAATTAACAGTAATAATTACAATGTTATAAATTTCTAAAATTAGTATTACAAATGGAACCAATAGGAATTTATTTAATGAAGAACTACATTAGGCACTCAATATAACTAGATAATTTTGTAAATTATCTTGTGATTACGTATTTGAAAATCAATTTGGAAATAAAACTAAATGTATTATCTGTTATTATTTAGTTGAATTAAATGAATTAATCGCAACATACATATAAAATGTAAAATATCACATTTTCCACATACTTTTTTTCAATATTTATAAGCTTTTTATAACTGCAGCCAGGACTGTATGTTTAATACGAGTACATCTTTTATTCACTACGATGTTTGATCAGTATAAATACTCAAGTTTTGAAGTGAACTCATAAAAAACAGAACACTTGAAAGGAGTCGAATTACGACTTTGATTTCAACAGGATACATTCATTAGGCAAACCAGAACAAATGATTAGCAGCTAAATGTGGTAGTTAATAAATCATGTAGCTAATAATCAGTGTGGCCACGTTTGGCGAGTATCATCTGCTGTATGTGCCAAGGCATCGAATCAAATAACGCTTGAATGGTATCCTGTGAAATAGCCATTCAGGCTGTGTTGATCCGCAACCAAAGTTCATTAAGAGTTGCTGTAGAACGGTCGCTGAAGCTGTTGTTGGAGAATAAATCCCATAGATTTTCTATAGGCGACAAATCCAGAAATCTAGACTTCGACTGTGGCAAAAGTGGAACGTTGTTATACCTGAAGAAGTTACAATGGAGATATACCATTATCCTGGTGAAATGTGGCCCGAGGATACCCTGCAGGGAAGGAAGGGCGACCGGCAGTAGAATGTCACTGACTTAACGGGGCATTCGTTATGGTGGTATTGACGAGAAATCATCTTCTTTCTATCCGATGTCACCTCAGGTCAGTGGGGTATGTCTGGTACGAATACACTCTTCCAGATGCCTCTCTCCCCTTACCGTCTGAGGTCATCATGTTTGCCTAAACAGAAGCGCAAATATTGTACCACTAGCCACGCTACTCCCTTCGTTCGACGCACCAGCCTGGCGGTTCATTGCTGAGATGTCGAAGGCACCCTAAAGAGAGGCCGACGAGCCTGCAGTCCGAACTGTAAAAACCGGAGTCGTACTGTTACAGCTGATATGGAAGAATGGGTCACAATCGCCACTGCTGCGCCAACACCGTTGATAACACAGAACGATCACGCACAAATATCCTCATGAAATGACGGTTGTCCTCCCGCATTGTTTGTGTATGAGGTCCAGAACTTTCCCTTCGTGTCGTATGCCCTTGTTCGTTCCATCTCCTACACACTCTTTCCACGATAGACACAATGCTAACGACCGGCAGTCACTTAGAAGGAAGCAATGCAGTCTCTCAAGTCGATCATACGACCTCTGTCGAATCACTGATGTGACCGTACGGTTGTCATTCACGACGACGATACATCTTTACCCACTGTTGATCAAGCCCTGACATGTCGACCGAGCCACGCAGCGCTTATAATAGAATGACGGTCAGTTTACGGTCTGTATTGTTGAGCGATCTGATTTTCTTGACTCGGAACGCATGAATCTAAGACACCGAGCTAAAATTATTTGTTTTTTATTGCACAATGAACATAATTTGAACTGTATTGTCCAATGTAAAAATTACAGTCGTAGCTTAACTCCTTTCAGATGTTTTATTTTTCTGTGAACAGTACTGTATTACTAAATACGCTACTATCCTTTCAAACAACAGGAAATTAATGCAAACACAATGAAGCTTTCGTCCGCTTTAAATTAGCATCTATTGTAAATTAAGTATTAAATTAAAGATTATGTTATACAATAATTACACTGATTCCATACGCGATTCATCGCTTAAAAGATGCATGGCATAAAGCCAGATATAAATATGCTTTTTAGCCGCCCTAGGCCTTTCAGAATTTGGAATCTCAACAAAATAAAGAATTCGACCCCATTTTTGGTTTAGGGAAAACTTATTCTGGTAATTGACTGAGTACGCGAAGGCTTACTATTCCACTTTAATATTTTCTTCTTTTAATATATAAATGACTCCACAACCCCTTTCATTAAGTATTTAAAAATAATTTATTTAAACACTATAGCAGCGAATTTTCGGGAACAAATATTACGTTTCTTCAAGCAAATTTGGAATTAACATATCAAACAATAACAGATGCAGAAAGAACATCAAAAATTAAATAGACACACATCAATTGAATAATATAAATTGCTGGAACAATGGTTTGTTCATTTAACATTCTCATATTATTAAAATCATACAGGACAATAATATCCATCTATGCAATAAAATGACAATGTTAATAATCCAATACATTGATTGTTACTCCTTTATGAGCATCCGTCTCATTAATCCAAATTTCTCATTAATCCAACAGTGATTGGATCACTGTAACTCCCTCGTACCTATTGAAATTATTATTCCTTGTATTTTGGATGATACAACTCTCAATTTATATTATTCAATTGATGTGTGTCTATTTAATTTATGATGTTCTTTCGATTTCTGTTATTGTTTGATTTGTTCATTCCAAATTTGCTTGAAGAAACGTAATATTTGTTCCCGAAAATTCGCTGCTATAGTGTTTAAATAAATCATTTTTAAATACTTAATGAAAGGGATTGTGGAGTCATTTATATATTACAAGATATGAAAAGAAGAGAGATAGTAGAGGAATATGGTATAAATATTTTCTTCTTTGTTTGTATGTTGTCTTTTTGTCAGTTTGTCCTTTTGACTGAATGGATTTTCATAAATTTTGTTAAGTTGTTTACTTACGGGAACATTTATTTGGTAATTAAGTTAATCCATGATTTTTTAACCTTTTTTTCATGAGATATCTCACATGATGTGACTTTTCAAGCTTCATATATAGATGCTAACTTCTCTTAACATCTCTTTGTGTTGTTAAAGTATCTACATGTACAAAATTTTCTTAATACAGCTAACACTACATTGCTAGTAATATGTGCGAAGTCTTACTGTTCCATTTGAATACTGCTTAGCCAGAAGAAAGAAACTGGTCACGTGATTTACCGGTCGCTGCTACGTCTTTCTCGACGTGAAAATAGGGGAGATGAGTATGTGTACACCAAAATTAATAGTGATCAAACCAACTTCAATTCATAAAAGAAAGGAAAAAAATCATTATTTTTCCATTATCGAATTTCATTTTGGTAATTAACTTTTTTACTAAAAATAGTTTAGAATTTTTTTTTTTAAATCCGCTATTTGTTTACTCACTATCCATTCCCAAACGGAAAGTTTATTTTGGGCAGGTATAGGAATTAAAAGAGCTTATGATTTATTACAATTTCATTTGAGCATATTTCTTCTCTGTTCATTAATCTGTTTGTTCTGTCTGTTTCTAAAGCTAGAATGGATCGACTGATTTCTACAAAATTTCATACGTAGCTTCTTTACGGTCCAAGTTACAATTTAGGCGTTCTACATAATGTGACCACACTTTTCAGTTATTGCTTTTTTATTACAAACCGTAATTAAATTTAATGTATTTTTTATAAGTTAGGTATTTTTCTTCGCTTCGCTTGGCAAAGTGTGTCTGATCTTGAACGAGCTGCAGGCAGCGAGAGAACCTGACATCATGCGTGGCTCGCAAAGAGTGATGACGTCACATCATTTTCTTGTCACTTTAGCATTTTTTTAACCCCCTTTCAGTGCAAAAAAGCAGCTGAAATATAGTATACGTCAACTACTTGAGGTCCTGAATAAATGATAAAAATTTCAAGGAATGATTCGATCTGACAAACCTAACCACTTCCTTGTCAGATCAAACTGTAGCCTAAAGTGAATAGCAGAGCATATACCTATCTCTATTAAGTAAATCCTGGATAAATAGATGAAAATGTTGAAAAGACAGTTTTAAACTATTCCAAAATTTAAGTATTCCAAAATTTAAGTTTAAAATTTTAAGTATAAGTATCGTCAGTCGATATTTTTATAATCTTTTCTATGTATTCTATTTATTCTCCAATTTTTCCAGTTTGAGCCTTGACCATTTACTTCTAATAGAACAACCTTTGCAAAACCTGTTTTTCGAAATAAGTAAATAGAATTAATATTAAATATGCAGAGATTCTAAAGCTTCATACTTTTCTGGAATAAGAAAGTTTGTTTTTACATCTAAAACATATCGTGACACGTTCTGATTGACTCGGAGAGTTCACTCACACTTCCTATACTCTGGAATACGGGAGAGAGATTATAATTTTGCAGCATCTGTAAAAAAAAAAATGACTCGCATCAGCCAACGAACGAGAAATTATACTGTTATTGTACCTATATTTCTTCCTTCGTCTTTTTGTTTTTCTTTTGCGGAAAAAACAAGCCCCGGCAACGCCTTCCTCGACATTCCAATGCACCCCTATCTCATATGCTAAACTTCTACGTCAATCATATCACAATAACACGTGCTTCAGGCTATCGATGTTTTCATCGATATGTTATGCTATGTTTTGTGTGGTGAAATACGGGGGACACGAAGTCAAGCATCGTGAACTTAACTCTACTCTGCTATCCCAAAAGAAGAACAGATGAAAGAATGATTAAGAAAGACTGGTGGAAAGTAGTCCAGGAGAACACCTGCTCAGCGTGGATAGTCTACCATGAAACCCATATGAGAACCGAATCTTGCTACTGAAAGGACGTCTTCGCCACACGAGAATCACGTACGATTACGAGAATTGCGTAATGGATCGAGAAAGTGATCAAATTATAGATAGATAAAGTGTCAACTGTGGAAGTTATAGCGTGCTCAAGGGTGGGGGTTAAGTAAGAATTGTCTGTCATCCACAGCTTCTATAAAATCATGAAAAAAAAAAAGAAGGAAGACAGAAGCTAAAAATAGTATTGCATTTTGTTTTGGTTGTTTTCTTTGATCCGTTGACTCTTTAATTTTTGCCTCTATAATAACTGTTTATATCAGATATTCATTAAATTAAAAGTCTTGAATCATCGAAACCTATTAAAATGTAGTAAAATGATAACAGACGATCAATAAAATTGCTAAGTTAAGAATCAAAAAACATTTCATTGAATGTTAATCTCGATATAAAATTTATGAGGAAATCATGGTTGAAGGCTATATTATAGATGACAAATACAGAAATGGTTTTAAATATTTGACAAGGTACAAACGAAACGTACTGCAAGTACAAGAAGTTTTAATTGAACTAAAAGATTTAGTAGCTCAGAGGAAGCAGAAGGGCTGATATTTCAGAAATATTTAGGAAGCGAGGAAGACGAGAAAAATATTTATACCTTCCATTCTTATCAATAATGTAATAATGTCTCAAACATCAGCATTGCAATACGTGAATGCAGTGGTAAATAAAACTGTATCTTTACATTTTAATTTGCATTACGTCTACATTATTAGCAAATTAAAATCGATTTCTAATATCTTAAAGATCATTTATTATACTTTTTTTTCAAATGGGTTAATCTATAACAAAATTGCGCAGAAATAAGCAGTCCTTTCAAACTGTTCAGCCAAGAAGGTATCGAAAATACATTTTTATTTTTCACCTTCACATGTTCTACTATTTCTTCTTTTCGTAGGAACATGAGGCTATCAAAGTTATCAGTCTGTGTCCCTCCAGATGGATCTTCTGAAACTTGATGTACATATTTAAGGGCTACAGACGATCTAAATTTCGTATTTGAATGGGTACTTATCGAGAAATTACAGCGAGAAGATCGCAAGAAATTCCAGAAAAAGCCAATCAATACTAAGACGGATTAGCGCGTGATTTGATTCGATTAAATTTAATGAACTTTAATGAAGGCGGATTTAATGAATTTTCTCAGAAATCGAAAATTTCTGCTGCGTTAATTTGACAGATAGCTTATGAAAATAAAGTTGAGTTTTCGTTTTTTTTATTTCACCGCTTTAAAATAAAAAAGAATAAAAAAATTAAAGAATTTTAAGGAAATTACGTTTTAAGTTCTGTCAGAAACTTTTTGTTTTATTTAATGTTTAATTAATGTTTATAAGACGCTTTCATATTTCGTATAAAATACGAATATTATTAAAAAAAAGACTGTAAGTATGCGTATACGCACGTCCATCAACAATGTAATTTCGCACAGACGCTGCCAGGAAACAAATTTTCGATTGTTACTAATGGATTTCAATTCTCACTATTTTGTGGATTTTAAACTTTCAGACAATGTAAAAGTTGCTTTCAGACAATATAAAATGCCAAAACTCGAGAAAATTACAATTGCAACTTTAATTGCCAAAACGTGTGTAATTTTTAAATATATTTCTTACTAAAATTCTAATTTCTCGAATGATTTTACATTGACTGAAAGCATTTTACATGTAAGAAGTTAAATTTATTACACTCTATTTCTAATTTTAATTTACTTGATGGTATTTGGTTTCGTGAATAAATTTCCGACTGTTACAATTGGGTTTCCATATTCTGTTGCATGTATTTTTAGAATTTATACTTTAATTTATTTTTATTTTTTAAATTGAATTTTTAGATTTTAGTTTACTTGATGCTTGAATAAATAACATGTTTTGTTTTGTTATTTTTTCCGTTACTTATGTGAGGCTTCTACAGCGAGACGTCGGGCAGCCATCTGGTTTTAAATAAAAAAATTCAAGCATATTTTTAGAATACAAATTTTCATTGCATTTCATTCTATTGCCTATTTTATTGAACACTGTTTCTCTTTAAACAGTTGAGTGGCACCTAACTTCTAATAAGATCCAAAATTACGATTGATGTGATAAATTCTGAGGAAGGTGCTTTGTTTCCTCAAAGTCAACATGCGGGTGGCTTCGCAGAAATTACAACGGGAAGTTTAATTTATCCTTCTGTGCATAAATAAAGAAAAAGCAATTAAATCAAGAGTTAATAAAATAAAATGTTATTTGTAATTTCGCATGTGATTTCTGGAAAAAAAAGTTTTTGAATTACATGTAAGATATTTGAAATTTTATTTACTGTATTTCAAAAGTTCATGAAAACAGTCATGTTAAGAGAATTAAATGTAAGAACATTTATCCATCCCGTGGGGATTTAAGAATGCATTGTGGGAAAGGGAGATAGAAACATCAAACAGCGCTGATACCTTTGAGTAGGACCACGAATAAGCACCGTATAAAAATTTAAAAAAATCAGTCCAGTCGTTTTAGATTTTGGGGGGCATTTCTGAGGGATGGGAGTGGCACAGACCACAATACATATGTCTTTGTTTTAAGTTAGTCTATAATTATTTACGTATGAAATTTTATGAAAATATGTTCAGCCGTTTCAGCGTAACGTCTAAAAATAGACAAACAGGCAAACGGAGAAAAAGACAACAGACATATAAATGTTCAAGTGGAATGGATTTTCGCATGCTCAGTATTTTTACATATTCCGTATACACTGTCCGGCCACTTTACTAGGTACACCTACCTAGTACCGTGTTGGGCCTCTTTTAGCCCTGAAAACAGCCAGAATTCGTCTAAGCATGGATTCTACAAAATGCTGAAAACGTTGTTGAGATATTGTGTATCATGCAGACATAAGTGTGTCACGCAGTTCCTGAAGATTTGATGGAGGTGTAGACCTGGAGCGAACAGCTCGTTCCAGTTCATCCCATACATTTCAATCGGGCTGAGATCCGGGAACCGAGAGGGCCACTGTAGTAAGGAAAAGTCATCGTCATGTTCCTCAAACAATCCCATAGTGATGGGGGCCTTGTGCACTGGCGCATCATCCTGCTGGTAGTAACTATCTGCATGAGGATAAACTGTTAACATGTACGGTTGAACTTGGTCAGCTACGATGTTTAGGTATGCTCTAGCATCCTGATGTGCCTCCAGAGGTATCAATGGACCTAACATGTGCTAGGAAAGCATCCCCCACATGACACTGCCCCCAATGTCCGTACCATTTATGTGCACAGATGGGTGTATCTAATAAAGTGGCCGGACAGTGGTTCAGCTCTATTATATTTCCGATACTAAATTACTGTCAATAATATTATTGTAGTGTTAAATGTAATCAAAGACTCATGCTTTGAAAATATAGTTCATTCAGCAAAACTTAAGCTCATAATTCTGAAATAGTTTCAGATTAAAATCGTTCCACACTAGACTGCAATGTGGAAACTTGCAATCAATTAAAACAATCAAATTTAGTTATAAATGAAAGCTGGAATTCAAATTTTAGTTTAAAAATTTAATATAATTTGAATAAAGACAACTGTGATTGATATATCCCATAAAAAGACACTTCCCTCTCATTGCCTTGAGATGAAAGCATTGTCAGGATGCGGGAAAAAAACATGCAAAATAGTGCTGAAATAATCCTGCATACAGTATTTCCAAAGAATAGATGGATATATTTAAACCTTTCATCAGATTAAATTCAGATCCATTTAGGACAGAATGCGTTTTAATAATACCTCACATTTACCAGATGCCAATAAAGAAAAAGAAAAAGATTTGACCGAGTGCTGAATTTCACTTTTAACCGCTAGACAAAGGTTAGTAAATATCCCAGCATTGGAATAACACAATGAAACAACATATGTTAATATATAGAAATTTCAGAATAAATAAATAATGTCATAAGAAAATTTCAGCTAACCCTATTCCGATACTGTGCAAAATACTAAATTATAAAAATAAGCTAACCAAAAACTTACATCTTTATTCCCAATATTTCGTTCATTCGATTGCTGAACTTTCGCAGTCATTAAGCGGAGGCAGAGATGCTATTTTATTCTGTGCTCCATTGCAAAGAATTCGTTGACAAGAATTTAATTTCTTGTTAACGAATTCTCTGTAATGGAGGACGGAGTGAAATAGCATCTCTGCCTCCGCTTAATGCCTGAGGAAATTCAGCAATTGGCTGAATGAAATATTGCGAATAGAAATTTGTGAATATGTAAGTTTTTGTCGAAGAAGTGTTTGTTTATTAAACTTCGGTTCAAGTTTTGTATTAATAAAGTTAAACATTTTATCAATTATTGAACCACTAAAAATTAAGTGAATCAAGAAAATAAATTCACTTTACCACAAATAACAGTAGTGATTTAATAAAATTAATTATTTCGTTATTTACGAGTGGTAAATTGTCTTTTAAAAAATATTGTATGTTTAATTTTAGTCAAATTTTGTGTATTTTGCTTCATATAAGTTTCCATACATAAATAAATATCTTTTCCAAAATTTTATCTATATACCTTGGAACCTCGCTATTCGTACACAATCTGTTCCAGGATGCAGTTCGAATGGCGATTTGTATGAATGGCGAATCATTTTTTCACATAAGATATAATGTAAATTGGATTAATCCGTTCCAGACCCACAGATGATTGCTTAAATAAACCTTTGTAATAATATTTTAAGCATAAAATACATAAAAACTATGAAAACGATATGGTTGATTTCGCCATGCCATACTGAGTTGCCAGGTCAGAGACACGAGTTCCACTTTCAACTTCGCAACGAGTCCTTTTTTCAATTCAATTGTCCTTCTCACTGCTTTCCTTTTAGGCTTGGTTACAAGCCTAAAATAACAATAAAATAGCACAAGTATCACGAAGCTTGCATGGATGATACGGAAGCTAGCACGAGACTGAACTGAAGCGACCGCATGGCGCTGCCAGTAACAAGGTCACGCTGTCCGAATCGCGGGGCAAGCGTACGAATGGCGAGTTGAATTTTACTTGAAAAAGTTGGACGAATAACGAATTGTACGAGTAGAGAGGAGGACGAATGGCGGGGTTCCACTGTACTTTTCAAAATCCAGTGTTATTTTTTTTTAAGTTCCAGAAATGCATCTCTAGAAACAAGTAACTTAAATACAATATTTAAGCTGTATTCCATTTGCTCTGTTGATTTCTGTTCTCCTTTCGAGAACATAACCTGGAAATCTGTCTTACTATGGCATAATGTATTTTCAATTTCGATATGTTTATTCGAACT
>JAFIDM010000002.1:36210720-36227622 GCA_023159025.1 Thereuonema tuberculata
TTTGTTGTTTAGTAATCTGAAATGCTATGATGGATGGATCGAAACTACAACTCATCAGCAATTCAATACTTCAATAACACAGATGTTATTAGAATGGATTGTGAAAAGCGAACAAGTGTTTCATAATAAAACCTTGGTTGCTGTTTTGAATGTCCTTTTTTCCGTTACGAAATTACAGCACGACAACATAAATTTAGATGGAGAAAAAAGACAGAAATCAAATATAGCATATGTTGAACTACAATTCTGATCTAATTTACGTCCCATTTCGTATCCTTCCTTTCGTTTTTAGACAGAACAGTATATCAAAGACATAAAGAAATAAAGAGAATATCAGTAAGAAAGAGGTATCATTTAATTCCAAAGCGAAATGTTGAGGAAAATACAGTAAAAACAGTTATCTGTGATTTTAAATCTTGAGTTTATAAAACCACAGACTTCAAGAGTCAAAACAAATGTTATTGCAATAACATTTGATTTTATCAATTAATTATCAATCAATTTGATTTTATTATCAAATTTTATATTTTTAATCAAAATTCTTAATGGCATTCATTATTCACAGATATTGATTCAAATTGAATTGCAGATTAGTTAATTTCTATTTCACTTCATCTTTAAATGTTTTTTTTTCACCATAAACTCGAAAACCGAAGTGGTTACTAAAATAACTCACGCTTTACATGTTTTTCATATTTATTACCCATCTATAAAAATATCAAAAAATATCAATAAAAAATGAAAAAAGACAAAGCGAATATGTTAAAAAACAAAGGTGAGAATCTAAAAATGTAAACATATTTTCACAATTTCAAGAGTTCCGCCAAAGTCTATCGAGCTACGCTACACTCTTAGTCAGACGTATTTTTTTATCGAATTTAATTAGGAACGAAGATTGACGTAAGAAAATAGGAGGAACTTAAGTTGATTGGAGTTACAAGGACGGAGGTAAAGTTTTCTGAACGAATTAGAAAAAGGGGGAAAAAAAGGAGGAATAAATTATGAGAGAAAAGATTATAATAAGAATCCTAGAAGATCTTTTCGGGCGAAGAAGGAATGAAAAAGAATTTTATCAGAATTGCTACTGATTATAAATGAATACGAGATTCTGTTTGATGAAGAAATAAAAGATGAATTATTATTAAAGTGGTAGTCAGCAACTGCTGTTTGCTGAGAGAGTGTTTGCAAAATGTGCTTGATGTAAGTAAACCTGAACCTAGTTGTAATCACCCATCTGATTTATGTGGTTTCAGTGTGTAAAGCAGTATATTTTTTTTGTGTAATTTTTCATTCATACTATCTTTATGTTTCGTCTGACAGAATTTATTAGAAACTTTCAAAACCTAGTATTCTTAAGCCAAAGCACTTGTTTGAATTAAGAAACTTCAAGAAACACACTCTGGAATTAGTATAAATAAAATAAAAGACATTAAAAATGATGGTAATAAACACCATAATGCAGTTTATTAACAACAAATAAAACCAGAAGACACAACAGAGCGATGTCGAGACATTAATAACAACAATTGTACCTACTGGATAAAGCGCAAAAAACCAACAATGTACGAGTATTTACATAGGAGAGACTCAAGGAGCACTTTAAAGTGATAAAAAACTGGTAATATGAACTAGAATACAGCTTTACATACATAAAGAACAGGACATGAACTTGATTTTGAGGTATCCATTGTGTTGGTCGGCGAATGCGATAAGTATATCCTCAAATTTAAAGAATCTCGTATTATCCTCTTCAATAACCCTTAGAACAATGACAAACTTTCTATAGAACGTGATGTCGCTTATGATTTACATCATTGAGTACTTTTTGTTTGCATGTTTTTGCTTCTGCTTCTCCTTCCCTTCCTCCCCGCACTTCCCCCACCATTTTAACTTTTGGACTCGACTCCACTTGCACTCCATGAACAATCTATCCCACCCTTTTGCATTTGACTCTACCAATCGCATCATTACGATTGGTCGTGAAATTTAGAATCAGTGTTCGAAAAAGGAAACCCAAAGGTTTCCGAAACTAGTCACAATTTTTTTAATGTCTTTTATTTTTATTAATTCCAGTGTATTTCCTGAAGTGTCTTAATTTAAGCATTGACACACGTTAAAATTGCAATAGCCAGAGCATTAATATAATATTGATACAATAAAAATGAAACAAGAAGTTCCTGAAAGAAGTTAAAGCCTACTTTTCTTAATTAGTTGTGCTTAAAATTTCTGTTATTTTATATGTTTCTAAAAATCTGTGGCTGCTGTTAAATTATACCTGTTGAATGTAAATAGTAGAAACTTTTGCATTTGTTTAAAAAAATAATTAGCGTCTTATACATATAAACTCGGTTCTTGGCGTCCGGTGTCGCCTTCCGAAAAAATCTACAAGAAGATTATTTCAGTTCTTCCATTCAAGAGTCCATTCTTCTTCCAGACCCTTATCCTTCATCGATTTATTAATATGGTCCATCCAGGCCTTTCGTGGTCATTTCCTTTTTTGATTTGTTTTGTAATTAAAAGCAATTTTCGATTGTCTTTCATCACCCATTCTTTTAACATGACCATACCAAATTATTTGCTTTTTTTGAAGATCATGTAATATGTTTCCTTTTATATTCATCATTTCTTTGATTCTTTCAATTCTTGATACCCTGCATAATCTTCTTAAGGCATCCATTTATACAATTCTGCTGTAATTCGCATTTTAAGTTGCTTAAATCCAGTGGATTTTAAAAATACCAATGCACGAGGAAAGGGTGGATTAGCTTCACGAATTAAAACCTTTTCGAGGATCGATATATTATAATCATCATTGCTTTGGTTTTAATGTTTTCTATGGGAATTTTTGTAATCTTCACACACTGATTTCTCGACAAGAACTCACTTATAAAAGACTTCAAGTAAAAAATAGACGACTTTGTTCCTGAAATATTTACAGTCCTGGTTTCAAGAAGATTCATTCAACGGTTCAAAAGTTATTAGGCCAACAAACACACAGACTCACGGATTTACTAAGCCTCACTTTAATAAGATAGCAAGCTAAAAAAAAAGGTTAAAAAAAAAACAAAGCACAAAACAAAGGAAGCTTTGTTGTGAATGAGTAGATTCAGAGCTAATCACAGTTATCCAATAAGACCTGGATGTCCACAATAATGAATAGAACTTGACTACGATTGTGAATAGACAACATAAATTTGAAAAATTTCAACACTTCAATGCAACGCATCCCGAATGTAGAAATTTATCGAATCTGATGAGCTTACCATTCCGATAAATCAACGTATATCGGTTGAAACAAACAAGATTTATTAATTAATTAAATGGCTATCGATTCAGGAATTTCCATCACTGCCACGCACACTGATTCGAAACCACTTATTAATGGAGAAGAATTAACTACTACAATTCCACGAAACTCATTAAGTATAGTACGAATTCCTGAATAGGAAAGGAATCTCTGATAATTAACAAAAGGCCTATTAGAATTCCTAAAAAAATAAGCGAGTGTGTGATGTATGTTTATATAACTTATCAAGTTAATTTTGAAATAGAAATATTACGAATGATGAATCTGAAGAAAAGACCAATTGAAATCTTGCGAAATCCCCAACGATAATCTCTGTAGTTAATTAGTTTTAATCAACTCAGTGAAGCCATTTTATTTGACTCCCACCAATGAAATCACTGGAAATGCTCAGTGATGATTGCTTAGCAGTATTTTTCAGATCTAAATATTTTGACTTGTTGTTGTTGTTAAGGCGGTGATACGTGGGAATACCAGTGCTGCAGTAAGGAGGCTCAATTCGGTTGCCATGGCAACAGGACTGCGATCCACCTCACCTATTATTAATAGTGTAATTTGAACCATTCTTCAAAATGGACTCTTAATTTTCAAAGGCCAAAGATCAAAAGATGGCAATCCTTCGATGGACTTCCAAAACGACTGAAAATGGTACTCAATACCGTTTTCCAAACTCTTGCATTTCGTCAGGATTCGAAAGAGGGGCAAAATGTTTCAAAGCAAACTGCAACTACAAGATATTCCGCGGACGTTTCCAAATTACTATCGAGTTGTACGAATAAAGAAACATAAACAAAACTCTTTTAGATCCCAATCAATAATACAACTGTATCCAGTTTTGTCAGGCTATTATACTGTAACATATCGTGAAGTCTTCGAAGTAAATTTAACCACAGCAAATTAATCACCATTGCTGCAAAAAGCTTTTGTGGAATTTTCCTGATTTCCTTAAGTTCACAATTGAAAAGCATTCCGTAAGGATCCTGCGTTGACGCGTTTCCGTGAAGTGATCACTGTCGTCATCCATTGATTAAACAAATCATGTACCAGATCGGTTTACCTGCAAATTTTCGAAATCTGATACCAAGATGGCATTAGATCTGTACGTAGTCAGTTACACCCACTTCCATTTTCTGAGAATTCTTGGTCTTTCCGTCACACAACACCTGTATCTCGTTTCAGCAAGACGAGTAGAATTCCTCAGCATACCTTTACTACTCCAAGATAGTAGGTAACATGATATCAATTAACAAAGGGCGAATGACGTGCTCAGTACACTTCGTAGAAATGTTTGAGGGTAAATTTGTACCCTTGGTACCTCAAATTTTAGTACCTTAAGACGAAGAGAAAGAATAAGACTGGATTTTGTAGACCTTGTTTGTACGTATCTGCTTTCAAGAAGGTATTAAGTTAAAGTTAAAGTTAAAGTTGCGATCAGGCCCAGAGGACCGCGCAATGCAGCTGGAGGGTAGGCTCCAGTGTTCAGAAACCTACGGGACAAAGTTGAGGACGGGGGGTCGGCCCGTCGCTCGCCCGCCTTTAACTCCCGGGAAAGAAACCCGGTACCCATTCTATAGAGGGCTGGGTAGACCCTAGGGCCCGTTTGGAGGAGAAAGAAGCGTGGAAAAATTCCCGTCCTCCACCGAGGCCGGGAATTGAACCCGCTACCTCCAACCCGCAGCCAAGCGCCCTTACCCACTCGGCTACCGGGCCCACTTCAAGAAGGTATTATCTTCTAAAATGATGGAATACTGCTTTTTAGTTTGTCAGGTGTCTTCTCTCCCTTTACGTGAGAATCTTTCACTTTTTCTTCAACTTCCACATTACAGTACAGATTTCACAACTTTCGATAATTTTACAACAATTTCGTATCATAACTACAATGAAATACAACAAACATTGTTGAGCTTTAAAATATAGTCGCAAACTGATAAGCATTACCTGAAATGTGTTACATGATATTGTTAATCATGTTCATTATGTTAAATAGTATTAAAGGTAGCAGAACTGAAATAATACAATTTAAATTATTATTAGTTGTATTTTTTTAGCTGTACAAAACTGTATTAAAAACTTATTTTGAAATGTAAACATTTTCAAGAATAAGTTTACAGCATTCGTTATGTGAGGATTAATATCTTGACTTCATTCTTTTAAGAAATTAAATGCTGAAAATTAAAAGCCAAAACATTATTTGGCATTATTCTTGTTCTATTTTACATTTGTTTTTTACGAAAACATGTACACAAATGCTGTTGTCCTAAAGATTGAAGCGAAATTTTTCATTCTTATTGCAGGAACTGTACTGAACTAATTCTGAAAAAGAAGATCCAAAAGCCAATCAGAAAACTTAATCGAAACTAGCTGTTAATACAACCACTGTATAGCCATAAGCATACAGAAAACATACTCACTGCTAAATTCAGTTACAATACTTCTCACAAATTATTGTATCTTCGCAAGTTATTGTTTGGTCTCATTTACTAACTGATTTCACCTTTAGACATCAATTTCAGTATGTCAGTAATTTATAAATTTTTCACAACTCCTACATTTGTTTTAAATTTGTTATAAATTTTAATCCAACAATATTTTGGAAAAAATCATCTGTCTCCAATTCTGTGGTGAAGAAACATTCTTATTCATGAGGCTCCCTTTCGAGAAAATTTTCTCTTGTCGTGAAGCAAGTCTCGTGATGTAATTTTATGACAGAGATAAGATTACCTTACGACATTCGTGCGAACACAAAGGTTATCATATGAACGTAATTGTTGGATCAAATAGGAATCTACCAAACTCCTACAATACCACAAAACTTAATTTTGTTCGAAGAAGGGAAACATAGAAACAAAATTTCCACGGATTGGTAGAAATCTGAAATCATTTTCATTTCAAGCATCATAAAGTTTAATTCTTGTATTAAAAATACAGTATAACTTGAAAGATGTGGACTCTATTATTTGAAGGATCTTCAGAATTCCATCATGTTCCATTTTCTTCTACTATAAAAGACACTATATTTTCCATTAGAAAAGCAGGACTCATAAAAGTTGACCAGTAAATTATGTCCCATGCTAAGTTTCTTGATAACATTTCAGTCATTCATTGACTAAAGGATTTCTGTTCATCTTCCAATTCTGATAAGTCAATACTGGGCTTTGTCTGAATTCATCAAATGTTCAGTAATTTGTTCATTTGATGAATTCATCAAATGTTTGTTCTTTGGTCTCTTCAGTGAAATATAACAGATACATAAGTTTCCAGCTGTTACAAAGTTACCCAGCAAATCTTTTTTTTTAACAAAATATCCAAATTCGTAGAAGAAAAAAACGTTCGAAATATATAGTACCGTGATAACCATTATATGTTACAAGAGTCTACAAAGGTTGACTCATTTTCTGTCAGGTAAACAACATTCTGAAAAACGTATGTTGTAGCCAAACACACTTGAAACAAGATGGCTGAAACAAGATGGCTGACACCAATGCTATATTTGAGTCAGTATCTACTCATACAGTCTAGTAAATTATTCTGACGATGAAACTGCAATGGTTACAGATTATAGAAGAAACCCTGATAGAGTTACAATATTTATTGAGTTTGCTAATATAGTGTTTGACATAACAATAAGAAGTTTGATGTCTATCGCTTCAATTGATACTAGTTCATCTAATTATTTTTTTAAATCAAATTAATGGACCACTTGAGGATAGGCGGGGCTTCGTAGTTACAAAATACCCGACCAGGCTACTGCTTAGCTTGTAGGATAAAAAAGCCATGTGCTTTGTTTTAACCCGTGTAAATGTTATATTAAAGAAGGATATTCCAAGCGTTTTTACTGAATTATTACAATAGAGAACTGCACAGTACTGAACCATTCCGCCTCGAAATATCAAAAATCAACGATTTGCTGAGTAATCCACACAAGTTAGCCTGTATGTTTGTTTATCCAACAAGATCTCGCAGCATGTGTTTACACGTCATACGTGACGTCGGTAAGGGCGTAAACCTCAAGTGGTCCATTATAACTGCTTTTATTTAATAATTACCTTCCTTGTAAATCAGAAAATCTTCATTGTTGATAACTAATTTGAGGACATTTTTTTATATTTTAATGGTCAATGTTTCCGAACTAGTTAAATGTAGGGTATACTTCTTTAGAATATTCTCGTCAGAATTGTTAATGGTACTTACTTGATCATACAGAACCAAAAGTGAAAGAAGAAATCATATTTCTGATTCCAATGTTATTAATTTACAATAAACTGCTTAGCACTATAGGCATTATATGAGTATTCTTTAAAGAGGAATTCATATTAAGGCCGAAATAAGGGACACATTCAGAATAAAGAAAGCAATAATAAGAAGTCGGATTACACCCAACGTCTGTCCTACCTCTTAAAAATTAATAGCAGACAACGATTGTCGTTTAAGAATGAAGAATAACTGCAAATTTAAAAAAGTATTTTCTTAAAAAGATAAAAAAAAAGCGTTCCTAAAAAACTTAGGCTTATGCAAGCTATAATAAAACTGACCACATACAAGAAGCTGTAAGGTATTTCAATCAAATACAAAATTAATTTAAATTAATATGTAATAAAAACAATTTTTTTCTGATAACAGCATTTTCAATTAAAGTTGGAAAAAATTACAAATATACACATAACAAACAAAATCGATTTCACAAAATAATAAAAAAAAGAAATATCAAGCACTTATATTTTCTCCATAAATATATTAAACTATCTAAACAAAATTACACTGAAACACACAGAAATAGATGCAACATTTACCAGGAATTCGGTAAGCATCTTCAATGATGAACATAAAAGTAAAAAAGATAATTATTTTAATTAAACATTAATAACATCAGAAGATAAAATTTAAATTATATACATTTATAACTGCACTAGCTATTCTAAAATAATGAAATGCATAAGAATTTTGAAAAAGTTTTGTTTTAAAAGATAACTTTTGAATGTTTAATAAATAAATGTTGTTCATATATTTATGAAGAAAATATGTGTGAAGTTACAAAACAAAAAAAACGTAAACAATAATTTTGACAGAATTGAGGATAACTGTAAAATAAAATCTAAAGAGGAAGTTCGTCTTTCCCATTTTACTTAGACTGACTATATTATTCACATTTGTTTTCAAATAAGTTAGCAAAACAAAACAAAACAGGATATCTATATTTGATAATAAAGAATAGCATTTCTGTTGTTGTCAAAACACATACTTGAGACGAATTCACTATCTAGATCTATTTGAAAACTGTTCGTTATTTTTGGAAGTGTTTATATGACGTTAAGTGAACACGATGTTATCTAAATGTAGAAGCACAGCTTTGGTAGTTAAAAAATATCAACAACGTAAAGGGCACAGAAAAGCCACTTGCTCTCAACTGACTATACGTTGTATGGTTTGAATCATCCTATTATAATCAATACGTGGGCGGCAGTTGTGGATCAATGAGTTTTCTCTGCAAAACATTGAAGCTTACGCTTGCTCTATTGTTATATTGCCTGACAGATACATGCACTGCAGATATGCGAATATAATAACAGAATTCAAAATAAACTTATTTGCCAAATCCTGTTTTAACAGGTTATGAGCAATTCACATGATTATTTATTTTTGTTTTTAGTCCCTTAGATTTTAGCTTCAAAAAAATGGTAATGATATCTGTGGTTTGCCTTATTTTATTTTATTTCATTCAAAATCAGAACGTTGAAAAAAGATAAAATAATTAAAACTAAAGCCTAAAATTTCGATATTTTTTACCTTAATGTAATCGAAAGTATTTAACAAACAAAATCAGAAATGTATTGCATTATTTATTTTATTAAATTTGCATAATTGTGTAACGTCACATTCACATGGTAGTCACGGATTAAATGACTATTTTAAAATTATTTCTAATAGGGCAAATTTTATGCCAAAAGAGTGATTTCTATTCCTATATTTAATGCCAGGCTTCGAAAATATCGAGATTTTGTTTAATAAATCATGACAGCAACTTTTATTCATGTGACATTCGAACTATTCTGTGAATAAGCAATCACGTAATAGGCCTAACAGTGATATATCAACATGTCGCCGCCATTAGGGGGTTTGTTTTATTAAAACAGGGTCGTTCTAAAACTTCCCTAACAGTTACTGCGAACACTGTTCTCAATTTCCAATTAACAGAGAAACCTTGGAAATAGGAATTGGCCATTTTAAGCCTATTCCCCTACCGCCAATCAACGTGGCTTCTGAGTCAATGACACCATCCCGGCTTCGTTACAAGCGACGCCGTGAAGCCGTCAGCCAATGCCGGCAGGGGAAGCATCGAAGGAAACAGTCTCTCCTAACATACGCGGAGGACGAGAAAAAAGAAAACCTCCTGACAACCAAGCCCCCGTTTCCAAAGACCCCAACTATCGTTTATGATACAAAATGGGTAATAGGAAAACCCTCACCTTCTCATAAGTCTCCCCATCACCTCACACCATGGCATGGTCGATGAGCGGTTGCCGGGAACCAACCGGCTTGCAACAGACGGGGCCGACGCTAAGTGATGGCAGGTGGCTTATCGATCGGTTCTCCCTGCCCCCACCCGCTCTCTCCAACCTGCTCCCATCCCCCCTTCCTACCACACCCTCACTTCACAATCCCACTCTCTTAAACAGGGATCGAGCGTAAGTGTTCTACTTCCCATTCCCGCTCGATTTAAAAAGGTGGTATTTTTACAAAAACAAAAATGCCATTGTAAACATTTCGTGTTTCTATTTTTTTCCCAATGATGGTTGTGCAGTTAATCATTAAAACTTACTCTAATGAAAAACATTTCATTTAATATTCATTCCCTAAAAACAAATTACTTAACCGTAAAAAATCATGGCATTATAGAACTCATCTATCAATGAAAAAATTAATTTAATACAAATAATTAAAAATCCGAGCAGTTCCGGTCAAACCCTCTTTAATCATCTTTACCAGGAAGTCTTTGCTTAAAAAAAGCATTTCTTTCTTTAATAGAAGATATTTTAATTATTTTTATTAAATTATGTTATTTTTTAAAATAAATGATTATGCTTCGAATATCATAATTCTTTAAAATAAATTTAAGTGTTATTAGTTTTATTATTATTTTATTAAAAATTAAAACAATTAGTATAAAATATTTTTTTTTCCAAAATTAACAAAATATAAAATCAAAAAATTAAAGTAAGGTAAAACTGATAGATTAAAAATGGAAGAACGTCTTTTTTTTTATTTATTTTTTTAATTCGCTTATTTTTAAAAATTAAAAAAAAAAAGGGTACCAATCAAAAAAATGTTGTAAATCATATTATAAATTCTTTAAATATAGTGTTTACTATAGTTGATACACTACATAGATTTAAACATATTCCACATTTTATTTTGTTTTCTAGATATTTATTTTTATATAACTTAGGTCTCAATACTATTAAAAAAAAAAGATAAGTCGTTTAGTTAATTAATGTATACTTCAATTTAATAACATATAAGGATATGTAGGGGAATTTCTATGTACATTTATTATTAATCTGAGTTTTCGACCTCAAAGGGGAATGTTTTCAGCATTCACTAGCGCAATCAATACACGGCAGCAGCAAGGATTGAAAAGAAAATTTCAGAATCTGAGGCTATATCTTAGAAATCCGTAAGCGGTTACGTACAAACTCGGTAACATCAAAGCAATAACGTTAAGGAGTTACAATCATAGGCAAGGATCAATATCGATTACAATTCAGTTCAAAAAAGAATATAAAAAGGGTGATGCAATTCCTATTGAATTAATCATTCCAGGTATTCCAGCGACATCTACTGTTGAAAAACTGAACTGTTGTAATCTCTTCGTGAATAAATGTTTCAATAATACCATGATCTACATTATTATAAATCTTTTATCTTCAATAATAATAGGATTATTATTATTGCAAGTTCAATTTATAAACTTTTTTTACTTATACTTAATTTTACTTATTAGTTGATTTGTTTGTTTTTTTAATTTTTTTTTTAATAATTTCTGAAAGGTGGACGTCCTAGCACGATTAAGAGTTATGTCATTTCCTTATAAAGCAAAAAACATACTTTGATAAAAGCAACTTACAGGTAATATAATATAATATAATATAATATAATATAAAATAATATAATATAATATAAAATGTATAAATAGTACAATACGAAAGTCCATGAACTCCACTGATCTACTTAATTCAAAAGTTAACTGAACAACCACGAAACATTTCTAAGAATTTCCAAAAACAATTGAACTTAGAAATGTCACGTGATTACATTTAATGCACATACATAACATATAAGAAATTGTTTGAAAGAAAATTAGCAGGAAAACATAAATACTATTCTAACTACTAATATCATTCCAATTACTACTTCTAAATTATTAGTTATTTTTTTGTAATTTTAGAAAATATATACTTACTTCTTATCGCTGCGTTAGCATAAAAATTGAAAATAACAATTTAGAGAATTTTAATAATAAAAATAAGGTAATCTTAATATTTTACACAAAATAATCAATGATGGTAATTTTGAAACATAAATGAATTTTTTTCGACAAATTATAAAAAAAGTAATTTTAATACTTTTTTATAATTATATTAAACAAAAAAAAGTTTATATTAAATATTTATTTTTTTTATTTAATATACTTGGTGCAATAATTACTGTTAATTACTTATGAATATCAAAGATAATTTTCTAATTTATCTATTTGAGCTAAGGAATACAATGTTCACTAATAAACTTAGATTTAAAAAATTCTCAACGAAACATTCTTCAAATACTTAAAACAGGCTAGAAATTCAGGCTTTGATGAGGGAAAGATCACAGATTCAATGTTGATGTAACTCACCAAAATGGCAACCTCAGATAGTATTTTTATATAACTATAACTAATTTCTACCAAATGTGAAGTCTAAAGTTGTTTAATATTTCTTTAAAGAATAGAAAAATGCACAACAAAGGTTTACATATTAACATGAAAAAAGTTAACAAAAATTAAAACCTTTATCTGTTTATTTAATGAGTTAAAAACATTTTTTTTTAATCTTATAATCAATCGGCAGCTAAATAGCATGAAAAACTCCTTATTGAAATTTTTTCCTTATTTTTAAGAAAAATGAATAAAATTTCAATGAAATTCACTCCAATTTAAAAAAAATACTTAAAAAAACCCTTAAACAAATAAAAAAAATAATAATAACAATGAGACAAATAAAGATAATTATTTAAAAATCTTTCTAATACTCTACAATACATTGTGAAGTTTAATTTTCTTTTTGCAATAATACTATCTATAGTATTACTTAATTGTAAAAAAAAAACTCATTACATCTAAATTGTATCTGTTATATTTTCCAATGCATAAAGAAATACGTTAAACATTACATTGGATGGGCCAAAAAGTTCTTGCTTTTTTTTTTTTAATTTTTTTTTTAAGTTGCTGCAGTAGCGCTTAGAGGTCGTTAACATCATTTTGTTAGATTGTATTGTGACAGCTGTCTTTATCAGCTTGCATTTAAAACAAAAACTGATCAAAATTGGTGAATTTTGTATCGGCAATTTAATTTTGAAGATGGAAGAAAATAAATATGCAAGACCGCATTTTTCATTGGTGACCAGACAAAAACTGTTACAGCGTGGCTGGGAAGTTCTCGTTCATCAGCCGTATTCACCAAACATTGCACCTTCGGATTTCCATTGATTTCAGCCTTCATAAAATTCTCTTAATGGAAAAAAATTCACTTCCCTGGAAGACACCAAAGGCATCTGGAACATTTTTTTTCAAAGATAAAAAGTTTTGGAAAGATTGCAGAAGAGGTGACAATGAAAATGGTGTCTTTTATTTTACTTAAAAACGAACAAACGTTTTGGCCAACCCAATATATAGATTATAATGTGTAGAATACGGATAGTAAGTATAATATTATTATAAATAGTAAATATAATAATAATATTTTAAAAATGACATGTTTAGTTAGATATATATTTCGTTGATGATGATAATATATTACTTATAAGATATACGGCCCAAATATCGCCCAGGTTCCTAATACCGCCCAGTGCGATGTAGGACGGGATAGTGATGCTATCAGGCGGGAACCGATGGAAACAATTTGCCATTCCTTTCATTAGCACGCTAACGGGTGTTAGTTCAACCCGTTTAGTTTTTGTGAATTCTTGAAGTTTTTTCGTTCTGGTAAAGTTATGAAACTACTGTTTCTTTAAGTACAGCAGCTTATGAATTATTGATGCCATCATAACCATCTAATATCGTGAAATAGTAAAAGAAATAACCTATCTGTTAACATCTTCTGTAACTTGTTAGAGGTAGCCAGTTTGTCTGTAGCATCCGCCATATTGACAAGCTAGAGAGTGCCCAATATCGCCCACCTCGTTGTTCCATATATCGCCCACTGTGCGATATTTGGAACTTCTATTTATACATTTTATTTTGGTTTATTACAGATGTCTCAACGTAAGACATGCGACAGAGTCAAGATGAAGGAAGCTGTCAGAGCTGTAAAAAATAAAGAAATGGGCCTTCTGAAAGCTTCCAAAACATTTAATGTCCCACTCTTGTGAGTGGGTCACCATTCAAAAATGCTCTAATGAATTCTCTCAGCAAAAGGAAATTAAGTCCTAAGGGGCTGAACTTAGAAGATCCAAAGAAAAAGAAGCTCGCAACACCTAAAAGTGCAAAAAAACAAAGCATTTAATGGTGTGGGCGATATTTGGAATACTTTCACAAAATTCAAAATATGTCTCTTGACAGAACAAAAATTGAGGAAAAATAAAAAATAATAGTTGTATCTATTATTGGTTCAGGAACATGTAAGTGAAGGTTAATATGATATATTGTAATTGTTTGAAGCCACTGAGAAGATAAATGACAAGAATATGTACAGGTTTTCTTAGATGGGCGATATTTGGGCCATATACCTTATATTAATATATGATGAATTAAAAAGGATAGAAACTTCAAACTACATTTTCTGATTTGGAAAAGAAAAAAATATACATGTTTCCACTAATATGCCTGAGTTTACGGATTTTTACGTCAATTTATTAGAATATTTAATGCCACAATGAATTTTACTAGATTGACACAAAATGACTATATTTCTTTTTCCAGACAAAACAATTAATTTGGAATAATTATATCATGAACAGCATTGCTAAGATAAATTCCTTCAACTGTATACATAAAATCTTCCTACTCACTGCTTTAATTTTTATGATTACTCTTACAAATATTAAAATAACTTATTGTTTATTATAAACTATGCTTAATGTAATAAAGATCAATTTGGAATGGATTTAACATTTAGTTTCATTTCCAAATAATTCCTTTTCGTGGAAGTTATTGATTATTAAATATAAATCTCTCAACGACATGTGATCTTATGAAACTTTAAAAGACAGCCTACTATTTATACAACCTAGTTGGATTTTTTTTATTCATCTGTTATCAATTTCAATTAATAACCTCAACTTATAAAAATATTTATAAATTCTATTAAAATGTGAGTTAAATTTTAATATTTTAATAAAAATTGAGCTCTCGATCAATAAATACATTTTTTTTGTTATATACAGGAAATATACTGTATACGAGTACAAAAGTACTGTATTCGGGCATACAAGACGCACTTATGTTGTTGTGAGAAATTTTCGGAAAAAAGAAGTGCGCAATTACGGTAATTAAGTTATGTATAATTTAATTAAAATAATGTACTATATTCGGTTCACTATATCTGTGGAGGCATATAAACACAGAAAACTAATCGTTATCATTTCCTTTCTTCACTAGGGTTATTGCTTGGTCGATTCTAGAATGTCGTTGTGAGTTGCTCCCGTTGTTATATCGTATTCGTCCTCACGCTACAATGTTGTATATTTACTACTAGCAGCAAAGCCTGTCGGACGACAGGCATAAAAAAATCTGAAAAATCATTTTATTATCAACTATCAAATATAAAGTAAATGTAATTTAAATACTGTGCTAACTTATGAACGAAGTTTCTACGGCAAAAATGGTTTTGAGTTTCGAAATCAGCGTAAACAACTGAGTAAGTATGCCAAATTTCATTAAAATCGGTGCAGTGGTAACAAAATTATTTGGTTTTGAACGTATGTTTGCAGTTGTCTAGGTCAGTTTCCAAGGATAAAATTTCATGGAAACAACATGGAATGACAAAATGAACTAATATTTCATCCCATTTGAGTACCCTTGATTCAATGGTACCATTGAGACCCTTGGATCTATCTTAATAGCTTAATTATATCGAGTTACAGACAGACGAGCAGACAGACAGACGAACTTAGCCAATTATATAAGTTGATCTTTGTTGGTTTTTAACAATATTATATTTTTTTATAATTTATTTATTTTCGATTTCCTAAATGTCTGTTTTGAAGCACGTGCAATTGTATTTTTAACTTCATTTGTTTTGTTTTTAACAGCAACTATGTTCAAACCAGTAAAAGGAACTAACACGGAGTAACTAATGCTCAGTCGTTCACCATATATGGAGCTTCCACGTTCCTTCAAAGATATAGTGAACGGACTATACGTATACTATCAGCTATCCATCACATATACCTGAGCATACAGTACTGGAGGATCTATTAATATTTTAAGAAGTAGGAGTGGGTGGGGAAGATTAAAGCAACCGTACTCATATTTTAAGTTGGACCTTAAATAAGGAATAGTTACAAAATTTTTAAGAAAATCTGTCTAACATTTTAGCGATGGATTCAGGGATCATGAAGAGATGGGAAGGGTGGAGACCAAATACGTTATAATTTCATGGAATCCGTCTAGTCGTTTAAACGTAATGCTCTTATAAACAAACAGACAAATGGACGATTAAAGAAGAAAAAATGCTTAAATGAAAACAGTAAGATTTCAGATGCAAAGCAAGCTCAGTCAATTATTTTTTTAATATATATTAGCAAACCTGTGATCACGTGATCTTGGATTCTCAGATAATTTTCTCCCCACCCGTGATCGCGACTCGCGAGCACGTCTCGGAGACTTCATGCTCGATTGTAAGTCACTTCATTTCCGGTTGACCCATAAAGATAAAAATGAAAATGTGATATCTCGAAGACCGTTTGGATGTTCCGGGACGTCCGGTTGACCAACATAGACAAAACTGAAAATGTGAACATCCTAATACTAAACCTAACATTCGCCATCTTATTTGTATTCTGTGTCTTATGGTTTCGGAGAGGATAGGGCCAGAAAAAAAAAATCACCTGTTCTTTCATGTATATAGATAAACTTGAAGGAACCTTTTAGGCTATGCAGATCTCTTTGGGACGTCGAAGGTTAGGCTCCCAACAATTCTCGATACACTGGTTCAGGATCCGATGTCCTCCCGCCTTAAACCCCGGGAAAGAAAACCGGTTTTACAGAGATCTGGTTGAACCCTGTGGTCAGTCTGGAGGAGAACCGATGGAAAAATTCCCGATCTCCGCCGGGAATTGAACCCTGGTCCTCCAACCCGCAGCCTCGTGTCTACATCACTGGACTACCAGTCCCACACACACAC
>JAFIDM010000002.1:36227722-36261090 GCA_023159025.1 Thereuonema tuberculata
CACACACACACACACACACTCACACACACACACACACTCACACACACACACACATAAACAAAAAGGTTAGTTAAAGTAAAGATATACATAAATCTTTAATTTTAATTTACCTTTTAATTTCTAGATTCCATTAACCGTTTCTGAAACATGAACGTCAATATGACGTTTATGTTGCAGAAACGGTTAAAAATTTCAATTAATAAGTTTTAATTGTAAATGAAATCTAGGAATCTAGAAATTAAAAGTCGTTTTAGTGATAAGCACAGAAATAAACTAAATAATTTATAAACTAAATTGAATTACGAAAATTTTTCCCTGCTTCTTACAATGGCAATCTTAATTTAGAAAAGAAAAGATTTCTTTCAGTGCAATTATGAAATTAATACATAAATCGACTGCCTGAGGAGAACAGACGTAATAGAAACATTTCAATAAATAGAGTCAAGGACAATTGATTAGTTTTAAGAAAACCAGGATTAAACTTTGCAAATCGCCTAAATAGCAAAGGTTGTTGTTTTTTCTTGATCTCGGTGAAATGAATTGCGAATGAGAAACAGGAAGGGATGTTCACTTAAAGATCTGCGAATGGAGCCCCAGGAGGAACATAAATATTCAAGCAGATACATTCAAGATGGCGATTTTAAAGGAAAAACGGTTCCGTTAAATGAAAAACCAACGGAAAAAAAATAAGATTTCCTTTCAATTTTTCCTTCCAAAAGAAAGAAAAACAAAACAAACAAGTGCTGATCAAATTACATTTTCTTTTTTCTTGTTCTGGTTTTCTGAACCAGACTTCTTTTTTTTATTTTTAAAGGCAGACTTTAGTAAATATACAAACAAACCTTCCTTGCTCGTTAAACTTTGAACTATCAAAAATATCAAAGATTCAAATGGGGTTTTTTTTCGTATTACCTTTTTTTTCCCTTCTATAAATAATCTCAAATTTGGGTTCGAAGAAAACTCGACATTAGGGAGTCTGATAACCCTACCTACGAAAGACCATGGTTGCATCTAGAGTCTGTGTTGAATAAGTGTTGAATTGCGTATTCAACACATTTTAATACAGATTTATATTAAAAATTAAGTTTATTTCTGAATCACTCTATACTTGATCGTTTCTAACAAAGTACAGGGTGATTCAGAATAAACTTAATTTTTAATACAATTCTGTAGGCCGCAACATCCGGTTAAACATCCAAATCATTAAAGGACTGCCGCAATATCGCTTTAAAGAAAGAAATCTATATCTATCACGACACAATATGGCAGTAAATGTACTGTATATTAAATCAAGAAATGTCAAGAAGAAATGTCAAGAAGAAGAAGAAAATGAATAGGAAGAGCAGTGGAACCTCCACGACTATAAACTAAAAACAAAAAAACACATTAAAAATAAAGAAAAAGAAAATCCATGTTCTGGGCTCTGCCAGCCTCAAATGAATTTCTTACGGCATCTAAATAAAGAAAAAATGCCTAAAAGATATGTAAACATATTAAAATTTGAGACCAATGTTCATCTGACACCTCAAGACAAGCCTGTTTCACGCTTATTAGGCGATCATCAGTTGAGGGTAGTCAGAATGAACTTTTGCAGGTCTCATAACGGAGGTGACTTAGAAGTTGAATAGGAAGATTCTTAAAACGATCAAATAAAACAGCTTAAAACGATCAATACAAATTATTAAGTGCTAGCCTACGACGCTCGAGATACGATCATTTTCAGTTACGACGAAGGTCCCACAAAACCTTCACTTTTCGACTTGCATCCGTCAAAGGTGTTAACTGGTTCTAAGCGTTTCTGTGTAAACAAACTGATTAAGTTGCCAGTGGTATAATGGTACTGAATATATCAAATTTTAATAATATATATATTTATAATTGTATAGAACAGCATTGTATAATTATAATAAACAGTTATATACCTTTATAGGTACGTATTTTTTATTGTTGTATGTTCTGTAAAAGTCTGCTTTTACTGCAGAAATATTTCCCACTGTAAGCTATTTTTTTAATTGTCATTTTTGCTTAAAGTTAAAGCTATACCCAAACAGGCCATACAGGCCCACGGGTGCGCGGGAGGTCAGGCTCCCGACGTTTCTTGACCAACGGGACTAGGATGAGGTCGGGTGGTCAGCCCGACGCCCGCTAATAAGCTCGCCTTTAACTCCCGGGAAAAAAACAGGTACCCATTCTACAGAGGGCTGGGTAGGCCCTAGGACCCGTTTGGAGGAGAATGGAGCGTGGAAAAATTCTCACCCTCCGCCGAGGCCTGGAATCAAACCCGCCACCTCCAACCCACAGCCAAGCGCCCTTACCCACTCGGCTACCGGCCCACTTTCCTATATTATAGTTATTTAAAAATACTGAGCATGTTTTGTGTCTGCAGTATTTTGCACGTTACATGTTATCTATAAAAATAATTCAAGTGTGACTTACTACTCTACTGTGTACTGTAAATCTGATCTGTCATATGCAATTTTCGGCTTACGACTAAATCGACTTACGACTTATTGATCTTAACGCCATCGTAAGTGGAGGTATACATGTAGTATTGCTTTTACTCGAAGAATTTAAATTTAAGAAAAATTGGTAAAATTTTTACGAATGTTAATCAAGTGTAATTAATGTAGGCCAACACACTGGAATACTATAAAAACAACGTAATAAAAATTATAATAGAGATACCAGACTGTCCTTGTGGTACGGAACGAAACGTCTAGCACGTCCTATTGTAATTTTTATTAAATTGTTTTTTATGGTACTTAAGTGTGTTGGCCTACGTTAATTTACGTTATAACAATTACAAAAATTAAAACAAATCACAAGCAAGACATACTTAGTCTGAATCTTCCTACATAAAACATTGTGGATGACCTTGTGATTACGTGATCATTTTAATTTTCATGAAATCACTCCTGTCTCATCTTTTTTTTTTTCCTCTTACGTCACTTCCTCCCCGCCCCCTCAAGTTTCTTGTAGCCTGATAAAATTGATTATCACTATAAAGATAAGCGTAGAAAAAACATCGTTCGCGATTAACACGTATTATTGCCAGTTTTTTGTTGTTTTTTTTTTGGTCAGGATAATTTAGTTAGACTAATCTTAATACAAATTTGTATTTTATATTTCCGTTTCAAATATAGAGTATATTTAGTGTAATAATAGTCTCATAATAATAATAATAATAATAAATCTTATTTGGATACTTTAAGTTGATGCCAAATCACGTAAGGGGAGTTAGAATACTTTTAGCTGATTATGCAGAGTTAGGATAGACTGATAATAAACATCAGAAACACTAATTCTGAGAAAATCTTTTGATGTGTGAAATCGTTTCACTTTTCTTCGACAAATATATTAAGTAAAAAAAAAAAATCCTCCAAACAAAGTATAGACACAAATAATGAGGAAGATTGTAAACCAGAAAATCGATAAAAAATTCGCCTAGTTTCACTCCTGGCCCTCATAAACATCACTTTATCGTTTTCTTATGTTTTCTCAGAATCAGCCACATAGACCTCGAAGTTAACTGTTTGTTCAGCAGAGCTACTAAGTAAAGAAAGTTGTTTGATTCCAACATACGGATCTTTTGAGAAATATCAGAATAATAGTGTTGTTATTGTTTGTTTGTTTCTGTTTTTGTTTTTTTTGTTTTTTTGTTTTTAAGAAATTCTGAAATTAATAATTACCAATTATATTATATTCGTAACAGTTCAGCTGCAAGAAATAATGGGGTGTCTTCAATAAGGAAGAAAGGAAGCCATAAACTTAGTTAAAATGATAACAATAATTTACAAGCTAACTTTTCATTAGGTTGCAAATGAATCAAAAAACTGCTTTTACATTATAAGAAAAGTCTACGTTTCGGGTTAATAATTTCAATAAATGAAATCGTATACTAAAACTGTTATCCTAATATACGCTGGTATCTTTATCAGTTGGAGTAAGCCTTAATGAAAGAAAACGGATGGAGATTTTTTTTTTTTTTGGAATCATTTACGATGAATAAATATATAAGTTAGGTAAATAAATAAATAAATAAATATATATTTTAAACTAAATCCTTTTTAGCAACCCCATGTTGTGCGAAGCTATTAGAAAACCAGTGTCTCTGTTAAACATCCTTTTCAGCCCAAACTGGAAGTCGGAAACCCCTAAGTCATATCTCGTTGGACTCTACACGGCCTGGAGGTTTGACGAAAATCCAACTTTCCGTTCAGGCCATTTCCAGTTTTCAATAGCCATTGACGACTCAGGAAAATAGTGGTACTGGACAAAACTGGTAACTGGATCTATCTATAGTAAGAACGAATTTAATTGGCAACTTCAGATCCAAGAGGGCCACTGGCCATTTACCCAAGTGTCGCCCGCTTGGTGCAAAATGGGAGTCTAGACATACTAAATGAACTCAATGCAGACATCGCTTGATGTAGTACCAACGCAAGCAACTGATAAATTGTAAATAGTACGAGGTAACTTTATTTTGTTACTACACAAATGTGAATTGTCTTGGTTAAGTTTGTCTATTTAAAAGATGAAATGATTTACATGATGAATTGACAGCTTTTGCCATGTATTTTTCATCTCTAACAAAGTAAACTGGTAATTAAAGTTAATATTCAGTAACTTGAAAGATTCTAACATCACGATGAAAGTTTTAACATGTCATAAACAATGAGTTCGGCCGTGCCGGTATGGTCGTGCGGTCTCAGGCGTCGGTCTGCCGTGCGGCCTGTGTGCCGGTACCCGGGTTCAAATCCCGGTCGAGGGCATGGATGTTTTATCTTTCTTCTTCTGTGTTTCGTCCGTTTCTCCCCTGGGACTTACTATCTCAGGGTTATTTCTGGACGGGATGGGAATCTCATACCCCCTCTGGATTTTCTTAGCCTCACCCTGACGTTGTCAGGTAGGGCTAGTCTGTGGTCCATAGTTGGCCAAAGTCGATGAAAGGAAGGAAAGAATGAGTTCTTTATTTCAAAATAATAACAAAAGCTTTGAAATAACAGGAAAAAAGCAGAATGTTTAAGAAGAAAAATATCAAAGCAAACAATCTGTAATCATGTGCGAAATAAATATTTGAATGGTTTTTAGATAGTGTCAAATGATTGTTGATGAACTAACATATACTGTCGTAGAAAGTTGCCCATAAAGGGGAATAAGATTAAGTTGATTAAAGTAAGCAAAATCTAAAACAATGCAATTAGATATCAGATGCTGAACCCTGTGATATCCTGTCTTTACAATCTTGTTGTAGATAAGATATTAAACTTATTACAAAAATGCTGCTACGGATTTTTTTAACTAAAATCCGTAAGTAAAGTAAAACGTAAATACTTAATCATAAAATTCCTAACGGAATTCCTTTTTTTTTTTCATTATTAAAGAAACAGCGTTTAATATTATTATGTAATTCTATTATTACCATAGATTCTTATTATAACGCCCTTGGCTACAGATGGCTCAAAATCCTGGAAAATTGAGCAGCACTGTACTACAGAAAATGTAGGTAATAAAAGAAGTCAAAAGAAGAAGAAAAATACAATAAAGGGAAAGTGGTTATTTTGCTATTCTTATAAAGATATTTTATTAAAATAATAATCTGTAATCATTCTTTAAAAGATAGAAAAAGTCAAAACAATTTCACTTAATTGTCCTTTTTTTTAATAAAAACAATTCGGTATAATTTTTAATCTTAATTGTTCTGTTATTTGTAAACTATATTAATAATTTTTTGGGGGGGGGGATTTGGTTGAAATTTAGCTATAACGTAATTTTTGTAAATTTACTTAATTTTTTTTTATATATAATTTTTATTAGAAAACTTGTTGATAAAAAATTATTATCAGTAAATCATAAAATATTAAGTGAATATTTTAAGTATATATTATGCAGCCAAAAAAATAAATAAATAAATAAATAAATAAATAAATAAATAAAATCACAATTATTGGAATTTATACTGAAATTTTGTTAAGACTTATATTAATGTTTTCATAACACGAATTATACGTTCTTGATAGCATGTTCTTAATGAAACATCACCAAATAACTAAGTACTGTGGAAACATTAAAAATCAGTTTAACTGTAAAAACACCAAAAACTGAATTAAGTTAAGAACTATACAGCTATTTCATGTTGAACAAATGGATTTCATACCGGATAAACTCATTGTCTGAGGAATTTTTGCACTCCGGGATGACATACACACAATATTTCGGTACAGTACCTCGGGCCTTCTTCAGGAGATGTAGAGTATTACATTAAGCCGGACTTCAAGCCACGTAAACAACTTATCCGAAAAAACTGGCAACAGAATTGGCCAGGCTTAATGTAATAATCTACATTTCCTGAAGAAGGCCCGAGGTAATGGACCGAAATATTGAGTAATCTCACCCCGGAGTGAGACAATGAGTTTATCCAGTATCATATCCCACTCCTCCTTCAGAACTTTATGGGATTTAAGATTTTTCCACATTTTATTGATGTGAAAATTACAATGATAGCTACCATCAACAGGCTGTAGGGAACAGGCTCCCAAGACGAGCGGAAGTTGTGAGGTGAGTTTCAAGCTTGCCCGCCTCTGATCGCCGAAAGAACCGGGACCCTACTTCACAGAAATCTAGATTAACCCAAGGAGCAGTTGCGGAGATGAAAAAAAAAATGAAAATCCCCCCGACCTCTTCTCGAACCCTCTTCTCGATAAGAGAGATAAAAAAATGGCTTAAAGATATTAAATTTTAAAATTAAGTTTAAGTAAAATCACTTATTCATCATTTATTGTTAATTTTCGATCATTTACTTTTGTTTCACTTTTTCAAGCTCAATTGAAAACTTCTACAGAAACTGAATTTTAATTTTTTTCTACAATGTATAAGTGGTAGTTTTACAATTTGCTTTTCATTACATTTTCGTTATTTTAATATATATTCATTCATTTTTTTAATACAGAAATATAGAAATAAATAAGCGTCCTCGAAAATTTTAAAGAAATGGAGAAAATGTGTTTTGTTTTAATTTTAATATAAATATTTTTATTGTAAATAAATAAATAAGAGCTGTCGCTTTCAGTAATTAAATTTATTATTTAATACTTATTAATCTTTTTATTTGCCATTATTTTTTATTCCATATTTCCAATATTAAGAAGCGGAAAAAAGATACCTGATAATTTATATTAAGTACTAAAATTATATTCACTAAGATAAAACTTAAAAATTTTTAAATTTAGTTATTTAGAATTCCTAAGGTTATGTAGCAACTAATCACAGAAGTCATTTCGGCTTTTTTTCTTCCTTTTCAATCTTTATTAAACACAGAGAAAACCGAACAATAAATGACGAATCTTGATAGGAAGTTTCATTAAGTCAAGGACTCTTCTCGAAGGTTTATTAAGAGAACTGCCGCTGTCTCCATGCATAAACAAGAAGCGAATTTTGATTGGGTGATTCCACTTATTTGCAATACAATCCAGAAATAGTCAGAGATTTACTATTTTCTATTTAAAAAAAAGAAATAGTAAATGTCAAAATTCAAAGTGAAAATAACGATTAGAATATATATTATAAAGCTTTAGGAGTTATTGTAGGCGTTTATTAATTCGTAAAACACATTACCATAAATAAATATAGAAGTTTGCTTAAAAACCCTTCGTGAATCTGAAATCCCTTTGACCTTTCGCTATCTGTTCTACTTTTTTTGAATGCAAATACCTCTACGTGCACCTTCTGATAGCGCGGTCCTCGTTAAATTGCACTATACTTAAAAAAACAACAACCCATTCTGCAGGGGAAATCAAATAGTTAACAGGTCATTTAAGTATTCAATGAAATGAAACAAAATCCTATTATTTAACTTTCAAAGTAAATTACATCACGTATTTGAAATCCTTCTTTATATCGATTCTCATATTTCAGTAAATATTGCATACCTTTCTCAAAAATTGGTGTATTTACAGAATGCAGAGAGTTTCTTGAAAATACTGTTCGGCTATCTACAGTATCAGAAATATATCTTTTACCAAAATTCTTGGACAAAATCCTCATTTATAGAAAACCGAAAAAAAAAACCCGCAAAAAAAAAATCATTTATGAATTCAAAGGAATGATAAATACTGTACTTTCAAAATTTGTGTACATAAAATATTAGGATATCGAGATCAACAAAAATTTCGTTTCCAATTTTTCTAATAAATCTTTCAAAATTTCATAAAGAATTGCCTCAAACTACTTTTAAACATGTAGGCCTAATAGTATTGCTATTTACAGTCTGTTCTCAATGCTTCTATGCTCTTAGAAAGAATTTGGATTAAAATAACCAGGAAACAATATCTAATAAAACCTGATAAAGACCAATTGAAAACTAGTTACATTTTATTTCATTAATTTTAATCATTAATAAAGATCAATAGTTGAATGTTCTACAAGCTTTACTCCAATTTTATCTGAAACACTATCCTAAGCAATAATATATAAAATAATGGTCACCTTGTACATACTTAGTAAATATTAAGTTGAATGTTACTTTGCATGTAAGCGTGGTGCCAGTTCGAATTATTTTACATTACATTCAACAAAACAACATCACTATTGTGCCATTAAAGTTAAGACAGCAGTGAAACTTCAATAGCTATTGCAGAATATGGTCAGCCACTTGATGTACAAGCCTAAACCTTGAGAGCTGATTTTTAAGTTATGTATAACTTATGTATAAGTATCCTAATCTCTTCTCTTCTAGTCGTCATATTATTGTAAATAACCACATCTTCACACCAATAAAATATATTTAATAAAATACATTTATTAAATATATTTAATATCCGCAAATTTTTGGAAAGAGAAATCTTCTTCCTTTTTCAAGTCTATTTTAAACAATTTCCGTTGTAACAAATCATGAGCATAAAACATACTTATAACATGAAATATTGTTAAAAAGTTTAATAATCCTCAGTGTCAGAATCATTATTGATACCAATGACCTAATAATAGTCAAAACTTAATAATTCTAATTCTTCAAATTTTACATTTTTTTGGCAATTAAAATTACCATTAGGGAGCGAGTCTTAGATTATGGTAACTATATAAAAAACGAACAGATAGATAAAATCCGAAATACCAGAACATTGTCTTAAAAGGAGGCTTTGTATGAACCTTTGTATGAATAAGGTAAAAACACTGTGGATAGAAAAAGACTCAAACAAGGTAGGGATAGCAATTAGTAAACCAATCGCAATGCTTCGCAATGTCTTCTGATACGTCTATGAAAATATAATTGATATTGCCTTAATTTCCTTATTATTATAAATGTGATTGTTGCGAAAGACGCAATTGTCGCGATTGTTGTCATTGTTGCTAATAACAATTGTTGCGATTGTTGTTGCGAATGTTGTCATTGTTGCTAATTATTAGGGCAAGGCGTTTAATGACCTATAAGTTGCTAATAAATGATAAATAAAAAATGCATTTATGACCTAAAAATAGTAAAAAAATGACAGAAAAATAAAAAAAAAATGACCAATGAAACATTTGAATTTATAACATTAAACCTTTTTATTACCTTTTTTAACTTTGACAATCAAAAAAAAAAAAAAAAGGTCTACTTGTTTTCTGGAAAAATTTATTGGCTTAAATGAGGACAAGCAAAGATACTGAAAAATAAATAAATCTCAATGTATAAAAAAAAAAGACATTGCCTTCCAAAAAACTACTAAAAATGCTCAAAATGACCTAAAAATTGCCAAAAAATGACCTATCCCTAAAAAATGCCAAAAAATGCAAAAAAAAATGCCCTAACGAATTGCCTTTATTTAACCAATTATTTAATGTTACACATTTTCATATACGAGAGCCATGTTTCAACCTTCATAGAAAAAAGATGCAAAATCATCCAATTCCTTGCCCTACTAATTATATTTTAATGATACTTGTCCCCAGACAAAACGGGCATATAAGTCTTCTGATCTTGATCAGATAACTAAAACTAGAAAAATTATTGAAAGTGTAATAATAAGAAATACAAAGAGAAAATTTGAATGGAAACGAAGGAGTAGAGATTGATCGCAATTTTATAAAAATAGAGGGAGATTTATTGAATTTGTGTTTTGATTGCCAAAAAACTTTTGGATATTAAGTTTAGATATTAAGTTTTAATATTATTGGATTGCTGGTAACAATGATTCTGACACTGAGATATTTATATATAAACTTCTCGAGATCTTCTTCATTCTATGAGTATCTGTACCTGCTTGTATTTCCAACTTTCAATAAAGAACATTCACCATCTTAAAAGGAGAAATTTCTTGAATTTCTTCATCGTTTCTTGAATATCAACAACATGTAATTTTCTTCCTTTCTGCTCATTTGAAATATGATCCTGACACTGCTTTAAAATTATTGATTTCTCCTACCTTATTCTTTCCTTTCTTTTGTTACCGATTTCTGAACCAAATCTATGTATTTTAAATAGCTTCAGGTCATTTACAGAAAGAAGTACGCGTACTAACTATTTTTTTCAAAACTTCCCTTTACTGAAGATAGGTAATTGGCTTTTCATGCCATTCGCGTTTATCAATCTATTTTATCAATATTATCTATAACAAATTTACGTTTTCAGTGTCTTTGTGAGAAGATTTCCAAACTCCATCATCTAACAAAATTCCCGAAAAAAAAAAATACTATTAACCCAACTGCGCGATATTCATGTTATACATTTCTGAACTTATTCTCAGCTAGCTACATAATGACGTACCCTGGAAAAAAATCACTGAATAAATACAGTAATGTAAGTATGCTTTATCAGTGAATAAGCACAAAGTAAATAAATATAAAAGAATAAAAAAAATTCAAATTAGTCATTCTTACCAGATTATAACAATAAACTAGAATAATTACAGAAATGGGTCATAATGATAGTAAATAGTTGAGGTGGGTTTTTTTACGTTGTCGCAGTGTAAAATTGAGTACCGGTATGCTGTCCGAGAAGGAGACAATTTTATCTTGTAAATAAATAAAGAAGGATATCATTTAAAAATATTTGTAATTCCTTCGATAAAAAAAAGCAGGACATCGAAAAAACTAATCTGAAACTGTTTTATAAAACCAGTTTTAATGAAAATAAAATCACGTCCAAATAACAATGCAAAAATTAATAAGATAATTAATGCTTTTAGACAATGTCAAAAGCAAAGCGGCCACATAATATGCACAATTTTATAAACAAAAGTAGAGTGAACCTAACCAATGTTTACAATGAATCTAATGGACGCTTACGGCAAACCGGACGTTGGGGGGTCAGAAGTGGTCGGTTCCGATAAAGAGGAAGATGGCGATAGACACCCCCACAATATCGAACCATCTGAACTCATTGGTGGTGGTCACGTTTTTGCCATACAAACAGTTGCTGAGATATGATAAAAGAAAAACGTATTGAAGCACCGACTTTTGACCCCCCCCCCCACATCCGGTCAGGGAGTGGTCCTAGAGGTCTGATTTTTTGGACGTGGTCGCCTACTTTTTGATGCTGAACACAATGGTGAAAATTTCTTTTTAATACCTCTAACCATTTGGCCACTACAGAGTGTGACATCCAGCAAGCATAAAAGCAAGAGCGGTCCCCTATGTTTTACAGGCAAGCTGTAACCTAGAGGCCGCTAAAAATGTATATATCATCCGAAGAAATATTAAAAACAAAAAAAAGTTAATTTCTTTCACTGCCTGTAATTGCCGTGATTTGCGCTTCTCAGTTAAATCTGTTTAGAAGATCAGTGTTTTAACCATAACACGTATTATTGTGAAGGCCTTTGGACGTAATATTTATTTCAATTGAACAGAGTACTCCTCCGTATCGATAAAAGGAACGCCGCTCACAACTTTCGTCTATTTGAGAATAATACAAGTGACATTTTACTTGAACTTAGAAACTTCTGTATTTACTCCAAGATCCCCTATCTTTGTATTTCAGTTTATCCTCGCATTTTTCCATTTTATGCCACTAGGTATTTCAGTAGTATTTCAATAAAATAAGTTTTCTGAAGATTGGTTTATTTTAATCTTCAAAACAAAGACCGAAAATGGTAACAACAACTTTTTGTAGAGTTGTCAAGACTCTAATAAAATAAGAACAGCAAAATATTGGCAACTCTGTAACTTTTGCTTGAAAACCAAGCAAATGGTGAAAACGCTATCTAGCTATATAAATAAACTAAAATACCTCGCGAAATGAGGCAGATTGAGACTGAAAGCTTTGACTTAATCAAAATATAGTTCTATTCTGTCACGTAGAAACGAAAATATTTCAAAATTAAGAAAACATTATTACGATCACAAAGAAAGTTTCACAGTAGAAATAGTTACTTGGAAATACAACTACAATAATAATAGCAGTAATTATACTGAATTAACTTACATATAAACAGTAAATTTAAAGTAATTAATAGCTTAAATGTTAACTCGGTAGCCGAGTAATAATTTCCTTGGCTGCGGGTTGGAGGAGACGGATTCGATCCTCGGTCTTGGCTGAGGCGGAACTCTTCCTCGCTGTTCTCCTTCAAACGGCTCCCAGGCCCACCAAGCCCTCTGTAGAATAGGTACCGGATTGCTTTCCCGGCAGTATAGGTGGGCCAATGTCGGACTGATCAGGTAACCTCATCTCAATTCCTTTGGTAAAAAAACGTTGGAGCCTTACCTTCACCACCCTGTGGGCTGTGAGCCTTAGAATAAACCGAGCCTAACCTAAAAACTTTCATGTGTTTGTTAGGTAATTGTCAGAAGTTGAACTAACAACTGAACATAATAACATTTATAACAAAATAACAACCCAAAAAAAACCATTTCTAATTTAAAGTAGTAATATTGAAAAGCAGATTTACAAACCCTTCGGCGATATTGTATTATCTCAATAAACTTTGTGTTTGTGTACATCTATCGGGCCATTTTTTTAAAGCCTGTTTAGCTAATTTTTTTTTTTGCTTAAGTTAAAATTTTAAATACAAATGATCGCTCTTCTTTCACTTTGTCTCTTTTTTTAATTGGCATGATCCATTTTGTCTGGAGTGAGATCTCAACTCTCTATTAGGTCTTTTAGCAAAATTCTTGTTAATTTAGAAACTGTTATCAATTATTATTTATAGTATAAGATTAGGTAAAAGTAGCATGTAGATCTGCCAGAAAATCCCTTAGCCATATATCAGCTGAAACTTTTCAAGTTCACTGAAATCAATTACATTGGACAAACTTAAACGTACCCAAAACATTCTCGGTTTGAAAATCTAATAAAAAGTAATTCTAATGAATTCAAAAATAGTTGAAAGACAATTAGAGATACAACTCACATAGTCTTGAACTTTTGGAGAGAGGGTTTGAAAGTATGAGTTAAAAGCTTATTATTTATTGAAAAGTAATTCATTACTCAGAAAGAGAAAAGGTTTGCAGATTCTTTGAAGAATACATTCTGTGGCAAAATATGTCTTCTCATTATAACTTAACTTTAATCTTTAGTCTTCCACATTAGTAGTGTGATGGCTGGTCTATGCTCTAGAGAGCTGTATTAAAACTAGAAACCCGGATAAATTCGATGATTTTTTTTTCCTCTCTGAATACGAATGCTTCACAACTACAACAATCTTAGAATATAATTATTGCCTTTTTTTTAATAAAGATCAAATAGTAACCAGTAAAGGACTAATCCCAAATAAACTATAGGAAGATCTATATTTCTCATTGCCATTTACATATTATCCTCATTTTCAATTAAACTTGTCACAAACATCTTAAACAATAGAATTACTATTAGATTTTTTTAGCGTTTTATTAAATAAATATATGCCAATGACTTCATTGGTCTCTTTAAGATTCAACAATAAATTTAGAATTAGTTTTGCAATTATAAATCTACTACAGAATATGGATAATAAATATTGAAATCCTTCGTGCTACCAAAAACAGTGGATTTTTATTTTTGTTTCTTCATTTTTTTGAAATTACTTGATATGTTTCGTGATACGTAAATAACAACAACAATCATAATAATTTTCTTTCAATATAAATTAAACCAACCGTAAAATATTACGTTTCAAATAAATTTTTTACACAAGGGTGTAAAAGTAATGTTAGTCTCCATTGCATCGCTAGTGCTCAAACGATTGGTTTTCAGGCATTTCCTTTTTATAGGAAACTGGCGGTGTTATTTTGTGTTGAATTATCGATTCCTGCTTCAAAAGTCCCAAATGAATCTCACTGATGCCTCCAAAAGCTCTGCGAACATTAATTCTCTTGTTTTTTTACTTTCTTTCTTTTTTTTCCACAAATAAAATGATTCAATATCATTAATCATTTGTGCTGCTGTGATGAAACTGATGGAATTTCTAAGGCAATTTGTTTTTACGAATCCTGAAAATTTCCGTTTTACCTAATTTTTTAATAGATCTAAAGTATTAGGAGAGGAACACAGAAATGCATTTCTCCTTGGAATTTCCAATATTTCTCTTCTTCTAAAACGATTAAATTTAGTCTTGTTTGAAGTTAGTGAGTCCTCTTCATACGACAACAAATGGTTTCCAGACCAATGTTAATTAATCACTTCTTGATATATTACCGGTAGCGTTGAATGTTTTCTCAATACTGTATTCATGTCTCTCTTGTTTTTCTTATTTCTTCAAGCAGGATTCAAATGGGAGTTCACATTAGGAAGTGTAAGTAAATAAGGTAAAGGTTCATTACAAAAAGCAATCCGTATAACAAATTTCATGACTGAAAGCAGATATAATAATTAAAGAAAATGCTGAAAATAGCCAGAACTGAGCTTTCTTTGATTAGGGACCATTCTCAAAGCATTCATTTCCTAACTCTAAAACTACAGTCCGTACAACAAAATGTCATAGAACATTTTCGATTTTTGTATGACTTTTGGAACCCGTACCTCTTCGCTTTGTCTACCATTTCCGGAACACCCTGTATACGTAAGCGTAAGTATACGTGTGAGTAGGTGGGTATATGTGATCTAGTACATAGCTTTTTCTTGAAGTAGGCGCACAAATTCACAGATTTAAAAGTCAATCTAACTTTTGGATCAAAAATATTTTTACATATGGGTCCCTGCAGAGAAATTTGTTGAGGAAGATGTTAAAAATTCGTTAAAAATATTAGTAGCTAAAAAATGGAGTTCTATGACCGTCCAATTACGCCTATCAATCAGCTTAGTAATGCTCGTGTGAGCGCTTTCATAAGATGAAAATGAATTAGACTTGGGGAATCTAAATATTAATTCGGCTTTAGTTACTTCTTACAGAAATTAACATACAAAACTTACATACAAAATATTTTTAATATTATAATATCACTCTGGCACACTTAGAAATTTTGCAAGTGTGTCAGAGTGATATTATAATATTAAAAATAATGTTTTGTATGTAGTTTGGATTTCATTTTTAACCTTTTATTGTGTGTTTCTATGAATTATTAAGATTCAAAAATAAGTGGAGGTTTTTTTTGGGGGGGTTGCATCGTTTGAACAACTTGTTAAAAAAACGAATGCTTAAATTGAAATTAAATTGAAAACTCGAATAAGAAAATTAATGGAGAACATTTTAATTTAAGTAAGCTTCTTATTTTGAATCCCGTATCTACTGTACTTGATCTCATTTGATTGGCTATCATGGATTTACAAGACTAGACCTGAGTGTAATGGAGTGTTATTAATTTCTAGTAATGTCCAAGATATCTTTGAACTTATGTTAAAAAAATTTGGAAAGTAAAGTACTGTTATCCTAAATGCTAAAGTTACAGAAAAATGTTTGAGAAAGTATCAGAAAAACTACAGAAGTAAGACGCTAAGTATTGTTTTCCTGAAACAGAGCAAATTAGTTGGTTCACAAACTGTTAACCAGCTTCAAAATGTCATTTGTATACAGTTCTACTAACTTAATGCTTTGAGTTCCAGCTATTGGTAGATCTGAAAGAGTGTGGATTGCTTAATTTCCTAGGAGAACTGAACTACGACATATTCAATAAGTTAATGACTCTGCGTTGGCACTCATTAATATGCATTGATAGACCGCGTTTATACAAAGTTCTTGAAATCGCTGATTCGAATTCTTAATCATATCGAAATGAATATCAAGCTGAGACACTGCTTTCTAATACAGTTCAGATGCAGGAGCTGTCTAAAGGACAGTAGTATCCCTGCATTTAACTTACTTTTAAGTAGGTTTTTACTGATCATGAAAAGGAAAGGGATGACCATTTATTCTTAATGAAATTAGCTCTGATCTGGTATAGCTCAATTAATCCCATTATAGTAAGCAACTTCTTATAGGCAATACAAAGAAATTCCAATAGTAGGACCCAGTTAGTCAAGGAAGCATCCCGTAATATTTAGTAAAACACTCTTACTTACTTTTTTAGACCTTTCTGGATCATAAATTTGTTCTATGATTCTACTGACTCTTCAAACATCTACTTTCAGCACTTCACGGTTGGTTTTGTTGCAATGTATTGCAGTAAATCGTTTTCAATCAGCCTAATGCTAAGCCTAAGTCAAATGAAATTCAGTACAATTCACTATAATATTGTATATTGTAAGTCATTCATTTAGGGATAAATTTTGAGGGATGCAGACCAAAAATTTTTCTAATTCTGTGGTGTTTTAAGTTGGATCATAAGTAAGCTCGTACGAAATTTTGTGAAAATCCATCCAGTTGTTGTTAACTTGATGCGCGTTCAAATAGGTCTACAGAGAAGAGAAATGTTCAAGTGAAATCGTAAGATGCTGAATGATTTGTCCGTTCACCCAGTAATATTATAATCAGTGTTTTTATTGTTTTTAAAGATTAATATAGTATTATCATCATTACAGACCGACATATCCTTTCTGGCAGAGCTATATAATAAAACTTTGTAGGGAAAAGAAAAACAGAAAAAAAAGTGTCTTCCTGAAATCATTCTTTTTAAAGCTGTTTCACAGATTACTGAAAAAAATATATTTCTTTTCAATTTAAAATAAGCCAAATAAATTAATTATTTCTGCTTTTTTTGAAAAATGCTAGTTTGCTAGAATACAAAATATGGCAAGTCGATGAAAAAAAAAAAGTAAACGTACGATTCGTTCAAATATTTCTAAAATTATCCTCAAATCTGGTCACAAAATTATTTATAACTTTCCTGAAATAAATTTAATAAGTATTACATTCAGTTTAATACTAAAATTCGATTAAAGGTACAATACAACACCGATATCCGGGGCTCAGTTAACAGTAGAGTCGGATTAAGCGTGATCCTCTGCATTATACATAAATTTCATTTTTTATTTTTTAATTCTTAAACAAACAAAAAATCACGAATTTTCTATTTAAATAAGTTGACTTTTTTTTTTAACTTTTGTATTTAGATACTACTAGAATGTTTATCATAATGTTTTTACAGTTTCGTTTTAGTGTTCTGATAAATATCAGAAGACTTATAATCCCGGTTTATCTGTCTGTCTGTGGACAAGTATCGTTAAAATATCATTAAATTATCATTAGTATCATTAAAAAAATCATTAAATTATCATTAATCGCAACAATCACAATAATCGCAACAATTGCGCCTTTTGCATTCGCAGCAATCACATTTATAATAATAAGGAAATTAAAGCAATATCAATTTCTTGTACGTATCAGAAGACGTTGCGAAGCATTGTGATTGGTTTACTAATCGCTATTCCTCCTTTGTTTATATTTTTAACCCAAAAAAACATAATTTTGATTAATTGTATTTTTCGGTTATCCAGGCTTTAGCGTCCCCCAATTACCACTTATAATTGGCTTTTTACCCAACGAACATTGAAATTTGTCTAAATCGTAACTTTAAATATTACAAGAAACGAAAGGTTTCTAGAGAAATTACCAATTATGTGTAGCAATGTAAAGTATGTTAACGCTTCAAAAAACTTTTCATAGGAAAAAAACCTTCTTTTTGCAAAAAAATTTTTGTCATTGGCAAAATTCTGAGTTTAATTCTTGAGGCAAAATAAACACTCAATGCTTCGTTATGCAGCTGAATCCTTCTGAAGGATCTACTTGAAATTAGGAAGGACCCATTTAGTTTTCAGTTCCAATTCATTCCATGTTCTCAATTGCAGTTAAATTCCAGAATCATCTTCAAGTAGATGCTGTTTAATAATGCCTTGAATGTCCGTTTATCTAGTCAAATATTCTTTTCTACACTAACTTCGTATTTTCCCTCGTCATTGCGTTTCTTTTGATTCTCAAAGTTAAATTTTTCAGAACCATGAAGTTCTGTAAAACAATGTGTTTTTTTTTAAAAAAAAAAACAAAACTTTGAAATATTTTTGCAATAAAAGACTTGCTAATTAATGTTGGTATCAATTAATTTCAGGAATAAAACATGCATAGATCTTTGTTACGAATTGCTCTCGAAATCACAGTTCTTAAGTAAAAATTTACTGTAATAAATGTCACCTATTAATAATACTTTATATTATAATCTGTAATACAAAAGTGAAATTTGTGGATATGTGAGTGTTTCTGTGACAAATGTTTAGCGTACTTCCCAACATGCTACAAACTTCAAATTTGGAACTGGGGTAGATTAATTATAATTTTCATATTATCTACAGTATGGAATCTACTATAGATCATGTAAAAATTATAAAAATAACCTTTTTTAGTTTGTTTGTTTGTTTGTTTGTTTTTTTGGGAGGATGGGGAAAATGACTATCAACTGTCTGCTGGTAACCAGAAGAATGCTTCCTGATTTTGACAATAGATGGCACGAGCTTCCCAAGATGTCCATTCATTTTCGTTATTTACTTTTTTTATTTTGACGCTTCACTCCTGGCCAATGAAGTCATACCTTCGCGAAGGTTATGTATATCTCGGAAACGGTTTGAGCTAGAAACACGAAATTTGACGTGAGAGTTCTTTCTCAAAACCAAAAACACGCGTATTCGACGAATTTTCGTATTCGCGTCCTATGGGATGTAAACGGTGGGAGGTTAACTTTCTTAAAAGCACCACAAATGCACCTGGAGACGACAACTGGAACTACAAAAGTATTGTTGTTCAACAATAGGACCTAAAATATTATTGTGCATAATTAACCTGGTGGCGACAAATGAAACTAAAGTGTAATAATGCCACATATTAACCTGGAGGAAAAAACTAGAATTATGGGGTGTAAACTGGAGGTACATTAGAAAATGGTCAAACATTGCTGAAAGATACTTCTACGGGTTTTCGAAATAGATATAGAGTTGTTATTAACTAGGGAAGGTTTGAAGTGATAGGGTATGGAGAAAAGGAGAAAGCACACCTATAGAATTAATATCGAGATCGGAGATTTTATATTCTCCGATCTCGGTATTAACTTCATATCTAGGATCTCGAGTTACAAAATGAAAATGTAACATTACTTTGTAACTATCACCTGATTTCTGTACCAACTGGGAAAGTATCGAAGTGATCTCACAATTTTAATTTGTTTCTCAGCTATATCACTGTTACTCGTTTGAAGAACGTGTTGTAATATTTACATATCATCTTAATACTTAAATAATTATAAGTTTCAAGTAAGTTAAGGACTATTTTGTGATGCCAATCGACAAGGGTAAATTCATCATTAATTGGTAAGCAAGAAGGATATCACATGAGAATACTTTTCACTTATTCAGATTTATGTATTCATTTTATGTTTAAGAAAATTTTTTGAAAGAAAAATGCAAGCTGATAATCAATTTCCTTTAATTTCTAAACAAAAAATTTGAATAACTAATTTTTTAGAATATTTCTAGTGAAATTCAATTTCAAAACCTGCAAAAAAGAAAAATAATACAAAAAAGGATTAAACGCACTGAGTTTCACTGGACCATTTCTTTCAATGAGGACAAAATTTAATTAAAAATGATGCAGAGTTATTAAAAAAGAAACTAATCAATTCTGCATTATTAATTTTCATGTCTTGTACTAGAACAAACATTTTCTTAACTAATTATGTAATTAATTAATTAATAAAGTATTTGCTTTGGTAGAATGCCTGGGATATCGTCGTTATTTATTTGCAATGATTTTGTAGGTTATTTGGTGAATATGTTTTCAACCCTGGTAATCTCTTCACATAATGCACTTTGCCTTTGATTAAAAATTCGAGAACACCATATCTTAACAATCGAAAGCTGAACGACCCGACAGAAGGCACTGCTTTCATCATTCCATTTACCAACGTAAAGAAAATATGGAAGTATTTTTTTTTTTGGAGAGTATTTAGAAACAGGCTGACAATTCACTCGTCACCGGTTTCTGATAACTCGCCCATGGCTTCTGTGAGAATTGAATTCTCTTGAAGCCATCAAACAGTTCGAAACTATTTTCCTTATTTAAGATACTAGGTTTTTTTTTTATATATATGAAAATGAAACTTTTTTTACCTTAAATACCATCTCGATTTTTATTTAACAAAATCGTTAGTAAGCCAAGGTTTCCTGACCAGCACAACTCAATTTTCTAACCTAAATAATTCTTCTTATGGTATATGCAGTGTACGGGATGTTATTTCAAAGAAGATAAAATCGCATAAAACATTAAAGTAAAGTACTTATAGTCAATACTACAAACATTTGTTAATATGCGAAAAGAAATATGTCAGATTCCTTAGCTAATTTGGATGAACTTTGACGGTATTTTTGGAAACTTAAGAAGTAGTAATTTAATTCCTTGAATTTCTGGATTGCCAACAAAAATCAATAAAATATCTTTGTAATAAGGAATTTTTAGTTCACTGAAGAGTCCAACAGAAATTTAAACTTGAAATCAGCCTCTATTTTTCACAAATTTTTCATATCATTTATAGCATTTCATGTAATTTTAAACAACAAAAAGGAAATTCAATTAGTGTTATTCATAGTATAACTGTCGTTGTATGTATTTATGGGCAGAGTTCGATTTATGCAATATGAGAGGAAGAGGTCTGGAAAAAGATGGATGAGACATGAATTTGTGGAACTTTGCTGAATTAGAAGTGCTCAAAACAGAAGCAGGGAGAAAGAAAGGGAAAAAAAACTATTTTTTCAATATTGGACGAATGCAGACTAAATAAAAAGGAACGGGGATAGAGAAAAGTAAGAAGTCCGGAAATTCACTAAAAGATCAGAATCAAAATATATTTTTTAAACTTAAATGATTTAAAATTGGCTAAGACCAAATCGGACTTTTAATTTCTTAACATTTGCTTAATATACTTTTGATCCACTACATTTATTCCTGCATAAAATATAGTTTACATTTAAATATAGAATAAAATTTTTTGAAATTCCTTTACTTAAATTCCTTTTAAGGACACCAGCTTTTTTTCTGTAAGTTTTTCTCCAAATATAGAACTACAAACATGTTAATGTTTGCTGAAACTTTCTGGCAATTTCTATTTTTGGTATCGCTTTCTGTGTAGATAGCGAAAACGTACTTAAGAGGCGAAACTGAAAATTTAATAATAAAAGAAGTGACATGATACGCAAGCTCCAATGGATTCAGAGACAAAGTGGAAAACATTGTAGGTTTTTCAGGAAATAGTTCAAGGAATGTTAAAACATTGCACTTGTTCTGAAAACAAAACTTTACTCTCAATTTTTTGGGAAAAGAAGAACTGAAGATAGATATGATGAAACTTGATATTTACATTATTTGTTACTAATTAATAATTAATTAATTATTCCATTAAAAAAAACTTGATAAACTCTTGATTTTGTTTTAGGAAAACTTGATATTAAAATATCGTAGCATTTTTACTTTTTGAAAATATTATATAAAACAACATGCTTTCATTTCTTATGTTCCTCTTTATTAACAACGAAATTCTACTTAGTTTATTTTACATTCAACATCAGCAGGAATGTTATCCAATTAACAATGGTTCAAAGGTTAAATAGTTGTTTTTAAAAAAATTAAAAATTTGAGGCATTATTTTAGTTCAGTTTAATATAACCTCCCACAGTGAGAATACCTAAAGCTCTCTGATGGCTTTCCACGGTATGAAGTAGTTCCCAAATGCGTTAGGAGTTCATTAAATGAGCAGATTATATTTGCCAAGTCAATTAGTATATATTATCATTAGCCTCCTCTCGCACTAAATTTAAAATTTTATGGTAGTACAGAAGTACTTGTATTTGTTTTGAACGTTCAGAGTTTAATATTTTAATGTTTTCACCCAAATACTGTTTAATATCTTAAACAGACTCCAAATAATTGTTAATAAGTTTTTTTTTAGAATATAAGGTGCGTCCAGAAATTATAAAGCCAGGTAAATCACATTGAATAAACATGAAAAGAAATGACATATATTTTATATATTCCACGATGCTCTTTTGACACTAAACTAATGCAATTGATGTAATTATCTTCATTAAATAATTATATGAATTAAAACAATACTTATAGTGTTCAATAATCATAAAGCCACTATCCAAAATATCGTTAATTATAAAATCTGGCAAGAGATGGACTACTTGCAAATGTCCCGAGATTAACAAAAGTTTATTGGTAAGTTATCATCGAAGATTCTTATCTCTTACTTTAAACAATGCACGAGATAAACCATAAACAGACGTCATGATTCTGGTCAGTCTGCCAGAGGTCAATTACAAAGGCATTGGACGGTTTCATAATGTTATTGATTATGATTTGAATATTAGTAATAAATATTGAATATTGAATATTGGTAATAACATAATTTGAATACTGGTGATAAGTTTGGGACAAAAAATGGGATAATTTCATCAAGTGTAAAAAGAATCATTATTTGTGAACTTACTGAAAGTAATACATCCATCAGAGTCACAGCCATGCGTTCTTGACATCCCTGAGTCAAAATCAACTATTTATATAATCATACATGAATCTCCAGAGCTCAAATTCAAAAGGAAGAGTACGACATTCCCTGAAGTAAAGCCACAAGGAGTAAAGGCTTCACTGGGCAAAAGAAAAAACTGTCCTGGAAGGAGAAGTAGAGCAAAGTAATATGGAGTGATAAAAAGAAACTTAATCTGGATGGTCCAGATGGATGGTAATTTCACTGGCACCATATTCGCAAAGAAGAAGATACATACTCAAAACGTCAGTATGCAGGTGGAATTTTAATGGTTTCGCTGGCACTCTAAGAATACTCTTTAAAGGATGAATGCTATGAAATATCAGAAGATATTAAAGGAGTACCTTTTGCAATTTGCTAAGAGTATGGGAGGTTCTACCTTCGAATTTCAGCAGGACAATGCTTCAATAATTAAGGCCACATCGACCTATGAGTGATTTCTTGACAATGCGTGTACGTGATGGAATGGCCTGGCTTTTCCCCTGATTTAAACCCAATACAGAACGTTCAGGCTACTTAACAAGTGCTGTGTACGCTGGTGGGCTGTAGTTCAACAATGTGGAGACTTTAAAAGAAAGCATTGTTCAGGAATGGGAAAATATAGATGAAACTTATTTCCAAAACCATTATACAATCAATGACTAACCGTATTTTCAAAGTTATTCAGAAAAGTGGTAACTTTATTGGATATTTGAACATTCAATTTGATCATTCAATTATGTGTTACAATGTATATCATTTCACAGGTATAAAGTTGTGGAAGCAAACATTAAATAGCATTTTTTCTGGAAACGTCGTTTTTATTTGAGACTTACTGGTGGCTTTATAATTTCTGATCACACTTTATAGCATTACACTTATTGCAGTTTTGATTCCAAATGCAGTAAAACATTTGTGCAATTGCTGCGCAAAACAAAAAACAATTTAAATTATAAAAAATTATTATTGATGCCTGTTACAGGAATGCGCCAATTAACCGACGAAACACCAATGTTGGACTAATCACAAAAATGGTAGTACAGTTGATTTCTTTTTAAGAAGACTGAAATAAACTGAAGTGCAGAAATAATGATATTTTGCTGATATTTCTTTATATCTTGATTAAATCTTCTCAAGGCATAAAGATTGTGCAAATTATTATATTCTGAAAACTATGTATTTTTCTACGTATTTCTTAATGCAATTGGTTCATAACATTTAAAAAATAGGTTTTGAATTTTTTCCAAAACTTAAAAAAAAAATAAGAATACAAATTATGAAAGAGTAGGAAAAATTTTCAAAGGCCCTTTAAAATCTATTAGAACTCATTTAATGTAACTTTGAAATCAGTGAAGACATCAGCTGCGTCTGAAACAGTTGATGGAAACCACAAGACCAGAATTTATCACTATGGAAACTTATTAAGATGTGGGGCAATTTTTGGTTTCTGACTTTGACTTTTATTTCACTAAATTAAATATACTGTCATATATACTTTAATATCCTTACATCGTTAATAAAAAGGCGTATAATTCTTATTATACAAATTACAAAGTAAATATATTTTGAAATTAAAATTTTCCCAATTTGAAAAATTGGTAGAATTTAAAAAGCATTAAGCCTGTAACATATACACACACTACGTTAATAGGGCTTAAGAATATTAGATTTACTTTGACCGGGACAGTATTAAAAACTGTTACACATGATAAAACTTAAAGCGAGTTAATTCATTTTAAAAAAGGAAATAAAAATTTAAAAAATACTTAACGAAAGGCAGTTTCAACCCGCTAAACCGTTGGGATATCATCAGGTTTAAAAAAATCATTATCATTTTTTTTAAAGCTGACGATAACCCAAAAGTTTAGCGGCTTGTCCTTCGTAGGTATTTTTAAAATTTTATTACCATTTTTAAAATAAATTAAAACGCTTTAAGTTTTATCTTATGTGTAAGAGTTTTTAACACTGTCCTTATTACCTACAACTTTTCAACCCGAACACGTTAAATTTTGAAGATATTACTTTACTTACTACTTTAAATTAACACATACTAATACATAACACACTTATACGTAAGAGATATCATAGACAGAAATAATTTTAAGAAAAACTCAAAAACAGTTAAAGTACGTAATCAAAATTATTTAAAATAATCATATAACTTCATGCTGTAAAATCATATAACTTAATAAACAAACCAGCACCTATCTAAATAAAAATTAATTTTTATTTATTCAATTTTATTTAGATATGTGCTGCTTTGTTTATTAAGTTATATTAGTTAAAGTACGTGTTTCATGTTTTGTAAGATGCTTATGGCCATGATCCAAAAAGACAAGACAAACTGATGTAGAAGATGGTAGTAAACATACCTAGCAACGCGACCTAAGGTCTATTCTACTGCAGAACACAAACTAACTAACTAACAGACTACCAAGAAACAGTGTCCAATGAACTGCAGTTGTTCTGTTTCTTCCTTCCAAATTCACAGCAATACGATAAAGTTTCCTTTAAGTTTTTCAGTTCTCTTTGACGTTGTTTTAAGTTTCTACATTTTACAATTTTTGGAAACTTTAAAACTTAGTTAGTTGAATTTCAAAAACGGAGAAATCAATGTTTATCCTGTTCGTAATTATTTGATGAATATTTTATTTCATAAAAGCAACTCTCCTTCACATGCCAAAATAAGTTTTCTGGGGAAATAAATTTTTACTAAGCTCCAATAGAAATGTTTTCGTCTTCATTCCTCCTCAGCAATTTATGAAAAATTGGCATACTCAAGTCGGTTCAATGTCGACATTCAGACATTTGAAGCATCTCCGTATAAACGTTTTGAGACTCGTAGCAATTTATTATTTATTTCAATTTCCTCAAATGATGCAAATGAATTTTAATAAGGAATTTTACAGAATCTGACTGAGGATTCAAAGTAAGCAATGAATTACCGTGTAGATTGATACATTGGAGAGCGAATATTCTGATGAGTGGCATTTCTCGACATTTTCATTCTAATTTGGATAGTTTTAGGTTTTTTATAAAGTTATTTAAATTTAACGCTATTAAAAATTTATAAATAAAAAATAATAACAAAAATTAAGAAAAAATATCTGTCTTTTAACTATTCTTTCGTAAGTAATTTCTTTCTTCTTAACCCATAGAAAGAAAACCCATGTAAAAAGCTGAATAATAACATTTAAGCTGTAGATCCAAAAATACAATTTCTCTCTCTATTTATGAATAATTACGGACGTTAAACTTGCTTTCATAGAATTTTCATTATGCTTAAATTCACTGTAATTTCTGTAACCAGAGTTTCATAAAGAAACGAATTTTTCGACGAATCTGTGATATACTTAATATTTTACAATTAATCTGCTTTTTAATTATCAACGACTTGGATAATTATCTTCAAATTTAAATATATGAAATACATAACTATCATATATATGTACTTACTTTAGTCTCTCCCTGGTATCGGAAATAAAAAAAAATAAAGATACGAATATGCGAATTAGTTATTAAAATTATGTGAATAGAAAATACGAATATTAATTTTAAATTATTCTATATTTATAAAAATTAAAATAAGTAAGAGAATAATAAAAGACCATAGTTTAAATCGTTAAAAAAATGTATTCACATTATAAAATTCGGGCCCTTTTGCCAAAATCACCGAACATTTAATTTGATAATTGAGTTTGAAGTTGCTCAAAACCACATTTGGAATTCCTAATTTTTTAAGTTTTTTACTGCATGATCTCTTGTTATTCTCTTAATGTCAATTCTTTTTTTTCACTTACTATATGACTTTAATAAGTTTTACTTAAATATTAACATATATTAAGTTACAATCAATTATGAATTTATAAAATAAAGAAATTTCGAATTGCAAATCATTAAAAATTACTGATTCATAAAATAATTCTGAGTTGGGTTTTTTTTAAAAAAACAGATAATTATTAATTAAAATATGCAATTGGTAATAAAAAGAACTCTTATTAATTAAAATTAATGTTTTACTATAAATCAGCTTTGTCTTTTTCCTCTTTCATTCATAAAAGTGTCAAATGATTTTATCCCCTATGGCAAATTACAGTAAGTATTTTCTGTTTGTGAATCACTTGCTTTCGTAAATATTGAGTAAAAGATAAAGGTTACTAGCCACGTAGGCGTGGAATGCTCGCGAGGTTCAGGCTGCCAGCGATCTTCGACTGACGGGACTAGTTAAGTCGGATGGTCATTCCGATGGTCTTTAACCTCTGGTAACCCGGTACCAATTTCACGGAGGGTTTGAAAAACCCTAAAGTCCGTCTGGAGAAGTAGCAGCCGTGGAATAATCCCGATCACCGCCGGGAAGTGAACCCGGCTGCTCAGGTCAGCAGTTCGTAAATTACAGCAAACAATGGGTAATAATAAGAATAACAATGTACGTGAGCAGTGATGAGATTCCAGAAGCTACAAATTTAGCCCACAGTACTTTCAACGATTTGTTTTAAGTCTATTTCGTGAAGGAAAGAAGACTTACAAGTTCATAAGTCTGTGTGTATGTATAACCGTGCCTGGCTTCCCTAATTTATTTTAGCAGTGAAGGATCTTTCTAGAACTTAATTTACATGCTTTCGAAGACAGAGTATCTTTGCGTTTGAAAAAAAAAAATCAGATCCATAGCAGAGCGATCGCAACTAACAAGACAAATAAATTTAGACAGAAATTAGAGCTACTTACAGTAAACTCCCGATTATCCGCGGAATTGGGTGGCGCGGCAATCGCGGATAAGCGAATTCCGCGGATAATCCGAAATAGTATGAAAAAGGACGAAAATCAACACAAAAATGCTTTTAACATGTATTATTTTCATTAAAATGACAGTACATATATTATAAACAATTATTTTATTTTATTGTATTTATTTTCTTACTTTTTAACAAAAAAAATCGGTTCGTTGTCTTTGTTTTTTCGTGTCGAAACACGAAAACCCCTTACTTAGACGTCGCTAAATATACCTTTTATTGTTTACCTTATTCTAGATTTAAAATTTTTTTGTTAATTTCGTAATTTATTATTCAGTAATAAAAATGAAACAGGAGAGGTCCGCGGATAATCCGCAAAGTGGATTATCCGCCCGCGGATAATCGGGAGTTTACTGTATTTGATGCATTGAAAGATCTTTCATGATCATTAATGCTAGCTCTAAAACTTTTTCTATAAATTAAAATTACGTAAATGAGAGCCACATCAGAAATATAATAATAAGAACGATGATGAGCTTTAAGTAAAGTAAAATTCATGTTCTTTCTCAGAAAGTTCTAGAAATTAGAATGAAGTGAATGGGTTTTTTTTTTTCTTTCGTTTAATACATGTATTAAGTTTCATTTTGGTTAAATGCGAACATCTGAATCAAAAATCTCAGTAAAATAAAATATCGAAAATTTTATCGAAAATTCTTTTAATTACTTTACATTAAATAAAAAAAAAAACATAAATTTATTTCATGTTAAAGAAAACAAGCAAAATGTTGATGAAACCTGCAGCAAATATTTTACGATTATATCGCATTAATTCTGTATCCGGAATACAAATACAAATTTAAGTCATTAATACCAAAAGTAAGAATTGAAAAATATAGTTAATGCTATAAAGGAAGTATGAATTTGAGTAAGTACTAAATCTTCACAGACTACATCTATTGTTCAACAAAAAATTTGGCATAGAGAATTAACAGTTATTTCATTCACTTTCTTTTTTTTCAAGAAGCTTTTTCTTATTTTAAACTGTTAAAATCTAAAACATTAAAAATTATAAACTTTACATTTTACAATTACCTCCCTTGTATCTAACTTCGTCAATTACAACGGGTTTTTAACTTGTTTTCAAATATCATATAGTCTGCTGATAATGAACAAATATAATTTAACAGTTCAAAATAACTTGAAATCTGTAAATAATTTGAAAAGTAGTAAACAAAAGCGAAAAAAAAATCAAAGTACTAGTGAACAATATCAAAGTTTTTAATAAGATAGAATGTAGTGTTTTGTTTAGGTTTTTGCAAATTTTGCATTATATTAAATTATATAATACATTTACAATAATCATAATAAAAGTTCATAAAGCGTATTGCTTATTGCTGCCCTGTAGCTACAGCAGCGAAAGAATAAAGTAGAGAGATGTATGTAGCAATTTCCCAAAACTGCTTAAGAGAATTGTAAAGTTTTAAAAATAGCAATTGCATTAAAGATAAATTTAGCATTATTCTTCACATATTATTCAATCTGTTTTCGAAACATCGCAAGGAAATTACGTTAGCAATGAACAGAAAAACAGATTCTATAAAAAGAACAACGCCACATGATAGCAAGAATGGAGAAGCGCATGTTACGAAAGGAATAAACAATAAAGTTGATTAAATCCAATTTCAAAAAACGAATTAACAAATCTAAACAAACATAAGGTTAAATGCAGAAAATACCATTTTGGAGAGTTCACATTCTAACTTAAAGAAGCACAAATTGTAACAAATTGTCTCAAAAAATAAAAGGAAAAATATAGAGAGAAAGAGTAACCTCTCGATTTAAGGAAATCACAACAGAAAAGCTGAAATTTCTGCTAATTATTCTTTTGTGTGTCTGGCTGACGAGTCCACACAAAGGACGAAACGGCCGTCCAAAACTCTCACCGATGCTCAGATATATTTTTACGTTCGGCATTTTTTTTATACTTTTGTATTAATTTCTGGCACGCTAAACCTTATTTTAATACTTTTTATATTATTTCATAATTTTCTTACTTTTTATGTTATGTAATGTCTTATTTTTTAAAAAAAATGAATATATCTAGCTTTCTTCGACTTCTAATTCCGAATTAATTTCAGAAACCTTCACCTATAAACCGACGTTCTACATTAGTTTTTGAGTTCTTCTTTTAACTCAAATCTAGTTCAGATGAAGGTAAAGCTGAAAGCAGTGCTACCATGCTAGACTAATCTTACTTTTTTAAGTTCAATATATTACTAAAGCGCTATATTTCTGTCTAAGCAATCCGCACAGAAAGACTGTCGTTTCACTTTGCCAAGATAAGGAAAAATGTACAAACCCAATTCCAAAAAACGTCAATCATAAGTAGCTGAGAATTAATATTAAAAAAGCTAAAAATTAAAAAAAGGATTCGGTTCTATTAATGGCAGGAAAGTGTAATTTGAAATGATAATCACATATTTGGAAATATTTAATGTAATTTTAAAATATAAAATATCTTTTAACTACCAGTAAAAATGAAGATACTACTTCGCTTGTCTAGAAATGAAGATACATGATTCGCTTGTCTAGAAAACAATCCTGAAGCAACACTTGACATTTGAATAGGGAGGAAAAAAACCCAGCTATGAAGTTTTCGATATGAAAATAAAACCGATTTTCTGTTTCTTTACAGCTATTTCAGAAGATTCTTTCATCTATTCTTGGGAGAGAAATTTCCGAATTTTTCTCACCAAAATTTGAAATGGCTTACAACCTCATTAAAGTACATTTGAACCAGACATTTTATTGGAAATATCGTTACATTTAGTCGAAATATTGAAACCAACGTTACCACAAGAAGCTAATAAAGCGCTTTTTCCATCAACAAGATCGTACAGCCATTGGTATGGTAAATAACTTTAGGCTAAGATTCGATTGCTGATTTGCATATCTTTAAGTATGAAATAAATTAACGTTACCTAAGTTCGTGGAGTTAGTAAAAGTATCATTATTTAATTCCATTTTGAAAAAGATATACAAGAAATTCCGAAGTATTACACGTTCGTATATGCAAAACTGGAAACCTTGAAGAAACATTAATTGCCTTAGGTTGGTATTTATGTTCGGGTGGGTTGTTTTCATTTTGCTCATAAGACAGACACCCAAATAGTAACGTTCTAGAGCAGTCATATGGAAAGCGAATCTCTTATACCACATTAGTAATTGTACTACGGAGAGAGATGCTACGAACATAGATGTTATGTTCTGAAGCAGCACGTTTGGGACGAGCTGAAAAGAGAGAGAAGAATGAATTTGATCCCTGAACAAAGAGATCAGTTCATTTTATGAAAAAGCGACAAACAATCACAGATAGCAGCCGAGGTTTTGTGGGGGTAGAACATATGGACAAAAATTAATGTTTTGCGCTCTGTAACAAAAAGAATTTAATATTTCAGTGAATATTTTAATACATCATTGCTATAAATTAAAGCTCAATCGGTCACTGAATTACTTTTAAATCCCATTTGGCGATATCTTGATAAAAATAAAAACTTGAAAGTAAAAAACTGGAGGCCTAGTCTGGTCAGAAAATAAATGATTTTCTTTTGCTGTACAATTCTTAATTTCATTTCAATATTTTATTAAAACATTAGAACATTTCTGTTTTTTCCTATCTTAAGTTTTTTTTTTTCCACGGTTATTTCTCATCCAGTCGTACCCTGGGGTTCATCCAGCCCTATGTCAAATGGCTGCCAAGTTTCTTACTCGGGGGTTAAAAGCGGACCACCCGCCCTCAACTTGGCCGAGAATCGCTGAGAGCCTAAACCTCCAGAGCACACAAATCCAGACCTGCATAGCGGGTTGTGGTGTAAATTATTAAGTTAATGAATTGCAAATAATAATTCCATGATATTTGAATTGTTAGCAAACATGAAAATTGAGAAACGGACTATAAATTTTATAGAATTCGAATTCCTTATAACGACAAATATACTACAAAAAGCAATAGTAATTCAAAAAATAATTAAGTTGAGTTCTTAAAGTAGCAGAATTAAATACAAAATATACAAGATAGCAAATATGTATAAAGTTTTAATTAACGCTGTATTAAATACCTTAGTATAAAATAAGGTATTATGATGGAGACAGAGACCCCTCAAAGACTAAAAGCAAGAAAATAAAAAACAAGAACAAAATGTGGAATCCAAATCCTTGGGCAGCACTCAGGCTACCCCAATTATTGAATTAATTGCTTTTCATTCACCCATCAGAGGGTTTTTATTTATTTATTTATTTATTTATTTATTTATTTATTTATTTATTTATATATGTTTATTTTTTTTTTCTTTTTCTTTTTGTAGTCAAATATCTTTTGTGGAAGCCTGAGTGCTGCCCAAGGTTTTGGATTCCACATTTTGTTCTTGTTTTTTATCTTTTATTTTTTTTTTATTCTTTATTTTCTTGCTTTTAGTTTTTGAGGGATCACTGTCACCCATCTTGTATTCATAATACCTCCCCTCGTTGGATCTTGCACTGGCTGATTAGCTCTGGCTGATGAGAGCCCAACAAGCTCGACACGACCGTCCCAGAGTATCAGCTCGACTCAAAAGGCATTCTTATTAAAATAAAGTATTATTTCAATAATAATAAAGTATTTGAATAATAACAACACTGAAAGAGTAATAATAAATGACTAGAAATAAAAAGATTTTTCTTCAGTTTTTCGAAATCAATGATTTTAAATTTGATGGTGAGATGTTATTAAATTTTTTGAACTCTACATCAATGAAAACAAGAATTAAAGTTAATTAAAATAAAGAAGTTCGAGTTTAAGTTTTCAATTTTTCATTTTTTTTTAATTTACAGGTAAAAGGCAATCTGTAATTCATGTTGCAGGATTATTGGCCCAACATTCTTTGAGGAAATCGAGGAAGATTACCGAGAGAGTGTAATGCCTTTTGTCGCTTTGTTGCAGATGGATTAAAGGAACAAATAGTTGCGACCACTTCCTATGTAGGTTTATTCCCACAAATGATCAGGATCTTCTTGAAGACAATTTCTGAAGAACAGGGATCTCCAAGGGGATTGTGATATTCTAGATCTCTCGGCTTATCTCCGACTGATATTACTCTATGATTTCAAAGAAAATGTCTACGGTACAATTTTAAATCTACAACGAACATTTTAGAGGCTGTAACAAGCAGAAGTCATCTAACTTTTCTTGGATATTACAATACGGAGATTAAAATCCACTGAAAACTTTTTGTCATTTTAGTTTGTCTTATATTTAATAAAACTTTATTTCAATTTAAGATGAACTCTGAATATTTAATGTAACACTGGCTCGCTGAAGGAGTTCCTAGGTTTGTTCAAACTATTTAGATGTATTTGCATCTGAAACAGGAGGAATTCTAGTATTATGCAAGTTTTCTTTTTTTTCTGGGGGTGGGGGATTTGTAGAGTCTTCTTCTTTTGGTTGAATAGTTGCATTCCGTCCATTACTGAGAGATGATGCTTAGAGAACCAAAGGAAATTGAATAGACGTCTGTATCCAAAGTTTGTTTGTAGTTTGTAGGTTACGCCCAAAGTCTCAGTTGAACTGGAAATTTAAATTCGAAATCATATCATTGTAACGACAACATCCTTATCTGAAGCCAGCGGCAATGGGTGACGATGATTGTTTTCCCTAATTTTCGAGCACAACACAATTGAGAAGCACTGGATGATATATTAGTCAATGTATAAAAACAAGATTAAAATATGGACCTAGTGTTTATCAGTGCAACAGCGACAATCCCAAACAGCTGT
>JAFIDM010000002.1:36261100-36331059 GCA_023159025.1 Thereuonema tuberculata
TTGTTTTTTAATTTATGTTTGGAGGTCCCATTCTCTTTCCTGCCTTTGTAAAAACAAGACTGTAGCTAAACATTAAGTGATAAGATGTAAGGAACCATTTTTAAGAGCAGTGCACATTACGAAAATAAGTTATTAGTGTTCACTCTCCTTTTTACTCCGATAAGCTACTCTAAATAGTTTCTGGTCAAGTTAGTTCTCCAGGGATATGTTCCACGAAGCTTATGGTTCATTCTAGAGCTCTCAATGGATCCCTATCTTTTTTTTATGATAAAAAAGTCGTCTAGACGGATTCACCCTTGAAAATTCCTACATTACGCTCTTGAATTGTAGCGTATGATATATGGAGATGAACTTTATATACTTTTAAACATCGATGTTGTTATAAAATAAAAGGAACTTGTGAAAGATTTAAATTCTCCGAGATATACGACCAGGTATATCTCGTAAATACTCATAAATCAAGAGATACCATAATAACATTTAGAATAGAGCTTGTTTTGCTATGGCACAAACGGAATGACAAACTTGAGTTAACCTGTAACTTAAAATAACAATCAGAACAATTTAAATAAAGCCATTTCTATGTCAATATTCATAAATTTTATTATTTATGATTCATGTATGTCTCTTTTTATATGGACTTTCAAAAAAAAAATATTCAAGTTTTGTTGTTTATCATTTTTATTTTTAAATTAACAATGAAATAAAATTCAAATGGTTTGTTACTCCTGAGTTTACAACTATTCTGAAAAAACAAACTCTTACTTTTTTACAACAATTCTGAAAAAACAAAAAAGTAAGACTCTTCATTACTTCTAACGTAGGTCCCATTGTCAGTAATTAGGTACGGGACTGCAGGCTGAAGCAGCCGGCTTTAAATCGGGCGGAGGTAAGAGATTTTTCTCAGGATATTCTCAAATCCATATCACATCTATACCATATCTAGGCCCAAAGTGGACCAGAGTTCACCCAGCCCTCTATAAAAGAAGGCACGCAGGCCCTTTGGGCTGCTCATCCTTTCTCAACTTGTCCTGACTGATTATAGAAACAGCGGAGCCTAAATCTTCACATTCATGAAGCAATGGAGGCCCCAAAAGGAAATACTTACCTAATGCTAAGTAATTCCTACTAGCTTCTTAACAAATTAGAGACGGGAAACGTGAAGCGAAATGAAATTATCCCTTCAGTGAAAACTATCTTTCAAAAGTATATGTTTGCAATAACGTCTTTTTAAATCTGCATCATGGAATTTCCCAGCATTTTCTTTGAATTTGAATTATTTTCTCAATATGTTTTTCTGCTTTACTGAGAAAAACAATAAAATTGTTCAAAAATACAACCGAAAACCTTCTGGCCATCCAATATAACTAACAAGTTCGTACATAGCCAAGCTTATAATATTTTTCAAATAACATAATCATCTTGTTTTGCCAAAAGTTCAATTTCTAATGTACCTTAATTCATCGTCTGCTAACGAAGATATTTTCTTTCCAGAATTTTCACTAATTTTCCAGCAATTTCAAAAAAAGTTGGAACACAGCTGTTTTTAAGTAAGAGCGACCATTTTCTCATCGGGTAACCGTAGTCCGTATCCATTTTCCTATAGATGATCGGAAACCAATTGCCAATGGGCTTGCCTCCAAGGACTAGAATTTTATTTCGATTTTTTTCCCTTCTTTTTGTGCCAAAGATTTAAAATAGAAAATGAATTAATGACAGGCATTCAAGAAGTTCAGCACTGTGATTCTCTTCGACTGTACTAAAATTAAAATGCAGCATGCAAAATTCAGTATTACCTAGAAATGGAATTTCTATAACAAAGCAAAGCAAAATTAAATACAAAAATGTACAAAAAATATATAAAAAAATTTCTCTATCGGCAATATCGAAAATCATGTGGAAAATCTTGAGATAAGATTGATATGTAGTAATTTTTAGTCAACTTTCCTAAATCATCAAAGCAATCTATGTACTGAATATATGTGTGAAGGTGTTTTCCCTCCTCCTACTAGCCTTTAAACCGTAGAACGGAATTTCCTAAAACATCGAATTAGCATTTCCAGACTAGAAACGATTTAGCTTTTATATTTTTTTTTCTTTTGGATTCTTCTCCAGAAAATAGCGCTAGAAAAGGATAGAAACACCCAAAGAAAAGCATAGAACCGTTTCCATTAATGTCTTAAACAATTATTATTTGTTTTATTATTGTCTTATTTGTTTTCATCCTTTGATCCGCTTTTCAGTCCTATTAATGTCTGCACGAGCTTTAATACGATTAAAATTAATTAGATTCAGGGAACTTAAATAAATTTCATTAACCATTTAAATTAATTTCTCAGAAAATAAAAAAAAAATAGTTAAGATATTTATTTTATTTAAGATATTTACAAACAGTTAAGATGTTTATATTCAGCAAATATAATTAATTAAGCTTTTTAAAGAGAAATCGCAAGCCTGCATAGGGACTAGACCTAATAGTGAAAGTGACCCATTTCAGGTCAGAAATAGATTAAGGGGGTCTTAATAAGGAATAATGTCTATGGGCCACTTCACCAGCTCTTACCGTTTCGTAGATAACGCCCATGTCAAGGCGTTTCTTTTATTATTTTTTTTATTTTCTTTCAAATTAGAAAAAGGAGAAAATGCAATACATTAACTAAGCCTAAAGTTCTTTCAGGATAATTTTCCAAATATTAAAATCCTTGTTGGAAAAAGGAAAATCCAATATCTTAAGAAGAATAGCGATACAGACAATAATTTGGTATTTTGACTTTTTACTTTTTTAAATGTATCTAAAGTATATTATTTACATCATCTACATTAATCCATCAGGGATGAATAGATGACAGTATTTGGCCAAAATATAAAAGAATACACTAAAATGGCACTCAAATAAACTTGATTGAACCTAATTTATTTCTTCAATATTCATATGATCGAACATTTATTAAACCAAATTTTTGAGAAAAAATTGTACACGAATACAAATATGCTCTTAAAATCCGCAAGTGTATCGATTTGTTAGAACGTAAGTTTAAGCCTTGGATTCGATCTCAGAGTTTCCTCTTTCCTTATCCTCTGAAAGTGGTATTCACCTGGAGGGTGTTTCTTGTTTCCCCTTTCTACCAATTCCCTTGGAAGATATTGGTAAATGGACACAGCAATAGCAAACATGCTTGATGATAATTCTGGTACTAACGGAAAATCTATATGAGACTTTCTACAGAATAGTCTCATAAAATTTCAAAATAGTACAACTGTTTAGTACGGTCTACAATGCAGTCAGATTGCAATTTCTAAATAAATTAGATGACTTCCAATGATGAAGGTGGGTACTTATTTACCTTTTTTGTGCCCTACGTAACATGGGGTGATCGCAAAATCTTTGTCAAGGGGGGGAGGGGAAAGAGGCAGAATATTTCGGCAATCTATTTTAAACTGTAAAATTCTATAAATAAACTAAAGTAATATATATATATTATATATAATCTCATATATGCGGGTGATGCTAAGTAGCCTGTTACTATTTTTTTAACGAAAATATTATTAATGACAACATCGGTAAATTGTGAGGATTCCCTCCCACCTCAAAATCTTTTAATATTCAATAATATACGCAATAACAGTAATTGGTAACAAGAATGCAGTAACACTAATTAATAAATATCACTCTCTTAATAGTAACAATGAATTTTAATGTTACTATTCATTATTTCAAAGGCATAATAGAATGAAGGCATACAACAATAAGCTCTTTAGTTATTCAAAAAATATCTACATAAGTTTAAAAAAAGAACTACAAAACTTTTAAATTCCTATACATTACATGCAATGTACATGACCATACATGTTTTCTTTCTGTCGATGAAGAATGAAAAAAAATAATATTTTCTAATCGGAAGAACACTACGAAAAAGTCTGCAAGACAAATGGGCATATGGAAACAACAGAAAGCATATATAATATTGGGCGGATCACTGCCTGGAGAACGATCACAATCCTGACCTTACCTCTGCTTATCATTCTTAATCATTATACATAGTATATAGATATTAATACTAATAGTTTTTTTTCCATATGGCTTGGTAAAAAATAAATAATATTTTTAAAGTTTCATTAAATTTCAATTAATTTTGCATTCCGCCAGCATGTCAATGGTTGCAAGAGCAGTCTGGGTCAACCATTGATATGCTGTCAGACTGCAGGAAGGTTCTTGAATGTGCAATTTTGTATTCCGTTAATAATATAAACAAGTTAAATAAGCAAAAAAAAAATATAATTCAATAGTAATAATAAATAACGCAAAGGTTTCTAATAAAAAACCAAATAGAATGAAAACTAACATTATAATCTATTTTAATAACATTTTCTTTTCTTATACAATATTTTAATCCAAAATTGTATTGCTTTTTGAGATTATAATGTTAGTTTCATTTTTGAACGATGTCTAGCATGTTTCGGAAAATCTGTTTTCCATTTTCAAAGTACTGTATATAGAAATAGTACAATCTGTGGATTTTCAAAATACAATTAGTCATTATTCAGCTACAATCAAATCCTTAACAATTCAGAACCACGTTAGCGTTAATTCAAATTGTGTGCAACGCTTGTTATTTATAAAATATAAACAAAGAAGATCTGATCTATTTTATATAAATAATATTTTTAATGTACACGTTCAATTAACAGTTTTCTCTCCATCCCATATTCTGCTGCTATATGATAAGTGCTACTGTACTTGCATTTGCTGTTACTAAAATAATTAACTAAAATATTAACAAACTAACAACAAACCAAAAAAAACAACAGCAATTAATACGAAGACCGTTTTGGTGAATAATGTCAATCAAAAATTAATACAATAAACTATAAAATGTTTGAAATGAAATTCCGTTAGGACCCAACTCTACATCTGTATTAATCATAATCTATATATTTAATTCCACCCTGCCTATATTGTTTATGTTATTCTTTTAATGGGATCTTGTCTGAGTGGTCGTTTCAAGTGATTCATTCGATAAATTCAAAAATAGCTCATGACAGATTCACTTGATGGTTCTTGAATCAGTTCAAGATAATTGATTCGATAAACTTGTATTTAAAGCTGTTCATTTAAGCGAAACGATTACAAATTCAAATCAACATCCAGTGCATTTCAGTAAATCATACTGCATTACTGTCATTCCTAATGTCTGTTGATGGTAGAGGGTGCGGGGAGATTTCAACCCACGTCATTCGAGAAGCATAAGAGGGATTAAAAAAAAAAGCCTCTTTCTGCAAAACCACAACAGTGCATTAAAAATACTGCATGTTTTTATCTAATGAAGGGGAAATGGAAGGGGAAGAAATTGTTTTACGTAATTCATAATTGGATGAAATAGAAAGCACGGGATTGTCAACCTCAATTGCCATCAAAAATCATTGCTAAGGCCATCGTCATTACGAAGATGTAAACATAATTTATAAACATGTTTAGAAATAGAGCAAAAAAGTGGATTACAACGAAGACGGTTGTAGTTGGAGAACACTCCTTAGGAAGCAAAAAGAATCAGAGGAGCTTGGGATACATGAAAGTTTTGTGTTCATGTATCAAGTTTTGAATACCACTAGATAGAAAAAAAAAAGTATATACTTATCTAAAGGAACCAACTTATGCCAAAATAACTGATAATAATTAACCGATGCACTTAATATGCTATTAAACATTCAACTTCCAGCATTAACCGAAAAATATTTTTTTGAATATTGACTAATACATTTATTTTTTTTATTTTTTTTTTACATTTATTTTATTCTTGTATCAAATCAGTAAAGAGGATATAGTATATCTACCAGGACATCCAATTTTTTTCTTCTTTAACAAGGGAATTTCTTTAACTGTATCTGATATTAAGAAAAGATCGGTTGGGCATTAGCAATAAATATCACTATCAGTTCCTACTGAACTTCTGCATAATGTCTTGCAAATCAATTAAATTTGATTTAATATTACAGGAGTGGATTATAAATTGTGTACAGTGCGGGTAAGAATGTAGTTGTTATTGATTTGCTAGGTTAAGATCTTTGTAGCATGAAAAAAAAGTTCAAATAAAAAAGTTACAAATTCACTGAAAATCTGTTAATATGCACATACATGAAAAGGACAACCTGACCTAGCAGCATTCCGTAGACGAATGATAATTTAAAAAAATAACATCCAAATTTTGTTACTCTCTGATAGTTTGGAGCATCGATTAACAAACTACTCTGTGATTATAGCTCTTTAACAGTCAGAAACTCTTTCTTTTGTTACTTTGTATCGAAGTCTACAAAGTTCTTGCTTTTAGAACACGAAATCCACGCAAGGTTCCAGCTTCTCAACCTAAGTTTTAAAATAGTTTTGAACTATCGTCTTCAAAGTCGCATGTAGAGGCTATGTTTTTCAATTCTATTCAAATTTTTTGGATTTAATCCTTGTAATCTACAATTGCATATTTAAACTTATTGCAAAATCGGGACAGGGCTATGTTAAACATACAATCACAGAAAGACACAGGGAAGCTAATAGTTGAACAGCTTAAACTATAGTACGATAGACTACAGTAACTGTCTTTCTGACAACATTACAGTAAGTCATTTTTCAAGTTATTTTGCCGAGCTAAATTAGCTTTTGAAATGTAAAGGGGATTTGAAAATCATATTATATTGCATTAGGGATTCTTTCAGACTTAATCCTAAAATCTATGAAAATTAAGGTGAAAAATAAGATCTCAAAGATTTAAAACAGAGGAAAGCAGAGTGGTCGATTCACCCAAGACCCTCACTCTCAGTTGTATTAGACAATGAGCTCTTCAAGATTTTCTGGACACACCATATACATTTTAAATTCAAATACTGAAGAATAAAAAGAAACCGTAAGTTACGAACTCTTTAACAATATAGTATAGACTATTTAAGTGGTGCGTCACAAATCACGTAACATGACATAACAGTTCAAACAACCGATTGCTATGGACGTCTCAAAGTAGCAGAGTGCTTCATTAAGCGCTTGTTGTAGTGGTTATTTTTGGAAAAAGAATACCAAAACAACATTATCTGAAAGAAGTTTTAAGAGTTCAAGAACGCCCACCTTAGTGCGTTTTTCTCCTCTTATTTTTGGAATTTTTGAGAAAACATGATTACGATGCAAGCTGTATTTTTGCATATTTTTTGTTTTGTACTTGCATTTTACATTGAAGCCAATCACGACACTGATTTTTTATTCACGTTGGCGAATAAGAAATTACTTAAACTTTTGCAGTCCTAATTACAAAATGAGTTTAGGTAAGAAAATTAGAAATTGAAAATTAAATAACGAATTAAAGATCGGATGTAACGTGATATGGTTGTACAAACCTGAAAAATATGCAATTAATACAGCTTGCTTCGAATTGATGCCTTTCCTAATATTCTCCAAAATGGGAAAAATACTAAGGTGGACTTCTATCAAAGAAAAAACATAATAAAAAGTGTTTGCTGTGATGTCCTTTGGTTGCTTGAACTGTGACATCATATCACTTGGTTTGTGACGATACACTTCAACGATCTACTGAAGGCAACTACCTCAGGGATAAAAGTGAATTTCACATTCATCCTTGCACATTTTAAATAAAATGATGGCACCTAGTATCAATTGTCATTTTCTAAGTTATAAATTAATTCTTCCAAATACGATTTCCATTTGTAAGGTGTTGAATCCATTTATTTATGGTCGAACTTAGAATACAGGTCGATCATAAATAAGCACCGTACACAAATTTTCAGGCAACACTCCAATCGTTTTAGAAAGATATTATACTTATTAAACTTGTATAATAAGACTTCGCCTTCTTCGCATGTTCAATCCCTATCATATTGTCAAGTTTTAAGTTAGAATCTATTCAGTTACTAAAACTCTCAATAAAACACTCTTCATTATGTAGATTGTAAACAGCTTTTTTCCGGAATTAAAATTCAAAGCCGTCGTTGCACAAGGACTGACCCACTGTCCGCTAATGGAGCTCATTAACTAATTCCTACTCGAGCGGATGATTCCATCTGCTCGACAGGAATTTTTGCAGGTTTGCATATTCTAAATGAATCAGCATTTTAAGAGCTGCTTTAATTTTCAATGAACATCTCTTGCATTTTAATAAGATGTGATCGCATTTCAGGACTAACTTACCGTCCTCTTTAGAAATGAATGGATGCCGATGATGAACAAACATTTTAGAATTTCAGTTTTGTTTTGTTTTTTGAAATGAAGTTAATGATTTTTACCCATAAAAGGTGATATTTATTAGTTGTGTGCAATAGTAATGGATGTTATGGAAACAAAAATTACTTTTCACAACTGTGAAACAGATAATAATAAAGAAATATGCAGTTTTATAAAATAATCAACATTGAACATCGTACACTCGTTATAAAAAAAACTGACCCACCCAGAAGCAGCTTTCGAAATGGATTGACGATCCTCCTATTCATGCACCATTAGCTCCCAAAAAATGCATGAACGCCATTAGCTCCATGCGGAATGAAGATCCTCACACAGCTGTTGCAACTGCCGCTCCAGATCGCCCATACCCGTTGATGATTGAAGCTGTCGTCCCAGCTGCTCCCACACATGATCCATGGACGACACATGATCCATATAGGTCCAGAAAGGAAGGGTTTCGACAGCACGGAGGCAGTCCAGGGAAACCCGTGCTGTATGTGGGATGGAATTATCTTTTTGGAAAATGGACCACTGTAGCCGCTCCATGACGCGAAGCACATGAGACTACAGAATCTCCTAAACGTACCACTACGCGTTCAATGTTCCCCTGATCTATATCAGCGGAGACCGAGAATCGTAGGACATGACTCCTTATACCATGAGGCCACCAGTCCTAGAGGTGTGCCACTCAACAATGAAGTCGAAATTTGTTCGCTGCCCAGTTCATCTCTTATCTGTAAAACCTGGATTCGTCACTAAACACGATTCGTTGTCAGTCCCCAACCGTCCAAGGCAACTGCTCGGTGCAAAAGAAGCCGCCGATGGTGGGGTGTTTCTAGTGATGCCGCTACATGCTTCTCGATGGTGGACAGAGATACCCTTTGGATTAGTTCGCGGCTGTCGGACAATGGCACAATCCTATCTTCTGTAGTCTGCCTAGCACTCCCAGTGCCTTCCCTGCACGTATGTTTCCTCACGTCTCAACTGCTCCCAACACCGTAGCACACTACAGTCGAAACGGTCCAGGTGGCGGCCAAATTCTACCTGGAATCGATCAGCCTGCCTTCCGTAGTCCAACGATACCATCTCTCTCAACTCAGTCGGTTGTTCAAAACTGAATCGAATGCGTCGTGAAGCATGCGGCGAACTCAAGACATCTGCACTTCACAATCACACTGATTAAAAAAGCATACATATGACGGCCATTCATATGAACACAGCTGTAGCGATGCTAACACTCCTGGTGACAGTTCTCAGCGGATAATCGAAGCCCAACTGCAATCAGTGGCACAACTATTTGTGACGGTGCCGTACACCGAGTTTACCGGATCATTCGTTTTGGACGCGCTAATATTTTTGGTAATGAGTGTACTCAAGAAATTAGATAAATGTTTTTAATTTATTTTATTTGTAAAAATTTATTAGATCGAATTAATATTTTAGAATTTTGTTGTCATATATTATTAATCTCATACTGAATTCATGATTTAAAAAGTTTTTAAAAAAAGCGTTATTTCTTATTCCAGTATCATTGTAAGAAATTTTTATTTTATTCTTCATTATTTCCTAAGGTTTTGTTATATAATATATTCTATTTATGAGGTGTATTTTTCTTACTAGTAATAACTTTGTTTTCAAACTTTTTTAAACTGGTTGCTTAAAATTACAATTGTCCACTCAATTTAGAATATAACAAAGCGGGGAAATGTAAAGATGTAAATAAAAATTTTATTAATGGTATAAAATTAATCTATGCGAGCAGAGCATTTTTCCTCCTTTTGTCCTAAAGAAAACTATAACTAGATGCCCATTATATTTGGCAGGTAAGCCTTGAAGTAAATGTTTTAAAAGAAATAAGCACAGTATGCGCGTAAATAGTTGAGGAATAATCGCTCAAAAATCGCCATTTAACACCAATACTTACAAAATTTTGTATCTCTCCGAAGATCCCGCAAGTATCCAATCAAAATCCATGATCTTTAAGAAGATATTAAAACCTCAGTTTAGGACTCATGGGATCGACAATTAGGAAAAAAGATAAAAAAAAAATAATAATTTGTCAACCTATTCTTGATCAATCATCACTGAAACACCGCTTTTGCATCTTGGAACAGCTTTCCTGCGAACAATTGTCGCTTCGCTCTAATTTCGGAGTAACTGATGGCGTTCATAATGCTACTAATTAAATTTATACATATTTATTTAGTTTAAAGAAACAAGAGCTCAGCAGCTCTTTTCTACTTCTTTCCTGTAAAAAGACGACAAGTAGTGCATTTATATGGAAAAGATAATATGATGTCTACATTGCAGTTATATAGCCGGTGTGTTGAGCCGGTTCGCACCGAAGTGCGAGCTTCGTAACCGAAGCGCCCGTGTTCCAGGGAGCGCTAGTGTTCCCAAGATGGCGAACCCCTAGCAGACTCCCTAGAATTTCAAGGGAAAGATACTGGGGTGGTTTCCCGTGGCCTTCCCCAGTTATATAGACTACTTTTAAAACAGTGTTCCAGAATATAACAATGGCAGGCAATTTATCGAAGGACGGAAGAATTACTTTCAATAATCAGATAGGGAACAGAACACCGATCATAAAAATTTAGAAGTTATCCAAGTGAAAATAAGTTAGTTGAAGTGTACACTGCAAAACCGACGTAACACAACACATAGAACATATAGCATATAGAATGAGTGGTGCTAAAAGTTCCTTCCTTAAGTACTCCCTTAAATGAGTACTCCCTCATTTAAGGGAGTACAATTAAAAGTTCTGTCACAAACCTAACTTGGCTACTGTTAAGTTTAAGACGTTCCAACGTTCTCTTCTTGAAAGTTCTCCAATCAAAATTTTGAGTGATTCTATGCAACTAACCCAGTAACTTTTGTGTTGTCACTTTATTCCGTCTCTGACAACAGTTCTGTGGTTTCGTTGGAATCTCACATAATGGTTCTGTCGTAATAAATGGATCCCTGCATAATCAATCTTGAGCTACTAGATGCTTCTTCTTCAGTTTGGAAAGATTCATTAGAATATATTGATGAATCGATATTTTTGAATCCATAATTTATTATGAGATACACGTACGTAATGCGAACCTTAAAAAAACTGTAATCATTAGCTACCAGATAAGAAAAACTTTAGAGGATAAGATATTTCCTAGATCCACAATTGCAGATCGATCTAAGAGGTAATTGGAAAGTAGTTTTTCAAACTTTTTTGGTTAACGGCACAAATTAAAACACATTAATTTATTTTACATTGCCATTTTATTTTGGTAATTTAGCATGACATTATGATCATGGAGGTAATAAATTTCTGTATAATTAGTATCTTTTCATTTTTAAAATATATTTCCATAATATACATGACATAACTACGGTGTGCTCGGGAAGTTCCCGTACCCTTTAATTGGTAGTGATATTTTAAGAAAATATTTACAAATTAAGTGTTCAATGCATCTGTGTGTTCGCCATCATGCTGTTTCATACGCCGCCATGTCTTACTTGACATTTTTTGGTGCATGTCCGGTGTGATGGTTCGAAATGCGTTCTCAACTGCATTGCACAATTCTTCATTTATAGCATAACGACGTTCAAACACGCATTACTTGATGATTCCCCACAATGAATTGTCAGCTGTCGTGAGGTCAGGACTTACGGGTGGCCATTTCAATGGAGCTGGCGATACTAGAGTACCGCGACCAATCCAGCGTCCTCGAAATGTTCATAAAGAAACCCGCGCACAGTAAGAGCTAAGTGAGCAGGTGTCCCGTCCTGCTGCAGCCATACGCATTCCCTGATACCCGCGTCTTCAAGCTGTGAAATTTACCATGTTTGTATTGTGAAAGTAAGTTTCGCTTTAACATGACCATCAAAAATATGGTCCAAACAAATAATAATAATAATATATAATAGGGTACTGTAACTTTCCGGTCATACTGTAGTCATCTCTACCTATCGCACAGTTTGAGAATCGCTGGTGAAAAAATTTCAAAGTTAAAAAATTAAAGACTTATTTAAAAGAATGTAGTGATCACTGGAAAAAATCTAACTTTGCGAACCACTCAATAAAGCTATCAAAATTACATTAAATACTACCACTTTAAATGCATAAGGAAACTAAATTACCTATTTTAGGTAATTTCCGTATGTCAGTGTAAGTTAATTAATTCGGAAAGATTAGATCTATTAACAAACGCTGTTTTAAAAGAACGATTTAATTTAGATAAGCTTTTCTCTGTAAATTATTAAGGAATTCCTGAAAGATCTACTGTCTTGAATGTTACTATGCAGTTCAAAGTGTTTTGTTCAATTTAATTCGTAAATAACAACATACAATATTTTATTTTATTCTTTTTATTTAAAAAAAATAATGTGGGTGAAATTAGCTTATATGAATTATAAAGAAAAGTATTGTCTGATAAAAGCAAAACTTCATAGCCGAAGATATTTTTTATTACAAATATAAAACCTTTTGGATAAGAAGTTTTGCTTTTATATCAGATAGATATACATTATAAAATATTACAAATATACAGTAAAATCACGTTTAAGGCAAGAATTTATTTTTAAGAAGTGGGTATCCACAATGTTTCTTAGCTTTAACACTATTTTTTTATTAATATAGAAGAATCATATATTTAAAAAAATTCTGAAGTTAATAAAAGTCCACGTACATTTAAATAAAAGAATAACGAAAAGAATAACGTAAGGATATATATACTGTAAAGACTTTTTAACTATTAGTATTTCTCTTATCCTGAATCTTCCTCAAAAGTATTAAAAAGCTTGTTTGTTTGTTTGTTTTTCTTTTTTTTTTTAAATTTAATCTGTCATATACTTTTTTATATATATATAGCCTATTTAATATATACATAGCCTATTGGAACCGGTTTTATGTGCGCCACTCTATATAAGCTACTGATTACTGAAGAAAAACACACTTTTTTAAAGTTTCAAGCAGAGCAAAAAAAAAAAAAATATGTTCATATGATATTTTTCATGTTTTTGGAGGATAAAAAAAATGTGGTCTATCAAGTAAGATATGCAATGACTATGTTTCTGTTTCACTTTATAGTTGCCTTCAGTTCTTGTGCTGAAGGGAAATAAACAGAAGCTTTAAGTTTAGCTGAAAACTAAATGTTCGAAAGGTATTTTTGCGTTTTTTGTCTTTTAGAAGATCCTAAGTTAATATTAAAGAAAAATAGTTTTTAGTAATTTGTTTCCAGTCTGACGTTTCGCTTTTTTTTTTGATCGACGAAAAGAATGTAAACAAATTTTTAACAGATCTATAATTTAAATAAATGAAGTAAAACAACAAATAGGAACAAATTCAATTTTAATAGTAGCTATCAGTACATACAGATATTTTAAATGGCGTGTAGATACTACGATGTTTAGACAGATGTTCATGTTAAACGATTCTGCTTCTCGTGTGGAGTTGAAATGGGAAGCCGTAAATGTTTTTTGTGGGAATGTTTCAAATGCCACAAATAGTAAAGCGTCGGGAATTAATAAAAGACAAGCAGAAGAGCAGAAAATTTTCCTCCGAATACTGACATTCCAGTATTTCATGACAACGACTGTTTGAACAAGTGGTTGAGTTACTTTAAATGTTAGTGCTTTTATTTGTAAATCTATTAGAGTGATTCTCAAAGATAAAAACGATATATTAAAATCTTTCATTTAGATTTAGCTTGTTTTGAATGAATGTGATTGCTTCCCAACTTTCTCAGTTTTTCTCAAAATTTGAAAACATTTTATAGTTTAGTTTTAAAGAATTTGATATCGGTTTGACATTTTTTTTCTCACAACTAGAAAGTTGTGCCAACGCTATAAAAACAGTACCAAAGATATTGTATCCATATGCACACTACGGTTTCGTTCATTTTTGTTTTCTTTGCCTGACGAAAACGTTCGAATACTGGAACTTTGAAACGTCGTCTTGTTTTAATTTTAATTGTTAATATATGTGTAAAGGTGCATTATGGTATCTACGTTTAATTAATTATTTTGTTTCCTCTAATGAAAAATCTATAATGCTGAATTATCATATTAAATTTAAGAAAGAAATACAGAGACAAACATTTTAAGAAATGGTTTTGAAGGGCAGTTGTGATTAAGACTGTATTTGGGTATCGTGACCTGTTGGTTATTTTTATTATCTAAATTGTTTTAGAATTCATAGTTAAGACCTACCTTTTAGAATAAACTTAAAGATTACCATAAATTATGGAATGTATCAAGTTGTGAATAATATCTCTTACGTGGCCTTATTCGCTTTGTATTCTTATACAATCAATGATAGGAAGAAATTCGCCAGCTCAACTTTTGTTATTGTTAGCTCTGATGTAATGTTTCAAACCAAATTCCACAAGGAAGAAAAGCAAACGATTGCCGATAGAATAAACACACTCGCTAATGACAATTAATGCTAGTTCAAGTTAAAGAGAGACGGTTTCTAGAATAGAATATTTGAAAATATAGCCTTATTTTTGTTCTGTTAGCCTTAAAAAATAAAAAAAAGACAAAAAAAAAAAGTTATTAAAAAAGACAATTTCTTTACGAAGAACGTTTTCTTTTTTTTTTAAATATAACATAATTTCACTAAATATCCATATATATCATATATTTCATAACAGAACATTTATTTCTTCCATCTATCTTCACTACAAATGCAATATTCCGCAGACTAGATTATTCTGTGACTTCGGGCTTCTTTTTACGTTTTGAACATCTCCAACTGTGGTAACCACCATAAATCAACAATGATGTTAAATCATCTTATTACAAACATAAATATTATTATTGAAATTTACTTTTTGTTACTACAGATTTTCTTAAACTGTCATTGATAATCTGGATCCCCTAGTAGAAACATTACACCACGCTACAGAAAGAATACCAAGATTTATAAGAAGAATCAAGCATTTTAACAGTTTTGAATGTATCAAGAAACAAGAACCAATAAGCACATTTATGATAACACAGTTTTAGGAAAATCTATGGTAAAAAAAGTAAATTTCAATAATATTATTTATGTTTGAATAAGATGATACAACATCACTGTTGATTTATCGTTGTCGTAACTGTTAAAGATGATCAAAAAGCAAAAAGAAGCCTGAATAATCTACTCTGTGAAATACTGAATTTGTAATGAAGATAAATAGAAGAAATAAACATTCTATTTTGAAATGTATGAAGTTATCTTTTCCGTAAATTTTCTTATAATTCTATCCTGTTTTTTCAATTTCTATTCAATGTTAGTTATTTACAGATATTACTGAATTTGTTATGGATTAGATATTTTGAAATAAGTTTATTTTAAGTAGGATTTTCCTGCTTTGAAAAGTAGATCATATTACAGTAAACAAATTTGCTCTACACATGTTTCTTTACTGCTCATTGATTCTTCTTGGAATATGAATGTTACTGTTACTCTTTGACCTTATTCTCTGAATTGACTAACAAGGAGCAAAAAAAAAGGGTGATTTTGCAGCCACTATGTTTCAATGTAATGCATGAGAAACTCTGTTCCATTCTTCTCTTTTTTGGTGAATTAAGTTCAAAGGAAAAATGACATTATATCATCTTAATGTTATGTAATTTCTTATATTGAAAGCCTTTCTAATGACTTTTTAACAACATAACTCTATTCTTCTCTTTGGAGCTTTCGATAGATTCGGTTTACAGTAATTTTCTTTGTGGTGATGATTTGCCTACAGTAAATCTAACAGAAAAAAGGTAAATTAACGGAATACGTAAGATTTCCAATTTTAGATTTGGGAGTTGTGAAGATTAAATAGATCCAGCATCAGAATGGGATTTGGGAAGAAGCATTTATTTGCTTGTAATGACTTGTTCTTTGCCAAACAAAAATGGTGCAGTAATGTAAAAAATGCATTTCTACATATGTACTTTTTTAATATTTCAAATCGTCTTTCAAATCTTAAGATCACTGCATACTTGATGTTGACTTTTTTGAAAGTTGCTTAAACTGGATAAATTTTAAGTTGCTAAAAAAAACTTTAAAAAAATTAGTATTTACGAAATATCCAAACTGAAGTTAAACCTTTAATTGCTATTATGCTATTAGAAAGGTATTATTATATACCCTAATGCTACTATGTTGGCTGGATAATTTTAGATTTAATGTTAACAGAAAGCTTTTATTAAATCACTTAATTTTCTTTAAAAAGTAGAAATTGATTTGTTTTGTTAAAATATTTTGTTTGAAAATATGAAACATAGAAAAAAAAAAACATTCAATAAATGAGGCATCCTAGATTTTTGTCATTACTCTTCATCGAGGTGCTTTACTATTCGTAGATTAATCAACATCAGGTGTCTTATTTAAAAATTTCAAGTGTATTTGTATTCTAAAGAACTATTATTATAAATAATAATGTCTTCTATTATATTAACATTGAAATGGGCATTACCAAATATAAATTTCACAAAAGACTTTGAAATATATACATATTCTAATCTTCCTCGAACATAACTGAAATTTTTTTCTAAATCTCAAACAATAGTTTTTTAATTTTTTTGTAATCTGTGAACATATGCATACACTCATATACGAAACATACAACGAAAAATATGTAAATTAGTGGATCTTAGCTACTGAGTAACCTTTTAACTATGAACATGTTTCTTTTTACAATTATCATCAATAATTCTAAGATATCTGTTAACTACACAAAGTTTCATAATAAATTATCTAATTTTAAAGACTTTAATAAATAGCAAATTTTATTGATTTTTTGAAGAATACTAAACTGTCTTGCAAATAAAATGTTATAAAGAACTGATTTGCCAACAAAGAGAATGCATACCACTGTAACATCGGCTTGATTTGATTAATAAACGATAAAGAAATAATCATTTGGACCTGGTAGCCAAGTGATAACGCACTTGACTTCAGGCTGGAAGAGCTAGATACAATCTCCGGCGGTGGTCAGAGATTTTTCCTATGCTGAATTCTCCTTTAGACGGATCATAGGTCCACTCAACTCCTGATACATTTCTCTTCTGACGGTTCAGAAAGGCGAATGGGTGTCGGGTTATTGCCGGCAGAACAGAAAGAATCCTAGATCTACATATTGTAGTGAGTAGTTAAGATTTTAATAGAGCTCCTTAGTTTCATATAACCTATCTAGGCAAATTAAACATTTTTTCTTTCTGATGTTGAAGCTTGAAAGTAATATTTTTTAAAGCTTTTATATAGTTAGTATCATTATATTACACTGTTCGATAATATATATGAAAACAGGTAATCAAGTAGCATTATTTGCCTTGTTTGGATGGTGACAAACAAGTAATTATACTACAAAAAAAAAATACTATAAAAACTATTAATAGAGCAGACTGAAAATAAATGTTACACTATAGAAGAGAGGTGTTACTTTGCATAAATCTCACTTTTCGCTGGTTAGTTAAATAGTAATAGTAAAGCGGCATTACTTTGGTAATTCTTTTAACAATGGGGTTCTTTGCTATAGTTTTACACAAACACTATACGATTGTCAATGCCTCTGGAAGATAGCGCGTGTTTTGTATTGTATTTCGAGGATTTTTTGCAGGAAATGAATACAAAGAGAAAGCACTTTATCAAGCAGCCAATGGAAATCAGTTGGCCAACCTCTGACATTAAAGGGGTTCCTTCCTCTGCTAAAAGACGGATTCGTTCTGGCGGCTACAACTTGAATTAAAGTCGTGAAGATAATTTTGCATAAAATGTGTTAATGAAACAAATTAAGAATTAACTTTTAGTCAAATTAAAACAATGAATTAAAAATAAATAGAAAAAAGTAGACGATAATATCATTTAATTATAATAAAGTAACATTAACATAATAATTTCATTAGTTAATGTTATTTTATTTGTAAATTAACCAGATTTTATTTTACGTATGAAATGTATGAATCTAAATCAGAAATTTAATTTTTGTTTCTTGAAGCTGAATAACTTACAGTTCTTTCATTAAAATTTAAAATTAAATTTTATTTCAATTAACTATTATACCACTGTTATATTAACTGCTTGCTATGCCACTAGGTGATGCGAAGTGATACGATATGCAGTGTCAGTACCACCAAAATTACCTTAAAAATATATTTCACATTGAGTTAATTGTTCTTGAGGTGAAGACTAGAACTTTTTTTTCTTTTTTTGTAGTTTGAAGTCGAAATCAAAAGAATGGAATTCTTAATTTAAAGTTGCTCTTAAATAACAATATTTATTTTCTGAAAATCGGTCATGCCATTTCATCGTTCTGTACACTAAAATTAGGATTTTTTTTTCCTTTTTTTGTTAGAAAATGATGAACGTACTGTACTCACAGTTACAGTAACATTATCCTAAACTAGAAAATAATGCATATCTAATCACAGTTAGTACATTTTAAAATTTTTAAATTCAATTGTAAAATTGTTCATATCGCTTTTTACTTCAGGACTTTGTTCACTGGTATTTAATGCTTAAACTTAATTTTTGATAAATAGCATTTTGCCAACAATATTCATATTTTAATTTTTATTTATCCTTGCATATTATAACAAAGTAAACATTACAAAAAAAAATTTTCGATAATAAACAAATGTTACCAAAATTTTTTGCTAAATAAAAATTCCAAATTTACTTAGGCTTTCCAAGACAATTTGTTTTTCAAATTGGTTAAATCCAAGTTATAAAAATCAATTATAAAATCAAAATTAATAGTATGAGTAGGCATGATTTAAAAAAAATGAATTCATATTACAAGATGGAGACAGTGACCCCTCAATAACTAAAAGTAAGAAAATAAAAAACAAGAATCAAAATGTGGAATTCAAATCCTTGGATAGCGCTCAGGCTACCACAAAAGGAATTTGACCACAAAGAAAAGAAAAGAAAAAAATAATAAAGAAATAAAAAACAAACCCTCTAACGGGTAAAAGAAAAGCAATTAAGTCACATAATGCCTTTTTTTGAGTCGAGCTGATACTCTGGGACGGCCGTTTCGAGCTTGTTGGGCTCTCCTCAGCCAGAGCTAATCAGCTAGTGCAAGACTCATAATTCCGATTTTTTTTTTCAGGATTTTTAAGTTATTTCATCAGAAAAGAATAAATACATAGGCCTCTCCCCTCTTGAGTACCGCGGTTCATTCTCTTGTTGGTATCGTGATGGTGGCGATCCGCTGCGGATAGGTTTTCTCGGGATTCTCCCATTTCCCCTCCTTCCACCATTCTTTCTCCCTCTGAATAACTTTTCGTTAAGAAGAAAATTTTATTAAAAAACATTAAATTATTTATTAAAGGTGAAAAATCCTACTGTCCCGTAAATCCACTACGAGTAATATTTATCTCTACGAGTAATTTCATCTCATTAAAATCTCTTACAATATGAAATTTTATCGTGAATGTTTTTATGAAACATTGCCATTTAAGAATCCATTTATTTCTAAAGAAAAAGATATGTAGAAAGCAAGTTTAACGTCCGTAAACATTTATAAATGGAGAGAAATCGCCAACCGGACAATGTTCGGCTAGCCAAACATCAACGAGTAGATTCTGCTGATGATTCCCCAATAAGGATGAAACAATTGTACGGAATTCTCGTTGATGTTGGCTCTGTGGGCGAAAGCATATTTATTGTCCGGTTGGCGATTTCTCTCCATTTGAAAAAGATATGTGTTATGTAAAAGTATAGAGTTAGTGATTACGGCTACATAATAAAATAATATGAGTATCGGTCACAAAGCGATTGCACAGAAAGATATATTTCTGAAAGGACAATGGGCAAACACCAAGGGAATTTGCCCCACCCTGTATAATGATAAGATATATACCTACATAAAGCTCTCCTTACATAGAACATATGTTACTATTACGACTCATCTCAATTATTAGTCCGTTTGGAGTTATATACGTCTAGATATGACTTATCTCGTTGACATCTTACTTCCCAGATGTATTAATTAATTATCATTTAAAACTTATTTTCAGTAACAGTAAATATTATTTTCATTTATTACATATAAATAATTATTATTTACTTGAAATAAATGATAATATTAATTATTAATTACATATAATACTTATTAACAGTGGGATTAATTGATTGTGAATGTGGCTCCCCTGTCACCCACATTCACCATAATCAATCACTCAAACGTTATATCTAGAGGTATATAACTCCGAACGGACTAATAATTGAGGCAAGTCGTAACAATAACAAATGTGCGATTGATGGAGATCTTTCCTTACATATATATATATATCTTATTGCTATACAATGGTGGGACAGACCTGCCCATTCTCTTTTATCTAAGAGTAGTCTATGTATATTCATAAACAGCAAAATCTGGAGAAAGAAGGTTTTATTTAAGTGTCTTTGAGATTTACAAAACTTTTTCAGTTATGTTCGAGGAAGATTAAAATAGTAGACTATACCGTATTTATGCGCGTAATTTCCCCCATCGTGTATTTTCCCCACCCCAGTTTTTGTGGATTACAAATTTCAATTTTTATTTTTATCGCATAATTTCCCCACCTCTACTTCAACGCGTTTCCAACATGACTTTGACTGGCGTTCAACTCACGACGACGCGACAATGTACCGTTACTTCCACATTTCTCTATCCCACGCTACTTTAGGGGAAGATTCCACCCCCACCCCGGTCAGCACAAGAGCAGACTCCTGAATCAGTACAACAATTTCGAGTGTTTTGTGAAAACGTGAAGTTCGCGAATAAAGTTAAGTTCTCTATTAGCAGGCAGCTGATGCTGACGTCATGCGGTGAGCAGCTATAAAGATGGCGGGCTGCACTGCGTGAGTTACGAAATTACGTCACAGTCGCACACATACTTCCATGCATGCCTATTGCTTAACTGTACTTGGAAGAAAAAACAAATGTTGATATGTGATTTCTTAAATTTTAAATGTTGCGTGTTAATAAAATTGTTGTTAATTACATTTCTTGCTTTAAAAATCAATATTTAACCTGGTTTTCCTTACACTTTGACCATATTTTTTTTCCTCAAATTGAAAAACATCGCATAATTTCCCCACCCACCCCTTTTTTTGTCAAAATATTGATGAAAAAAAAGGGAAAATTATGCGAGTAAATACGGTATATTTCAAAACCTTTTGTGAATTTTTTTTTATATTTGATAATGCCCATTTCAAAGTTAATATAATAGAAGACATTGAATTATTTCAAAGTATGAAAGAATTTTTTTTCTAACTTTATCCTCTAATGTATTACAATAATTACAGTATTACAATAGTTGGTTGAGTAGTTACCCATCACTGAAATGTTACTGGAAGAAGTTTGACAATATTGAGAAAATTTTCAAAAAGATCAAAGTGCAAAAAAAACTTTGCTGAAGTTCAAGATTGAGAAGAAAAAGATAAAGTGCTCCCGCATCTCTTTGTGATATGTTTTCAAAGAAATACCTGCATCAGAATTCGGTAGGAATGGCTTCCCGGGAAAAAACCTTATGTCATGTTACGTCACCATGATTGTCACGTTTGGACGTTTTTGAATCTCCTTCCAAGTGGCTTTTCACCAACAAGTCCATGGATAAGTTTTCACAGAAGTTTGGATAATGTAACAGAAAAAAAATTACGGGATTTTTTGATCAACATTCTAGAATGTAGTGATTTTAATGTATATTCCTACTACAGTACAAAAAGGAAATAGCTTTGGAGTCCATTTGCAAACGTAGATTTTACGATGGAAATCACAAGACTTAATGGATTCAATTTACGTTTACGATCTGTCTTTATAGTACACTTTACAAAATATTAAAGTCCTAGCAAGTTGAAAGTATTAAAAGTAAGAAATGTATCCTTCAATGTTGATATACATTAACAGTTAACACTTACGCACACAGTTCGGACTATTATACACTGGTATAAATACAAGTCTCTAATATTAATGTATGTAAATTTTAATATATTTCGTGTTATAATGATTTCTGTTCTGCTAAACCGTATATTATCTTCACTGTAAGTTATTTCATTATCTGTGCTGGCTTTTTTTTTAATTACATGGACTAATAAGTAATAATAAAGAATAAAAAAAAGCTTTTTTTTTTTTCGTTTTTTCTTTTTTTTGAGATTTTTCAAACTTTCATTTCAAGCAATAAGTTTATCGACTTGGCTGGTAAAGAATTTCATTTCAGTTATTTTCATTGTATTTCACTTCAAAATTTATTAAAGTGAAATTTACTTATCATCTGTTCATTTTGAAAAGTCTAAGTATGATCTACAAACTTACAGAAATAACGATGTCACTATGAAATACAAAGTACATAAGAATTATTAATCACGTATTATTAAGTGATTATTACACTTTACTATGAATTTATATTATTATATGCTATTTTATTATTATTAGATAGGGTTTTATAATATTTATTAGCCTGCTAATGTCGCTTCGCTTCAGAAGCCTTCCACATGTAATGTAAAGAAATGCTTTATTTTTTCAAAAAAAAAAACAAATTAAAGTAAACTAAAAACTGAAACTTAGAATTAAGAACACTCATGTGAAATTTTTCGTGTTTTCAGCATTCTTCAACAAAGTTCTCCCCCACCCCGTCTTTTTATACCCATTAGGACGCTAATACCGAAAATTCGTCGAATTCGTATACGGTACTTTAGATTTTGACAAAGAACACTGTCAAATTTCGTGTTTTCAACTAAAGCGGTTTCAGAGGTATGCGTAGCTTTCAAGAAAGTTTGTCCCTCTGTTTAATCCCTTAGTCCGGATCCGAGGTTTCGTTGTTCTTAAATTAAGAACATTTAATTAAATAAAAAGAAATATAAGAAGAAGAATATTCATTTAAAAATAATAATAAAAAAAAAGAAAAAAAAATCTTTTCTTTTCTTTATGTTTGAAAAAAGAAAATTCATTATCATAAATAATGAAGGAAAGTAAAACAACAAGTAAAAAAACAAACAAAAAAAAAAGAAAAAAAGAAATGAAATATCAAAAAAAATTATTGCACCCAAGGAGTTTTGAATCCGATAACAATACCTCTAAAGACCACCGTTTAACCGCTGCGCTGTGCAAAACCAATACTTCAATTGTGGAGACAGAAGTGAGTTAATAAGCCAATACTTGAAAATTACACAAAAGTGTCAAGGGGATTAAATCAGGCGGAAGGGGAGATGTGTCCAGGTTTCTTTGTAGTCTGTATTTTTCAGGTTCCTAAAGAATAATTCTGTTGATTTAATTTATTTAACGTTTGAGATAAAATTATTAAATACAAAGGAAATACTGCAAACACCCCGAAGTTTAAAAAATTATTGTATTTAAAAACATTTTAAAAGATACAATACATATTTAAAAGGGATCAATGAACAATTTCGAAGGCGTCAAGTCCTCCATCATCAGCAAGATCTTGCTGATGATGGAGGACTTGACGCCTTTGAAACTGTCCATGGATCCCTTTTAAATACGTATTGTATCTTTTAAAATGTTTTTAAATACAATATTTTTTTTAACCTTTGGTGTGTTTGCAGTATTTCCTTTTTTAAAGAATAATTCTGCAAAGTTTGTACCAGATCGGTTAAAGGACCAAGGAGTGTATAGCGAGCAAACAAACAAGCTTACTCCTTTATATATATAGAAGATTAAAAGAAAGATGATAATATTTGTATCTTCTAAGAAATTTCTACTTCCTCTTTAGTTAGAAATTGAAATCAGACATAAATTTTTTCACGTCAGAAAAATGACAAAAAAAAATACTATTTTCTGGATGCCAACTTAAATATCATTTCATAAAAAAACTAGTTACTAGGACATGCGTGAGAAGTAGCAGTCAGAATTCAAGGTTTTACAAATTTTCTACTTTTTCTCTCTCTTTTTGTGTGCATTCCTATAACGGAACAATCGTGGTAAAACGTCGCGTGTTCAGCAAAAACTGCCCTAATTTCACTTATTACTAGCAAAACACATAAGCAAATACTGTTTATGTGTAAAGTTGTTGAAATACACTCAGAATTGAAAAAAAGCTAGGTCTGTTAATTATTCATGAAATGGGTTTATTATTTTAAAAACCTAACATCATTACAAAATTATTGTTCGTATATTCAAAATAAAGTAGTTGGGTCAATTTTGTTGTTTCATCGATTCCGTTGAAAGTTTCTATCGCAGTTGTTCATCTTCTTAATAGTTTCTCGGAATTATCCCTTAACAAATAGCATCTAAAGCTATCCATCACAGATACTGTAAGAAAGTTGTATTAGAGATAACCCATTGCTTGCACGCGAGATTTAATGGAGCAAAAAAAAGAAATGAGATAAGATGATAGATTAGCAATGATATCGATTTGTCAAAAGCAACAACAAAATAACAAAATATAATCAATAACGGATAACAATAATTTAAGTAATTAAGCATGAAACTAATTCTTTTTTAATTTTAACAGGTTTCAATGCCAAGCTGTTTCAGGTTTAATTCCAAGTCCTTATTTGCGGGATTTCCCAATTCTCAAAGTTTGTGAAAACTTTGTAAATTTAAAAAAATAAATATTTATCATTATTTTATGACTACACGAGTAACTATTTCCATCTCAAATGCATTAATTCTTCCCCACTTTCGCCATTTGAGTCGTGCACTGGCTGAGTAGCTCTGGCTGAGGACCCAACAAGCTCTAAACTGCTGTCCCAGGGTCTCAGTTTGACTCAAAAGGCATCCTAATTTTCATTTTGAATTGATTGCTTTTCCTTTTAAAGGGGTTTTATTTTTATTTTTATGGTTTTTTTTTATTCTTGTGGTCAAATTTGGGGGAATCTAGAATTTGCCAACGTCAATTCGGGAAAGACAATTTTTACGACTCAAAAACAAATTCTGGAAAACTACTTTAACAATCAAAAAAATAAAGAAACGACTTTCTCAATTCTTTACAAAATCCGGGGCTATTTTCAGAATCCGGGATATTTTCCGGGACATATACTGATGCGGGACACTGCCTTAAAATCCGGGACGTCTGGTCATCCTAGGTCAAATATCTGTTGAGGTAGCCATAAGACAGCTCAAGGTTTTGTATTCCAATGTTTGTTCTTGTTTTTTTTTTTTTGTTTTTTTTTTTTATTATTTTCTTATCTTTAGTTTTGAGGGTCACTGTTTCCATCTCAAATTCATTAAAAACTTGTTTGTTTTCAAGATCCTAAAACAGAGCAGAGGAAAAATCTTGAAAAAAAAAGTAACATCTGGAGATAATGTTTTTTCATCGAATACCAGCAAATAAGTCTGTCAGAATTAAATTTAATATTATTACATCAAATTTGTACATTACTAATGAATAATTTTAGAGCAAATGTTTTGATGCCTTTAAGTTTTTTGTCCGTAGTTTCCATTTATTTCGTGATCATTAACTTTTGGAAACCATCAACTAATTAACAGTGTAATAAAAACGTAATCAAGGAAACTTATAAGTACAAAGTTAGTTTCTAACTTAAGGAATGTAATTAACACAACTAAAATCATATGTTTCCTTAAGTCGGTGAAGTACAATAAAATTCATGGTTCGACTACAATTCGGATTCTTCTGTTAAGAGAACTGTTATTTGCACATTGAGATAGTGGTTTAGTTTTTTCCTCTGAGCGCCCTCTAGGGGCAACCAGTGTAATTAAAGTGACTTATTGCTGCAGAAACCAGTTTCCGCAACGGAACGGTCAGCGGCGCCGCAGTCGTGTTTTGCATGGCTCATTACATAATAGTAGGAACCGCGAATAGGGCGACTGGGTGTGTTTTCGCGATGCCTAGTTATTCGGCAACGAGGCCGTAGTTTCCGCGCCTCGAATAATTCATGGTAGCGTGCATTAACATTGAGAAACTCAGGTGGTCACGTGACACAATGATCGATGACGAGCTGCGTGGCACGTCCCTTGCGATAGCGCCTCCGATCGATTTCAAGGTGAAACCACGCGACGAGGTGTGCAATTCCGTCATCCCTCGTAACAAAGTCAATCTTTCATTGTCCTTTCCGCCCACATAATAAAAGCTCCGATTTAATGAAACTAGGAATTAATGATGAATCAGTGTTTATCAAAATAATATAACAATTATTACATTATGTTAAATTACTGATTATATATTTTCAGCCCAAACGAAGAAATTAAAAGTTCGAAATATAGGATGATACGGCTGTTACTACAGGGTGTCTCGAAACCATCCTACACTAATGTAATCAGATGAAGGCAACAAAGTTTTCTTAGTAAAAAGATATTTCGACAAACTAAAAGATTATCAAAGGCTAGACACGCAAGGCTAATAATTAATACATTACTAAGCGTAATATTTTTTTCATACTATCAAGAAAAGCTTATATGTAATGCTTTCAATTAAAGAGGTAAATGTCCGACTTGTTATTATAGCGATAATTGTTACAATTTTTATATTTACTCGATAGAATCAAGAATGCGCTAGAATTATTTTCATTTTTCTCAAAAATAAAGTCGCCAGAAGGCGCCAAACATTTTACTAATTAGGCACTGTGTATGCGATCCATGAACATTGAGAAAGTTGTGCATTTATCAAATGCAACTATAGACAGTATCACTAACCTAACAACAGTAACCTACCAAATCTGAAATCCAACAATGTTGGTAGCGTCTGGCTCGATCCATTGGTTTCTACTCGAATAATCAAACCATCGAATTGATTTCTGATTCTCTTTGAAGTAACGCAAACATGATTGTAAACAGTTCATCTGTTGAAATTTTTTCATTAAAAGATTACGTTAGCCATTTGACAAATCACATCACAATTAAACACACAGATGTACGCATATCCAAACGTAAAAAAAGTCACCGAATTAATATCTAGTAAGTACAATCAATTCCGTCGCGACGATAATTATGGTATTTTGACATTACGCAATGTACAAAGTTGTTATACGTTCATTCAAACGTTCCACTCGTATTTCGGGTTTGAATTGAAATTAAAACCTGCGACATCTAAAACTGTAATAATATAGCTTACGAAGTGTCCTCTTGGTACATCCAACACTTTTGTTTCAATCACTTCTTTGTATGCAACATTGTGTCCAACGAAATGAGATATCATTACGAACTCTGTCCGTAATTAAACTTTCTTCACATTTTTGACAACGATTTCTTTTTTCACGTTCTAGTGACTATTTTTAAAAAACTTTTTTTAGCGCAGTGGAAAACTTTTTATGTTTATTAGCAGCATGGAATGCTATCGCTGATAACTTTTACAATTCCCTTAGTAAGCTTGTTATTTACTGAGGTAATAAATACCCTTCGATGTATATTCATTATAAATTTTATATATAGATAAAATTACATATTAATTTTATCAATATACAAAAACATCACATATAACATCTCTTTACAGATGTAAATCAAAAATTGAAAAAATTACAAGAGAAATCTTTGTAATAATATTTCTTCTTAATGGCACCACAGTCCTGATTTTCTGTAGCCCAAAAAGTAAATATGAAACCACCAAAATATAATATTACTATAAGCACTTCTGAGATCTTGGCCATGAGAGCCTTATTCTTGTCCAGTATTCAATAATGGATTCATGAAGTTGAGAATTTGCTTAGATAAAAAGTAAATAGTATTAACAATATTTAGTAAATTCAATAATGCATAAAGAGTAAACTTAAAGTTAATTAATTAGCTTTTCCACATTTTAATTGATTAAAGTTCGCAATGGATACTTTAGCAATGCACCAGCAAAAGCCCTTCTAATTATAAAATGAACCGTTTGGTAAATTTTGTCTTTCTTGGTTGATAAAATTAGCATAATGATTGTTATCTAATATTTGCTACCGCAAGTTCAATGAAGTATATATCGTATTAAAGTTGTGATTATTAAATTTTTTCAATTCAATCTCAATTTATTATGAAATTCAACTTTTGTTCCGATAGTTTAGCACATTTAATCTTACTGGTAGCTTCTCAGTTACAGAAGAATGTTTTGTTCAGAACATTGGATGAACGCTGCAATCCGGAGGTGTCATTACACAGGGTGTGATGTATGCAACCCACACGGGCGCCGGCTCTGATCCGCAGACCTTTTCTTCATGGTAAATTCTCCAAAAATTATCTCACTATAATTTATAAGGTAATATTACGAATATATTCTTTTTATTTACTATTACTATTTACTATTTAAAATTACTATTACAGTCATTAACAATAGTTCCAAAATTATTATTTCTCGTCATGAAGTATTGTGAGCAGCGCAGACCTACTAGGATATCAAATAAATTATTTCCAAGATCAATATTCATCCAGATTTGAAAGATTCTTTGCAATAACTGTTAGTAAATTCCTATGATCTGCAGAGAGGAGCAAGATCTACTCACAAACAAATGTAACATTCAAAAACGTGATTTCCTTCGAAAGTAATTGGCAAAAGACGAAACTTATCACAATAAAACCTGAAAATTTTAATGAATTTATGAAAGAATAACAAATGGTTTTGCTACTGTCCCAACGTAAGACTAATGTACTTTCTTCAAACTTTTGTTTTGACCGTACAAATATATGATCATAAAAAATGCTCACTAAATAAGGATAAGATAAATGTCGTTCGTGGACGGAATAAACGTGAAAAAAAGTAAATTCTAAGAGTAGTGTATCAAAACCTGAATTATTAGAAAAGGAACGTTGATTACAAAAAGATAGAAGTGGAACTCTACGGCATAATGCTAAGCTGTCGTAATCTGATAGTCAACTGTAACATCTCAAAAAGTCTATCGTGACCGATATCACGTGAAGATGATGAAACATATTAAAAAATCCTTTGGGTGGCCACCAATAGCCTCATCTAACTCATGGTCATCGAACTACTGTATATTGATAACTATGCTTGTGAGGAAAGTCATGCGTTACTTGCTTACGATCCAATGTGTTAAGGAAGTCGCCATACCTGTGAGCGTTTCACGGATAGATGTCTAACCAAAAGGTTCCCACAAATAAAACTAGGACTTTCAGATTTACACTTTGCAGCATTACACTTTTCATTTTCAGACTGTACGGAACATTACCCAAGCATCCCCATTGTCCCTACAATGAAGTTAGAGAAGATATTCAACGAAGTGGGACTGATTTTCATAGTTCTAGAACAGTCATTAGCCGTTCTGCCAGAGCATTAACACCATATTCTCCAGAAAGACCAAGGAAAATTAATAATAATTCTCCATGTCCTGGTTGAAAATTAGGTTCATAATTCATTTTAGACTTCAGTCAAATTAATCAAATTCAATATTTGTAATTATTTTATATTCCGCTTCTTATATCTTTGTTTTAGGGAATTCAAATAGAACACAAATAACACACTAATAACGTTCTATCTAATTCTCGTCCAATGTATTGCAAGGAAACAAACCACAACTTCAAATCATCAAATTAAATTTTAGACAACATTAAATCAAATTCGAAAATCGAATTTTAAAGTTTCGTTAATTAGATATGAAAATTTATTATTTTTAAGTTACAATGGAAATTATAATAAATAAATTATAAATAAATATCAACACAAATTCTCCAAACACAAACTCTCCAAAATGGCAATATTTCAAAAGCTTAATCAGCTTTCTTTATCAACCTCAAAATAAATAAAAATGGAGAAGATATACAACATCTCCGTCCCAAAACTTCAAAAAGAAAATTAATTTAACAATAATCATGAAATTAAAGAACATAACATGCTTCGTACCACGCGAGACATTATTACGCTCATTACAATACTCCATAATTATGTTTGGAGAATTTGTGTTGATGATTAATAAAGAAGTTTGATTTATTTCAAGATGAGTTGGTTAAATTATAAATAAAATTGTAGGAATTTAATAAATAAATTATTTCTCCAATCTTATTAAAAAAAAGGCATTTTAAAACAAACAAATTAGAATAGATAAATAACGAATAGAAAAAAGTTGAAAAAACTCTTATTAAAGCGTCGGGTTACAAAATACGAACACGTTGCGGTTATTAGCCTTCATCAGTTCAGAATGATTTAAAATTTCCGTTGGTTCACTAAGTAACGAGTCACATGTTGGTAGAAAAGTCCATTATTAACAGAGGGTGTTGTTGCTGTGAGGAAGGATTCTTTTCTGGATAGTGATATTCTGTTTCCACTTCTCCCCGCTATCCTCACCCCTCGGAAAAATGGCTGATGTCCCGTGCTCACTTCATGGTTGAATAATGGAGACTTATCTAAACTATTACATTTATAATAATATTCATGTGAAAGCTCGGTATTCTAATTACTGAGTGGTACATCCAAAACGGAACTTATCACAAACACAACAAGGTATTTTAAGTATAATAATACTTTGCTCCATTATATTATTCATAGAAGAATTAAGAATAAAGGTATTCTTATATTTCTTGACAATCTGTATATTAAACTTATATAATAAATCTCTAATGGGTCAATTTGTTACATCAACATATCAGATAATAGCAAAAGATTTTCTTATGTGGCTCCTGATATACAGTAGTTTTTAAATCTCAAAATTTCTTCTTATAAAACTATTTTCCTTATTGATCATCTTCATAGGGTAACCATTCGAAAGGAATAAATTCTTGAGATATATAATTTCTTTACATAAAAATTCCTTAGTTGAACAAATCATGTATGCTCTTCCAAAATATAATGTAAAACATTTCTTTTCATATATAAAGAATTATTAGAAAGATAATTTAATACAATGTTGCTCTGTGTCTTTTTTTTTTTTTTTTTGAATACCACCGTTTCTATTGAATTGCCCCTTACTTTGATATTGCAATCCAAAAATCCAATTCTCTATTATTATTTTCAATTCCTTTGGCAAATTTTACGCAATCAACACAATTGTTAATTATTTTCTTCATATTTTCAATTTCATCACCTTTTATGATAACAAAAATGGGTCTACATATCTCCTATACATTAATAAAAAAATTTTCACTTTATACGTAAATTTATTCTCCAATGCACTTCCTCTGTTTTTGGAAAATCATTTTAAATTCCTGTGAAAATAGAAATAATTTGTACAATGAAACGTCCGCGGTAGGAATCAAACCCGCAACCTTCTGATCCGAAGTCACACGACTTATCCATTAGGCCACAGGGACTACATTCAAATTATTGTTAAATATCTCTTATCACTCCCTGTGTATGCATGATGCAACGAGAGAAGAACCAGAGAAAGAAAAAACTCATTTATTTAGCCTACTAGATTACAATTTCAATTTCAATGTTCAGTTTTTTTAGCCTACTTCAAGCGCAGGCCAGATGAGCATTAAATGCAGAAGCTCGCCCTTAGCGACGAACTGAAGAGTCGTTAGATACATTTCTCGACGTGAATGAAGAAATTGAACGTGATATTTAAATACAGAAAAAAACTTCTACTTAAAACACATTATCTCAACTAAAAGCCTTCACAATGTTCTCCCGTCATTGTTGACGGGGCATATACGCTAGTTATTAAATAAAAAGCTATTAACAAATGATCACTAATATTTTAAATCTACAAGTACTCAAAAAAATCGTAATTTATTTATTTTAATTTATCTTAAATTTAAAATTTATCTTTTTTATTTTGGGGAAACTGCCTCAAGTCAATAACAAAATCAAAATAAAATATGATAAATAAATCTTCAAATACGTTGCAAGTGATATGATTTGTCATTTCCAATTTTGTATACAAATATTATTGGAAAGTTAGCGAAGAATTGTTTTCAGAACATGGGAGGGGTGATAGTAGGAGGAAGAAGAATAAAGTGCATAAGATTTGCTGATGATATGGTATTGTTAGCAGAAGAGGAGATGATACTAAGGGATATGCTACTGCAGCTGAATGACAGCTGTGAACAATATGGAATGAAGATAAATATAAACAAGACAAAGACTATGGTTATCGGAAGAAAGACAAAGAAGATAAACATAAGTATTCGGAATGAGACATTGGAACAAGTGAACAACTTTAAATACTTAGGGTGTACTATAAGTGATGATATGAACTGCTGCCAGGAAGTCAAGAGGAGGATAGCAATAGCAAAGGAGGCTTTTAATAGGAAAAGGAGCATCTTCTGCGGACCTCTGGAAAAAGAACTAAGGAAGAGACTAGTGAAGTGCTTTGTGTGGAGTGTGGCATTGTATGGGGCAGAAACATGGACATTACGACGCAGTGAAGAGAAACGACTAGAAGCGTTTGAAATGTGGATATGGAGAAGAATGGAGCATGTGAAATGGACAGACAAAATAAGAAATGAAGCTGTGCTAGAAAGAGTGGGTGAAGAAAGAATAATGCTGAAACTGATCAGGAAGAGAAAAAGAAACTGGTTGGGTCACTGGCTGAGAAGAAACTCCCTAATGAAGGATGCACTGGAAGGAATGGCAAACGGTAAAAAAGTTCGAGGCAGAAGAAGATTTAAGATGATCGACAACATTATGGTAAATGGATCTTATGTGGAGACGAAGAGGAAGGCAGAAAATAGGAAAGATTGGAGAATGCTGGGTTTGCAGTGAAGGACCTGCCCTTGGCAGAGAACTATGTATGTATGTATATTATTGGAAGTAAAAGCAAAGACAACATGGCGGGTCAAGGACCAAAGCACATATTGCCAAGTGTAAAGAAATGTGCAAGGAGGGTTAGAGATGTGTGGTTGTGGTCCATAAACATTATTATTATTATTATGTTTGTATGTTTCAAACCTTGGGTTTCCCCAGCAAAAACAATATGGCGGGTCAAGGACCAAAGCACATACTGCCAAGTGTAAAGACGTGTGCGAGAATGATTACGGATGTGTGGTTGTGTCCATAAATTTCCTAACTATGCGTGTAGTGTTGAGTACCACAGCCTTCTGCAGTTGTGCATAAGTGTTTTTGTGAAGTCCTAGTGTGCTGAGACTGTGGTGCAATGTGTGAGGCACCAGACCAGTGGCAGACAGAACGATGGGTATAACACGTACTCGATCCTGCCTCCACTGTTTCTGGAGCTCGTGTGCTAGATCAGTGTATTTACTGATCTTGTCTGCGTGAGTTTTCTGCATGTTCTTGCTGATAGGCACTGCAATATCAATTAGATAGGTCTGTTTGTTGACCTTATCAACAAGTGTAATGTCTGGTCTGTTGTGATGTATGGTTTTGTCTGTGTGAATGGGGCGGTCCCAGTATAGTTTATGTGAGGGTGACTCTTTATTATTATTATTATTATTATTATTATTAAATACTAAACAATAATAATAATAATTAACTACTGAATATTTATTATTAATTTTAATAAGTCATCATGTAATTCAGTCCTTTGAAAATGATAAATGTATGTAATGACCATAAGAACAAATACTCTTAGATATTCGAAGTGCATGGACTATGCAAACTATTCCTTGATAATATTGGTATACAAAACCTTTCCTAATAAATTACAAGTTTAACCAAGAAATAATTTTGCATTTTACTGAATCCTGCCATTACAGTTTTCTTTCTGGCTTGCCTCTCTAATCTTGAAAAAGGAGTCCTTGTCAATAAATGGTTCAAGTTGAAAATCTCTTTTCTGACGTATCAGATTCTTTTATGATTTTAGTTCTTGTGGTATTTGATGTGAAATAGAAAGTAAACCAGATAAATAAAGTGTGGATCGACTGCCTTCCTTCAAAGGCATCTGGTGAAACATTTATGACTCAGAATAGTATACAGTATAAAACCAACGAAATGGACCCAAATAGAAATGCTTATCAAATAATAATGAATTAACTATATTTACAGTATACTTCAATATTCGGCAAAGGAGCTATTGTATATCATATACGTAGTTTAATACAAGTTCAATGTTTATTTCTTTATTTCTTTATTCATTTGAAATATTTTGAAAATGACGAGTTAAAAATAAAAGTTATTTCGATGAAGACTTCTTATGAAACAAGGGCTTAACATCAATGGAACAGTGGTCACAGAAATAAACAACAAATCAAATTTCTTTTCCTTCTACCTTCGTTATATGTTTGTATTTTTTTAAACAGAACAAAATACAGCTACTTTGACAACGACAGAAATCCATCTATGATTTTCAAATTGAAATCGACCGCAATTTGAGATGTACTACATCTTTCATGAAGCAGAATGTATGCTAGACAGTTATCGCTGCGGAAATAAAGAAAATCTGGGACAGATTTCATTTCTGATCAGCTACTTTGTTGTGGATGTAGTGCGCAGGCGCGGTATAGGAATATAAGATAGTAACATATTATTGCGCGATCCAGCAACATAGAAAAAAAATGTTGAGCGTAGGGAAATGTTATTCGAAGCTGATGTAAAAAACAAAACAAAAAATCATGAAATTTACATTAACAGAAAAATGTCACAGTATGACATAAATGGATTTTACTCACACAACATTTACTTTTTTTCCGTTGACGCATAAATGATTCTTATTTAGAAACCTAAGTGAAACTTTATTCAAAACGACAAGGAACTTTGAACGGAATGCTCATTTAGCAAACAAAGAAAAGAAATGCATTGTGACATCACTAAGTCATTAGTGAACGACACACAAACTTGACGTTCATGTATGATACTAAATCTATTGAAGTAAAGTTTACCCTGCTTTGGTTTACTTCGCATTTGTTTTATAGGATATCAGTTTCTTATGTGATACACCATGAAAGCACATTTTTTATTGGCTTTTTTTTTCCTTTAATGACAATATATAAGGAAACTTCACTCTTATTTTGTTTTCATCAGAAAACTAATTAGCACGTGAAAATATAGAAATTATGTTATTTAAATAATTAACTACAATTTAAATTATGATCAAACATTTAGGGAAAGAGGAATGTATGATCGATTAAAAGTAAAGACAAGATTTATTATTATTTAAATTTTAATAATTTGCAACAGGCTGGTTGTTTTCCTAATTATTTTATAAGGTTACCTATACTCAATATGGCCTAGGACTCAATATGGCCTAATCACGTTATCTCCGTTAGTATGCGATGAATCGAAAAGATGGTGCCAGTTTTCTATGTTAGAAATGTGCATCCGACTTGGCTGATACAATCCAACGCCATAGCTAGTGCGCGAAAATCTTTTAAAAGAGGTGGTAGCGCGCAGTATTTACTTAAAGTAGCAGCATTTAATTTTGTGAGAGTAAGTATCTGTTTTTGATAATTAGTTAAAGTTGGTTGGAAAAATTGATAGTGTGCCTGTAGATAGCATGTTTAGTTAGCTTTTTAATTAATAACTCAAATCACGGTTTATCATTTTTAGCCTTTCTTTTAGTTTTAAGAAGAAATGTATTCTAGTGTTAGGACCTAATAGATTACATTGGGTGTACGTACGATTTATGACTTACGTATGATTTACTCACAACCCCAACCAAAAATTCTCCGCAGGTTACTGACAGAAAGAAAGCTATGAAAAGTAGGGCAGTTGTATTGAAAACTTCCTTATTTTCCGACGAAGATGGAACCAAAAGGTGTAGCATTAAAAGAAAAGACCAAAATGTATTCCGAAGAAATCAAAAAAGTCTGCAAGAAAAGCATTCTGGTTTTTTAACATCTGAAGGGAAGATGGGATTAAGGATATGCGCATGTGCATTGCTTGTGCGACCTAATTTCATGAAGAATGAGTTGGTTTAACAAAGGACGATAAAGAAGATTTTTTTATTTGCAAAGTGGGACAATTTTTCTTAAATTTTAGAATTTAATCTAAATCTTTCTTTGTTTAACGTTTTAGGCCATATTGGATACATATGATACCCAATATGACCTAAATGCACTTTTTTTTTTACCTTTTTTATCTATTTTCTTATTAAAAATATCCTTTAAACTTGTATCTTTACTTGCCAATAAGTTGCTATTACAGACCCATTCATTGAAAGTACATTGTTTTGCATTAACATAGCTTAATTAAAACTTAAAACTTACATTTGACCATGTAGGGTACAGTTTCGTTATAAATAAAGACTACAAAATTACCACACAAACTTCACAAATAAATAAAAGACTTTCCAGACTTTCCAGCTTTTGATATTTGCTCGACTAATCTTCGATTTCAAAATCCTCATTATTGTATTTATTTTGAAGGCTTTTATGATCTATCTATTGTAAATTTTCGCTTAACTGCTGAAAGGTAACAATTACCGAAAAACAAATCACCAAAACTGAGTTATCTTAGGCCTATTTCATCTGTAATAACATTTTTTGTTTGTTTCCATTGAAATTCAATACCTCTTATTCGTATAATAATTTATTTTGACTTGCTCCTTATTCTTGAATCTTACAATCTGCCATTTCAAAATCTTTTGCTGCCTTTTGTAAGTTGCTTGCTTTGGAATTTCAATAACCTATTTTCCCAAATATTTTCATGCTAATGTCTTTCAGACTTTCTGTAGCAGTTTAGGAATTCCAAAGATTTTTTAATAAATTGAATCCAATGAGATGGAAGCGGAAAATTTGCTGCAAAGCTAATGAAATCAATAGTAAAACAAAAAAAAAAACTTCAGTAAGCAGCATTTCAATGAATCATTAAAAATCTAAGACACATGTCTAGAAATATATCTGTCTTTTTCTAGCAGGAAATCTGATGCAACTTTTTTTGCAATTACAAGAAGAAAAATCTTTACGTTTTCATGAATTCATCGAGTATAAACTATTTTAAATTGTTGCACAAGGTAATCGACAAAATAATTTATAGAAGAACAGTAAATCTAAATTTTAAATACTGTAGATACTAAAACAAACACTGAAAAATACTGCAAACGTCATTCTAGATTTACCAGAATTGAATCGCTAACTGCAGAAAGGAAACAAGTCCAATTTTGCCAATTTCACAGGAGAGACAAAAAACGTAGTAAACCCTAATACACTTCTGCGGTAAATAGAATATTGAAGTCGTTGTCATGCCAATACTACTGTGCGGACGTGTTTCCTTTCTACATTAAACGTTGCGTCTTGTTCCTAGCCACAATTTTAATAAAAAAAAAAAAATCGTAAAACTTGGACATGATGCCTTTCTGCAGTTAGCGGTTCAATTTAAATCGCGGTTCATATTTCAATATTATAGTTATCAATAAAAATTTAACTACATTTTATATATTAATCGTCTTAGTTTTATTATGACAAAGTTTATTCCTTACCAGGAGCAGCTGCAACAGCAGCACCAGCAGAAACAACAAGCTTTTGAGCCTCTGTCCCTCTGCAGGTCTGCCACCCCTTCAGGGTCCGATTTGGACTTGCCCTTGAGCTTAGGGGGGCTTTGGTTAGGCGAGGGGAGGGAATCGCCCCCCTCGGCTGATCCCTCCACCCGCCCCGTTCTGTTGGACATCTGGAAAGGAAAGAAAGTAAAATAAGTTTTCGAGAACAACACTTTCTATAAGTTTGCTGAGAAATTTGCAAAACAATAGTATAACAGCAACTGTTAAAAAGATGGATATATTCTAAAACAAAAAATATAAGAAAAAATTTATTTGTAATACTTAAGAAATATAAAAGTAATGATAACGATATATGTATTATTTTTATTATTAAACTAAACAAGCGGCATAACAGTTCACATTGTTATCTTTTTTTCTGAATGTCAACTAAAGCTTTGCCATTCAAATATTTACTCGGGATTAATGTTTGAATTTAAAAAAAAGTTCAAAGTTCGATTTAAAATAATTCTTTCTAAAACACAGTTAGTCATTTTTATATGCCACTAATGAAAGCATCGAATTATACGTTGTACGTAAAGATCGGCTGTATAAGCTGGCGCAAGAAAAAGAGCTCCCACCAAGAGAACATCGAATAAATTATCACCCCGATGTCAAGCAAGTTAATATATATAAGTCGTTATTCAGCAGTTTCAGGCTATGTTTAGTTGAATTGTAATGATTCTCAGTGAAGTATCCAGAATTGTTTAGAGAATAACAGAATGACTTAATTAGAAAAAGCCGTGATAATACTTGATAGACGAAAGAAATAATTTCTTAGTGATAGTTGCTAAGAAAGTAGTAAGCTACTAAATTTGATGGATTTTCGAAACGAATCTCTTAACAAGTGTAGATATAATTGTGTAGAAATAGCAGAACCCAACAGCAGCAAAAAAAAAAATCATTAAAACTCAGAAGATGAACAACTAACACAATACTTTACTAACAGGAAAACTTTTTGAAACTAGACAAGGTATTACTGAAGACCACAACGGGAACGTTGCGGAAGGAAATAAAGTTCATGGATATCTGCAACAGACTCACAACATGTTAGATATTGGACTGTAGATGATTGGAAAATCGTCATCTGGTCAGATAAATCCGTTCTGCTGGATTCCAACAAACCAAGCAGTAAAGTACAATTCAGGACTACTTTCTATCTGGTCAGTATATCACTACTGCACTAGATAGAGATGGATTTGTGATAAATTTGCACATGAAATGAGATATTAACAAAGACGATACATCAAATTTTCCTTATGTATATCATTCGAAGGAGGACCATAGAATAGACATTCAAGTGTTGCAGGACCCATAGAGTTCATAGGTGTAAAGGGTATGTGTCTGGTAGAAGAGAATAAAATATCCTGATAGCTACAGCAGCCCCCATGTTCACCCATTTAAGTCCAATTAAAAATCTTTGGTTTTTCACAAAAACTGATAGACATTTCTATTTAAATGCTTTACTTCACTCCAAACAAATATAAATACACCAGAAATGACCAATATTTCGTCTATACAATCGAAAGACTTTTTCTAGACATAATGAAACTAAAAATATTAAAATAAATAAGAGAGGAGAAATATTTTTACGTAGTTTCGTTATGTCGAGACCTAGAAAAAGTCTTTCGATTGGATAGACGAAATATTGGTCATTTCTGGTATATTTATATTTGTTTGGAGTGAAGGAAAGCATCTTTGGTTTATTATTCAGAACAATAGAAGAAAAAAGCAAAGCATACATCCAAATAAATAAATGAGCGGATTACAATTAAAATGAACTACATACTAATTCTGACAATGTTGTCGCTGTAATTAATAAGAAAAAATTGACACGGTCTCAGGTAAGAAATGACAGGAATGAATAAATTTTATGGTACAAAATATATAGGTAAAAAAATGAAGAAATATTCATATTAAATAGATACGAAGACGAAGTAAATATTTTTATTATATTTCAAGCAGCAATCCTTTAGCACTATTGAATTTCTTCAAGCAGTTCAACAATAATGAAAAAAACTGCAAAATCATAAAAAAAAGAAATATATTCAATAACAGTTGAATAAATACAGTCGGACCTCTAATTAACGAACCTCTATTTTTTTTTTTTTTTTTTTTTTTTTTTTTTTTTTTTTTTTTTTTTTTATTTATTTATTTATTTATTTATTTCTAAATTTAAAATTACAGTCCTGCTAGGTTTTCAAAATGAAATCCTGTGATGCAGGTGCTGAAAGTATAAATAATTTATATTTGTAATTTAAAAAGTATTAATCATATAAAATCATATAAAAATTATATAATTACGCAATTATACGAATTATACTTAAATTAGATTCAATTATATAATTATATAAAAATCAATATATCACAGAAATATAAAAAGAAAATCAAATACAAAAAGAAAATTATTATAAATATCATTCATTACAATCAAATTTAAGGTTCCCAAATTATTTTTTACTTATTATTCTAATTACAATTTCTTTCTTTCAATGTTTATACTGTATAACATTACTATATAACATAATGCTTATACTGTATAACATTAAAAATTTCTAAATCTAATTGTGAAAATAAAACTTTAAATAACAATCTCTCATGCCAAAATTATTCAACTAAAAAATATATAAACAAAATATCAATACACAAGACCAAAAACACACAAAATATAAATATAGTATATGTAATCAAAAATACCTAAATATTCCAGATAATTTCGCCAAATATTATTTTTTTCAGTATTTGCCTTTTTAATATACTTATTTTATTAAATTTATTTTGTTTTAATTCATTTGTAATTTGCATAAAAATCTTTAATAGAATTCTATTTTTATTTCTTAATCCAAAGTTGTTCTTAGGATTTTCATAATATAAAATCTTTATTAATGTATTTCTAGTAATATTTTCTAAGTTATAATTTCTAATTTGATTTCTAATTTTATAAAAGTTATTTATTATTAAAGAATATAATATTTTTTCTTTTGGCATTAAAATTTTATATTTTATTCTTATCTGTATTTTTTCATTCTTTGTTAATATACAATAATCTTGTATTATGTAATTCATTATTTTATTTAATATTCTATTTATGTTATTAGTGTCTGTATTACCTAAATGTACCCAACAACATAATCCATAATTTATTAATGAATCAAATAAATTTTGCGAATTTCTCTATTTTTTGCGAACTTCTCTATTTTTTGCGAACTTTTCTTTGGAACCAAGAACATTTTGCTAATTTCTTCGTAAAATAACCTCCAAATAGCGAACTGCCTTTTCTATTTAACGAACTTTTTCATGGTATCTATTTTTTTTTCTCCGTAAAATGTTTTTATTATCAACATTTCCTTAGAGGAAATGAAAGAAATGTGGATACAGCTGAGGGAAAAAGAAGAAATTTACGATGATGTGCTGATTGATGATTATCTTTCACTTGATTTTGAAGTTGAGACCTCGGAAACACTAACTGAATCGGATATTTTGGACAGTGTTAAAAATAAAAACAATACAGCTATGAAGATGATAAAAATGGAAATGATCATGATGTAGAAATCAAAAAAACCTTCGTATGATGAAATTCTAAAATCATTTGAAACAATCCGACGCGGATTACAATTTGAAGAAGAAAATACTGAAAGAGTTTTTGGTAAATTGGAAAGGTGCGAGACGTACTATGAGCAAAAACACATTTTCAAAAAAAAAACTTAGACAAAATTAACAGATTTGATTAGTAAAATTTAAGTACGCATATGGTAATGTATGCTTTATGTCATTAAAATCATTACGTTTTTTAATAATATTTATTGTTTACGTATTTCAAATCTGGTTTATGTAGTTTAAAGTAAATTTTAAAAGGTGAATCTCTATTTAACGAACTTTTTTTCGGGATTTAGCGACTTCGTTAAATAGAGGTCCGACTGTATCTATAACCGATGGAACATAAAATGAAAACAGTTGTAACTAATGCTAAACATTCAAAAGCTTTAACGTGTGCATTTGTAGAATGAAAATGACGCCGACACACAAATTTGGATGAAAAATATATTGACACATTAAAAAGGTACAGGACCGGTTTCGCTATTATCACATAGCTTTCTCAACTAATTAAAAATTGGAATTACATGTTCTTAAGTACAACTGAACTAGAATGGTAATTAACATAACAGGAACTTGGACCAATGGGGGCGATGGTGCGGAGGACCAATGAAATCAAAGCTGCGGTGCTGCCGCCGTTATCACTTCTGAACAGGACTGGATATGAACGTCACCGGATGTAGGGGCCATCGAATGTCACAGCATATTTATGCTGTTGCCAATAAAGATTTTAATTACAATACTGCATCCCATTCCCATCAGTTTGGACACTCAATCAATTTTGCCAATCCGTCAGTTTTATGTAAGGAATCCAATCTTTTCATTAGAAAATGTAAAGAGTCCATCCTTATCCTTACCTCCCCAAATTGTTATAATTCTTCAATATCGGTTCAAACTATAGCAGAATACAGAATTAATAAACCCATATTTCCTATTCCTAAATAGTACATCAACGTTTTGTTTTTCGTTGTGTTTTTTTTTTCTTTGCTTTTATTTATTTATTATTATTAGGTCTACCCTCGTGCATCTTTTTGGCATCGTGGCCCCTAATCCGGTGACGTTCATATCCGGTCCTGTTCAGAAGTGATAACGGTGGCAGCACCGCAGCTTTGATTTCATTGGTCCTCCGCACCATCGCCCCCATTGGTCCAAGTTCCTGTTATGTTAATTACCACTCTAGTCCAGTTGTACTTAAGAACATGTAATTCCAATTTTTAATTAGTTGAGAAAGCTATGTGATAATAGCGAAACCGGTCCTGTACCTTTTTAATGTGTCAATATATTTTTTATCCAAATTTGTGTGTCGGCGTCTCATGTTCATAATGCTAAACATCTTTCAATAATATTGAAACAAATAATCTAGTGAATATTTATTCCAAATTCAATGATGGAAAATTAGTTTTCAAAGATAAACATTTACTGTAGGTGAAACAGTTTCTTGAGATACTACTTCTTTTTGTTGATAAATGGTTATGAGAATAGGAATTCTTAACCTTCTGAGAAAGAAGAAGGAAGATTTTAAGTAGCTTTGCAGTTAAATTGACTAAAGGACTATCAATCACTTTTGATTTTAAGCACTTTTTTAATAAATAAAAGAAAAATGTAATTAAAATTAAAACTTTCAGGACAGCATTTTCAGGAAAGTAGTTTTCCATTTCTTTCAAAACGGTCTTCTTTAATTGTTATAAATTGAACATCTCGGTCGGAATTTTGGTAACTTCTATTTGGTTGACTGCATAACGATTCCACATAAATTACAAACCTCATAGTCACTTAAAATTCTATTGAATTCAAAATAATGAAGTTTATCCACTGTTAAATACTGCATAAATTGCGCACAAACGTTTCAGAACAGACTCATAGCATAATGAAATAACTGAATATGTCAGTATCGTGAGGCTTATGCAAATGATTGATGGAACTTATTAAAGGAAATGATGCTGAAGATTATGGTAATATTTACAATGAGGTATACCTCTCGAGGAGCATGTTCTCATATATTAAGTTGGACTAAAGAAAATCCATCTAGCTGTTTAAGTATGGGATTTAGGGGTCAGTTTCAAGGAAAGGGGGGGAACGAAACATATTGGTTATAAATTGAACAGTAAATAATCATCGTATCAAATTTGATGAAAATCCGTCCAGCTGTTTTAACGTGCATAAAGACAGACAAAAATGTTCAAGTCGATTAGTGAGATCTCGCATGCTTCGAATCCTCAGCGAATTAAAAAAAAAACTTTTATCTCTATAAATCTGTTTTATAATTCATGATTATTTTGTTCAGGAGATATAATTTCAGTGAGGGAAATAACAGCTATGGGACTTCTGTAACTCTTTGGAAATACAGAAAGGTGTGGACTTTTAATTTTTTTTTTTTTTTTTTTTTTTTTTTTTTGCACTACAAAAACTTTGACTTGCTTATTAAAATGAAACTAAATTTTTAAAAAAATAATAAAAACAAAAACAAACAAAACAAAACAAAAACCTCAACGAGTATCAGAATAATAAATGAAATAAATGAAATAAATAAAGTCGATAGACTACAAAAATTTACATGCTTCAATATATGAAGATATAATTTGGATCTGCAAATTGAAGGCTTTTTCAAGAAAGATACTATGTATTGTTTTTGGAGGTTATTGTTTATTTTTACTCATAAAGCAATATAAATTTGACTATTTAACACAGTTTATTGTTTCAATTTGGAGATAATTCGATAATTTCAGTAGCTTTTAAAACTTTGTCTCTCGCAAAAATTTATCCAACTGAAATAGACAAAACAGACTAATGTACTCAGGTTATTGACAATGAGTCAACATGTCGTATGCTTAATACTTTGTTGATTATACTCATTTTACAATTTAGTAAAAGTATAAAAACTTAATTAACATATCAAACCTGGGCAACTTTGATTCTTGCAAGAGAACATTTATTTATAGCATATGATTTGTATAGTTGAAGATAATATAAAATTAGCCAAAACTATTAGAAGGTATACTACATATGTTGACGTTGTAATTCGTAATCAGAATCACATTACGTAAAATTAGAATCATTTCTTTTTCCTTTCGAGACTATAGAAATTTAATTCAATAACTGAATCTTACTTAGCATTTCCAAATTGTGCCTTTAGGTAAATTTTCAGTCTTCAGAGCGTTCTTTTGAAATGGAAAGCAATTGAAGATCTGAAATTTTCCAATTTGAATCAAACATCTTTGCCAAATATGTTTCGATTCTTTTAGTTGAATTGAATTGTCATTTAAACAATGTGGTTTTTGTTTCGTAGAAATAGAGCAGCTGAGATTGCTGATTAGAAAATGAAATAAATTTGAACGTTTTGAAGATTTCTTTAAATCACTCTGCCACCAAATAAAGTCAGACGCTTTCAGAAATAGAAACTGTTTGGAAAAGCTGCCAACAACTAAATTATTCATGATTCTTTTCCAGCAGAATTCGTCAATTTTTGATTTCATTCTTAAAGTTGTCCCAAATTATCTTGGGAGGTTGTTTTCAAAGCTGTAGGAAAGTCATAAAACGAACAATGTCATTTATTTTCCTCCCAACCCGTTTTAATACATCTTGGATTAGCCAAAAAAACTCGTAATGATATGTAATTCAGGTTATTGCCACAAAAATTAGGGTAAATTCAGGAATTAATGGAATTACTTGAGAATAGTTGACCTATTTTGAGTTCTTCAACCCCGAAATTTTATTGACCTTTTGGTTAGGAGAAAAAAAAAAAAACAGAAAAGCTTCTAAGATTATAAATGTTTTATTTATTCTCTTCTTAAAGTAGCTTTGCGAAGATTTGTTTCGTATTAGGTGAAGTTTATTGAATTAAGCTGTTCGTATATATTCATTAAAATTAGGAAAACAAGAAACTAGTTTAGGTTGGGAGAATCTGAAAGCAGATCAAGATTAAATATATAACACTTGATACAATTATAGCTAAGTATAAGTTGCGTCATAGTGAAGATGGTTTTAATGCTATTGGTGGATTTCTCTTCTAATTCATTCTCAAATGAATGTACTTTGTTTTACGTAAATTGTCGATTTTATGTTTTATAATGATTATTTGCGACCCACTTGGGAGCTATTGTGATAGCGACCAAAATCGGTACCTATTTCATTTGTTCCGTCCGTCCGCGTCGATCCACTCCTAACAACGCCCGAATGGAAGGTCGGATCGACAAACGGATTTCACCATTGTATTCAGTGGTCCAAATACTGCAGGAATGGGGTATTTTCAGGGGTCAACGCCACGCCCCCAGATTCAAGATATTTGGCAATGTTGCCATTGTTTCCCCCTAAAAACTCCTGAACAATAGGTCGGATCGACAAACGGACTTCACCATCGTATTCAGAGGCCCAAACAACGTAGCAATAGAGTATTTTTAGGGGCCAACGCCTCCCCCATCTTCGATATGTTTCGATTGTTTTCATTGGATTTCCGCTATTAGATTAAATGTTAGATTATGCTACCATCTCATTTCAGTTTTCAGCTAAAGCTTGATGCTTAAAGTCTCGGACTCATATGTTGTCATTTCGAATCCATATATATATATATATATATATATATATATATATATATATATATATATATATCTTTTTTCTCAATGTCCGCGTAGTTTTTTTTGTAAGTTTATTATTTTCCTAATTTCTTTTTATTTTTTTCCTAACTTTTTTTTTTTATTTTTCCTTACGTTATTGTACTTTCTTTTTTTATTATTATTTTTATGTTTTTTTTTATTATTATAGATCGCCCTGAAATTTATGCTTTAGCACAAAATTATATTCCCTTGTTCATAATATGATTTAATAAAAATAGAACTAGTATCTTGTTAGTATCTAAATATTCCGTTCGAGTTTGTCTCAGTATTTGAAACGATAAAGAATGTGATATACTTCAAAGTTCTACATAGTCGTAATATTTTATTCTTTCCTGTTTTTCTTGAGGTTAGCTGCTGACAATGGTCGAGTAGTCTAGATGGTGAGTCTGACAAATCCACTTCCACACTAAGTTATGGTTAAGATTCTGAAGCTGTCTTTATTTTTATACCTTAGTTTTGTGTTGTCTCCTTTCTTTGGTGCAAAATAGACCGATTCCTTTATCAAATAAACCGATCAAAGTCAACTGTTTTCTCGTGGTATTACGAGAATATATGTAATTTTACTCATTTCAAACTTATGTGTTTTTATATTAATTGAAAAATGATAATATAATTAATTTTACTCATCTAATCGGATTAGGAGGATAAAATGTTTCGATTAGTGAAGATATTATTAACGACAGGGTCAGCAAATGTAAAATGTAAAATCAAATGTAAAATGTTAAAAACAGAATGTAAGGGAAAGTAGAACCCAGTTGCCTTATAGATTATCAAACCCATCTCAGATTAGATATCTATGACTAACCATTCACCAGACATCGAAATTTGTTAAAACAATATTATTCATTGATATATAAACTGACAGGAAAATGTAGGACATATATAAAATATTCCACTGCGAATTGCTTTTTTCCTTTAATATCCATGAAAACCTATTTTCTTTCAACTAACCAACGGCTAATGAGTGGCAGCAAGTCTGATGATTGTAGCTGTAGGCTTGAGTCTGGTTCGATTCCTGAATAAAAATTTATGTCGTTTTCATTGAAGTCAGCAGAACCACTTAAAGAATTTTCTGTCTGCCTTCTCTATCCCTTTTCCATTGGACAATGGGATTTCCCAATTTCATTTTAAAAGCATCGGTACTCCCACTAAAGCACCGAATACTTGTCTAATAAAAGACATAGTATGGATAAAAGAAACATGTGTGCAAATGAAAACAAATAAAGTAGATACACTTGAAGTTCTGATATTAGTGACAATATATTATTTATAAATCCATGTCGTGGTAAAACAAATAAAAAAATAAAAGTTTTCATAAAGAAGAAAATTGACAAATTGGAATTTGCTGAAATACTTTCCAATTTTTTTTTTTTTTTTTTAAAGGAAATCGCTTTGTTTCTAAGATTACGAATACCAATATGGCAGTTATCCAGCAAAGTGAACTAAGTAAGAAATTTAACTGAGAAGTTGTTCATTTTCACTTTAGAGATTTCAAGATTTAAAAAAAAAATATCCACACGAACAGAATAATTATAGTACGGAATACAGTCGTCAAATATAAAAAGCAAAGGAAAAATAATTTTTGTGCAGAAACTGTTACTTTCAATATTTGATCTGACATTTGTTTCAGAAATATCTTGTGTAACTTATAACTGCTCTTTCAATTTTGTAAATTTACATTTTAAAATATGTTGTTTTATTGTTTTATTTATTATAATTAAGGTTTGCAATCCTTTTTAGGATTTATCAACTCTGAATAATTTAAAATATCTAATTCTGAAGATAGCCTTTCTTCTTCATAAATCAACAACGGTCAACTTTGGACCACGATCTAGCCCAACCTGACAACGGCAGGGTGAGGCTAGGGAATTGAAGATGGGGGAGGGGGGCGAGATTCACATCTCAGCCAGAAATAACCCTGAGATTGTAAGTCCCAGGGAGAAACGGACGAAACACAGAAAAAGAAAGAAACAGCCAAACCCATGCCGGGATTCGAACCCGGGTTCCAATACATCGATCACACGGCAGACCACCGTCTAGACCAAGATAGCCCTTATTTATGAATAAATTTTTAAAAAAATTGCTTGATCGCTTGAACTGAAATCCTTCTTCGCAAAGATGAAGTAAGACTCTCAACGTCTTCATCAAATAAAGAAGTTGATATAACCTTATCCCAAGAGTTTTTAATAGAAAGCATATTTTCATAAAGTAGCTAAAATAATAACAAGCATCTCCATTTTTGTAATCTGTCGACTTTCACCATCTACTAACAAATTTTGTGAATTAACTAAAATATATGTTAATGATCTAACTTCAATATCAAATCAAGCTCACATCGAATCCAAAGAATAGAATCAAAAGAGTAGTCCTTTTTGCGCTGAATTTGGCGTATATGGGCATGACGTGGCCGATCAGTTATGCCTGAACTGGAACATCGTAACAACATAACATGAGATTAAATATTTAAACTGAAGGCAATCTTTTCCTTCATAGATTGTCGAAGTTTCTACCTGAAGAAAATTCTGTCATTGAAAAAAATCCCAAATTTATTATGTTAATAGCATAATTTTCGCAACAATGGCACAATTCAAAACAAAGTTACTTTATTTTAGTCTTCCGATATAAGTATGAGAAGAATTATAATCCCTTTTTTGAGGACAAGTATCATTAAAATCTCATTAAGATCTCATTAAATTATCATTAAGCATAACAATCACAACAATCGCAACAATCACATTTACAACAATCGCAACAATTGCACCTTTTGCATTCGCAACAATCACATTTATAATAAAAAGGAAATTAAGGCAATATCAATTATATTTTCATAGATGTTTCAGAAGACGTTGCGAAGCATTGTGATTGGTTTGCTAATCGCTATCCCTACCTTGTTTTAACATTAGATTTAAGTTTCCCTTTAAGTCTGTTTGCTTTTGAATTAAAGTCAGGTCTTCTGCCTTGCAGGCGAAAGATAAATTAAATTTAGTATCTTTTAAGCCTTTCTAAAACGACAACTTTATGTTTTACAGACAGCATTAGGTAATTTAATTAATAATCACTTCAGAAAGACAAGACAGTTTGTGGTAAATATGTAAATCATTTAAATATTGTTTCCTTAAGGGAATTAAGATTATTATAAACTGCAGAAATTGTAAATAACATTTTTCTTTTTACATTAAAAAAAAGACACAAGTTTTCAAAGTATTTGCTAAAAACTGCTATGGGTTAAATAAACTTGATTGATACGCTATTATTATTATTACGTGAAAATCATTTAAAAACCTTTCTTTCAATATAATGTAATAGGAATTAGTCAGTAAATTATTTGAATGATAACTATCGATAAATGTATCTAATTCTGAAATTAACAACATATTTTTGATCTCTACAGATTAAGACTTTTTTCTACATAATGTTTTGTACAGTAACGTTTATACATATTAATAACGTTCAATTAGTTTTCTTTTTTTACTATATAGGATTTCTAATGCTAATTAAATTAGAATATAATAGGTTTTCTATTTTATTTCAGAAATTACTTCCTTTGCTAATGCAAGTATTAATAATTCTGTTTCGAAAATCCAAAAACTTAACACAGTAATAAAACTCCTCACAATTGTAAGATTACATGGAATAAAGGAACCATTCCTTACCGCATACTTTCTGATCTACTAAGAACAACGTTTGATACTGTAAAATATTCAAATTCGAAGGACTTTAGATGTCAGTAATGATGTAGGCAAAATGAATGGCTACACCAATTGAAAAATAAACATCTGAACATTTCAATTCAGGGAAAAGAAATAAGGAAATTTAATATTCAATATTTTCATGCAACTTGTTTGCAGGAAACATTCATCAATGTTCACAGTATTTCAATCACTAAAACATTTACAAATAACGTTAAAATTGCTGGCAGTATTTAATTTAATTGGAAGTGTAATCAAAACAATTTACGAACATGAGATTGAATTAAAGTTAAAAGTTGGAAAAGTTATATCTCAACAGAAGTCATTTTCTTATAAAATAAGTTAATTATAGAAATTAAGAAGGATTCATATCTAAACTGAAGTAATTGATCCCAAAGAATCCGACTGCAAAAATTATTTCGAGAAATATGGTATTAAAGTAAATAGTATATTTAAAATTAATGGTAGACTCTTGGTAATTCATTCATAGATGAGTTGTCGTATAGAAGAAAACTAAATAATTATTTCACTTTAATTCTATACCAGTAGATAATTTTTATATTGAAATACCTTCACTATTTTTTGTTATCTCCAATTTTTTTAAAATCCTGAATATTGAACAAAATGCTGAGGACCATGGAGATCTGTACAGTGTGGATCTGATTTCAGATTTGTATTTCAGATCCCTATATTCAGACCTGTATAGTGTCAGATCTCTGCACTGATTTCAGATCAGTGCCCTACAAATCATTATCCTACACTGCTACTATAAGAACTACTAGAAATAAGCTACAAAATATATTAAGGTTATGGTTTTGAAAACCTAAAAAATCACTATGACCTTAGAGGAACTAACAGGATTTTAATAAAATTGTTTAACCAGTTGGATCCTGAAATTTACAACATCAAAAATATTGGAAAATTAAAAAAAAAATCTTGTAATGGCAAAAATAATCAACAAAAAAAAAAATAATTTAGAGGCTATAAAAAAAAAGTAAAAGAACTATTTTTTATATCTTTTCACGTTGCTCTTATTTAATTTTTAAGGTAATAACTTATGTTTAATATTGTAATTATATTCTCGTTAGTATGTAATTGCTATACTTAACTACCCTCAGCACCTACATCACAGGTACATGAGTATACCTAATAAGACCTTAATGTAAAAATTTGCAAAAAAAAAAAAAAAGAATAGAAAACAAACATAAAAAAAAATAATGAGCTGATAGCAAGGGGCAATAGAAAAAAAAAAATAATTCTGATGTGGTACTTCAGCAAGGAACATGTTTGATCCAGTTGCAAAATTCTGTCTGTCTTAACTAATAATGTATGATATTCAAATGAACTTAAGTATTTTCAATACTCCTCCATTCATGATAGCCTAAAATGATAACATTTAGATTTCTGAAACCAAATATTAGGCAAAAGCTCCGCTTTCAGAAATGAGGTATTTTTGCTGTAGGATAGCAATACATAACAGAAAAGTCTAACTTTACTGATAGATATGTTATCTAAAAACAGATATAAAGGTTGAAAAAAAATTCGAAGGCCTTTAATAAACTTAGAATTAAAAGTGCTACTTTTTAAACATTATTTACAAAAATAAATAAGCTATAAAATAAATAAAAATAATAAATAAAATAAATAAAACGTGCAGGCATATGATTTAATGAAAAAAATTTAAAACTGCATATAAAAATTTACCAAATGAAAAAAAGTATTTATTTCTTGTTAAGCAATTCCAAAAAAAAAAAAAAAAAAAATTCTGAGTTAAAGAGAAGTTTGAAGTCTTTCAAGAAACATTCAAAAATGTTTTGAGAGTTGATGTCTTTTTCATTTTCAATTCAAAAAGGTTACGTAAGGATATTTTTTCTCTATAGATGGGTACGTGATGGACCATTTAATAACCGATTTATGGCTACAAGCAGAGAAAATGATGCAATGTGGTTGAAGTTAAAAACTACCGGGAAAAAAAAGGTAAGCGACTGAAACATTCCTCTGACCTTTGAATAAACGTTTACAATTCATGACTTAAAGGGTTCTCTTTCAGCTTTCGACTCAAAAGGAAGATTTTCAAAAACAACTAACATTAAACAGTGCAATATTCTATTCATGGTAAAATTCAATACAAATGAAAAATTTCAAGCAAACTAAATGAGACATCGATCTACTCTTCAATGAAATTTCAGTTATATGAATAAACAAGCTTTTCATAGATATGTCTATTTGCTTTTTTATATCAAGTTTTTGAAAAAAAGGTAACAGGAAATTTGAAAAATGGTAATGTTTGAACCAGATCTGTAAATAAAGGGAAAGAAACGAGACTACTGTAATACAATAACTTCGGTATTCAACTAATTTATTAGATTTTGTTTTGGTCCTGATATGATAAACAACATTAATATTTTGTAATTTTCTTGTTCACTGGTTAGTTCTTGCAATCCAGCAACAACAAGTTGTTGATTTCATTTATTATTTACTTATCCCGGAATGGATTGAATCAAGATCTGCCTCAAACATTATAAAAGACTGTTTATTTACTGAAATAAGGTTTGCTAATGACTTCTTTAAAAATCGATATCTGTAACGAAAAGAGGTTTAGACAAAGCAAGATGACAACATAAAGACGGTTTAGATTTTAACAAAAACGTGGTTAAAAAAAAGTGTTCATTAAAATAAGATAATTGAAATACTGTATTTAAAAAAATTACGTATAACATTGTATCAATTTTTAATTTTTATTCTAAGTTGTTGTTTTTTTGTAAAAAGAGAATGGGCTAAAATAAAAAAGTTGGTTATGGAAAAGAAGTTGTGGCTTATTTTCCAATAAAAGGGAGGTTCATGAAATCAGCCAATCTGTTCGTGTGTACGGATATGTATGTATGTGTCTCCTTAATAATTTTTTATCGCTGGATGAGTCTTCATGAAACATGGCTTGCAGATTTAAGAATAATCCAACTTTTAGACTCAACATTTCCGTATAATTTGTTGATGAGAAATTAGTGTAACAAGATACTAAAAATCCCCATAGAAAAGCATTTGAACGAAGCAATGGATTTCTGTGATGTCTTAAACAAATGATATAAATCTACTTTTTAATTCTCTGTCTGTTCGAGCTTTACTATGATGAAAATATATAATATAAAAATACAAAAGTATAATATTAATAATGTAGTAGTATGAAAACAGTTTCTTGGTCTTTAGCAGATAATAAAATTTAAAATTGTTTTGGTTTGCATTTAAAAAAAAAAAAACAAAGAGAAAGAAAATGTAAGATTTTAAGGGAAGAGGCATCAAGTTCTTTAGGAACTCCTTATTGGTTTTGAAAAACAACTGTTTGCAAATCTTGTAAAAAAATATTACTGCAGATTAGTGTTATTAATATTGCTTCATAAATACATTTATTGTCATTTCATCATTATATTGCTTTTATTATTTATTATCCAAATGTTTTATATCGGATTCGTCAAAGTTGGCTGCTCCCGGTTGGCTGGACTAGATTTCTAATTCTGACTAGATTTTTCTTGTTCGTTTTACCTAATTGAATTTTAAACGATGTTTAAAGGAATTTCACAAATATAAAGTCTTCATTTTCTATCCTTAATTTGGTAACTAAGTCTTCCTCAAAGGCTGATATCGGTTGAAGAAATAAGCTGAAGAGTTCAGCAAAGTTATCCTTTTTAATTAGAAAACTTTTTTATAGCAAGTATGATCATCAAATATCCTCCATTTTGCCTACTTTGGTTAATAATTTTAATGAAAATTCCCGAGAACTCAGTTACAAGACCAGCATTACACTTCTTGCGTGACTTCTGTATCTAAACAGGTAAATAGCTTTGGTGAAGAGCCAAATATGTTTTGCCATGTTATAGCTATCGAAACTTATGAGGAAGGTTTGTGTTGCAGAAATGACCTACAATTTGGATGCAGGGCTGTTTCGTGTTCTGAAGCAGCTAAAGAAGAAGAAGCTAACAGCACGAACTGCCTTTGAGAGGAAATCGCATTCAGTTGTTCAATTGGTTGGAAAAGATTCTGAGATAAATGCAGCAACTATAGTTCGTTCATTATATCTGTGAAGACATGTGATCATAGATAACCAATCTTTAACTTTTCCTTTCTTCACTAGAGTTAATGCTTGGTCGCATCTGGAATGTCGTTTTAAGTTACTTCCGGTGTTTACATCCTACGTGTCCTCGAGCTACAATATTATTTTTATTACTTTTGTTGGTTTTCAATATTAAGATTTGTTTTTATTTATTTATTTTCGATTTCTAAAAAAGTTTGCCGGCCGCTCTGCTTTCTTGGGCGGCGTTTCAAACAATGGGCTAGGCTTAGGTGGTAAGCGAGGCTTCGGTTTCCTTAACAATATTGAACACTGAATGAGATGATACATCTGCTGCTTCAGCCATTTTATGATAGAGATCCTCTATGGTCAAACGACTTGAAACAACAGAAAAACATTCCAAATGGTTCGTCTCGATTGACCCTTCAAAGTTTTGTTGGCAAGTTTTGTTTGTATTTGTTCAGCAGCCGCCATGCTCAAAACGGAAGTACAGGGAATAATTAATGCTCAATTGTTCACCATATATGGAGTTGTCACGTGTCTTCACAGATATAATAAACAGACGACAGTCATTCAAACTTGACTGTTAATAGAATCGCCATAAATGTCAGATAAATGACAAAGTGAACAAGGAAAAAACTGATTTCATATTGTACACTAAACCATAGCGACCCAGTATTTTCTGCCACTTCCTGTTAGCTAGGAAGTGACCGCAAACCGGAACAAGTATTTTTTTCTCCACCTCTGCAAGTCGTAAGGGGTTCCAATAACATATCAGTCATGTCTGTTTGATTTGTAGTTTGGACTGTAGAGATGGTAATCTCTTTCCTATGACAGAGCAAGTGACCGCAGATCGAGACTCATATTTAACCCATTTCTACAAGATCATAAGCTCTTCAGTAAGATCACGGACGGACGGACAGACGACAAAACTTTCTTAGAGCTCCCTGCCCCTTTACACTTTGTGCACGGGGTCACTAAAAAAACTATGTTTCAATCGTCAAAGAATAATTTGTTGTCAAAATTTTCACACAAGTACAATATTTGGCCCAATAGTGTTACGATGAATCGTACAGCACTGGCTTTAGAAATAACTGTTGTGATTTGTATTATATTAGTCTGTGATTACAGCAATTGAATAGCTAATTACCTAAATGTACATATAATATATATCCAATATAAGCTACTGTACCAAATTTATTCATAAAACATAACCTCGAATAAAAAAAAGGAAAGAAAATGTGTAAAAGCTTTTAGTAAGATATTCAAAAGTTGGAAGCTGCCTACAATTTCAGTTTTTAGTCTCTCGCATTTTTAAAATGGATCTCTTTTATGGAATAAGAATTTTTTGTTGAGAAATGAAGCTAAAGTCATTGCTAGCAGTATTTTAATAGCTTTAATGCATTCTGCTGCCATACAGGCCTTCCTTCATTCTCACTTTCTGTAAATTTCCTCGTATTTTTTTATGGACAATGTTTTAAGGTTAACTTGGTTGACCGTCCTCTAGGGAAACCTTAGAGCTTGTCGGAGAAAGAGGCGAGAAAATATCCCGTGGGATGTTTTCAGTGACCAGGAAGAGAGAAAACTTTCGATCGCACACCAGACCCAGGCTTTTGCAGCTCCATTTGCACTGAGCGACCCTAAAAATCTTTAAACTGTTACAATCATTCAAGTCAGCAGAAAAACATTGCAGTAGTGGTTAAAATTTCATCGTGACATAACCTCCCAGTCATCTAATGATTTTTGCCTCTTATTAATTTATATAAAATTGCACGTTTGGATATAATAGACTTGATAAAGAAAAGACAGCTCAAAGCAATTAAGTATATTAAAATAAAAATGTTGAAACAAAAAATTGCCGATTAATAATTAAGAAAATTTCAAGGTAACTAAATAAATACTAGAATCAATTGCACAAACGTCAAATAAAAATAAGGTAACCTGCTGTGATAGTCTGAATAGATTTCATGTAAACAATTAAAGCATTTACTTAATTGTAGGTAAAACTAGGAATTAAATAGGCTCATTTTATTCATCAATTTTGAAAATTCATGTTTCAATTCATAATTACAAATATTTTTTTTCACTTTATATTTCCAAAATGAATATTAATTAAAAAAATCAATATGATAACAGAAAAATAATGTAAATAGGCTAAAGTGAAAAATGAAAATTTCGTAAAAGTCATTATATCGTTGAACGTCATCCAAGATTGTGCAGCTGTATTAAAATTCAGTGTACAATAGTAAAAGTAGCAAAGTTTTACTGTTATCTAAGTAGGTGGAGATAACTATAAGTTACTAAAATGAAATCTCAAAAAAATTTACGTTGCATTTTTCCTTTTACATTCTTTTTTTTTTTCATCATTTTTCATATCAAATAAGATATTTTTTAGCTTTTTGAGAATGTTAAAATGAATCATGAAATACTTCACGTAATGTTACATAGAGAATAATTTCACATCTTTCCATTTTTTATTTTTTTGGTTGAGGGTGAGACTATGAAATTATTTTCGACGTTTATTGTTTTCGACTTAATCTTAAAGGTTTCTTTAACTCTTTAAATCAATGAACGTAAACATTAGAAGATCAACCTTATATTTTTATAGGTTGAAGTTACTCTTGCTGTTCTTACACAAACAAAAATTAACAATAATTTTTTTCTTACTTAGTTCCTTATTTACAACTTCCTTTTATTTCAGTGGAAATTTTCTCTAATTTCTTCTAATAAGCAGATGTTGTATAATTACAGAGATGTAGCTCTATATTCTATTCAATAATTTATATTTATGTTCTTCTTAGTGTTATTCCATTAAATAATTAAACAGGATTTTAAGGGCTTAGTTTACTGTAAGGTGAATTTTAGCTAAGATAAAAGTTTACTAACAACAATCATTCTAAAATATTTTTCAAAACGAAATAAAGTTAACCTACTCATATTTAATGAAAAGGACATCTTAAAGATGTTTCAAAGAAAATTTCATTTCGTTCACTCAAGATATTAAAAAACTGGGAATGTATATTATATTTAAAATTTTTTTCAAAAAAAAAACAGCCAAAAAAAATCTAGTTGAGATTACTACAAAATACGGACTTTACAATTGAGAATGTAGTGTTTTGATTATATCTCTATATAAGGAAAACTAATATATTCATATTTTGCCAATCTTAAGAGTATAATCTTGGTTTACATAACGATAAGCACAAGTATTGACATAAAGAGATGCCAAAGTCTCCCTTTGAATACGAGTCATGTATTAGTATTCTGTGAGTTTCGCTGAAGATCATTAAAGATACAGAAGGGCAAAACAAACAGTACTGAAACATCCCCACGCGATAATAGGGCGTGTCAGAACATTACGGTCTGTTTGATTATAAACTGTATAGAAATCGGTAATAGATTTTGTTTCAGTCGCGGCAATAATGATTCTCAACACAGTCAATAATTAACCGTTCATCATACTTCCTAGGACGAAAAGATGTATTCACTCCTTCAATATATAGGAGTGTTTTCAACTTACGTTTTGGAAACACGCTCCAAGTGACACTGTGATTCTTTGCGTCATCCAAAAATTCCGACGGACAGATAGTGTGCTAACACAGCATAAATAGTGCATGGAACGGCCATGAACCCCGTAACAATAAATGAGTTAAGTTCATTCTCTTGAAACAGGTGCTTACCTGTGATGCAGCTGTGGCGTGCAAAGATCCTGGCCGTTTCATCTCAAGATTCTCAAAATTTCTCCCCTTTCCATTCCCTGATCTTACATCACTTAAAGTGTATCTTTCGAGGATGTTGAAGCAGTGTGTATTCCACACTAACCCAACGAACACTATTTAGGAACTCAAGGAGAGGGTTACACATTATTGCCATACAATGAGACAGCCGTTCCGGAATAGTAGAAAATTTACAGGAATGGCATGAACTGTGTCCGTCATAACGGCGAATATTTAGAACATATTGTACATACCTTGAATAGTAAAGTAGGGTATTCCTATAACTAATATTTTAATTATATTTACTACTCCTACTTCTTGTTTCTGTCTTTTACTACTGTTTGTTTTGCCCAATACTGTAGTTAAGTTTGATTATACAGCTCATCCCGTTATAATACGATTCGCTATCGAATCCGCTGACAACGCGATCCATGCTACCTCCCAATTTTCATAGCTTAAATAACACAATTATTGACGTCTTGTTGTAAAACACCTTAATACAAGATTGAAGCTTGATTTATATATTGTTAGTCTTGATAGCAGTTATAAATTTAAATGACTAAAATTTCTTAATACGATACTCTTATATCTCGATGTGATTCTTTGGATCAGGCAGCATCGAGTTTATTAATAAGTACTTGGAAAGAAAAGGAAAACCAAAGAATGTTGACAATTGTGCATCCTTCAACACTGGTCTAACTTTCTCAAATCAAAGTAAATTCTAGGTATCTAAGTTACAATCGAAAAGTACTAATGCAGCTTTAACGTTTGATTTCTTTTTTCATACACTAACAACTCGATTATCCGAATTTAATGGAGCCGTGCCCGTTTCGGATAAAGCATTTTTCCGAATAATCCGAAATGTATTGTACTAGCAAAATCCCCGTTCTTCGTACGGGCTACAATGATGTGGATGAGAAAGAAATTGAAATCACTTCGAAATGGCAAGGGAAAGCATCACAGAGCGCTTAACTCAGATGTGTTGTGGGTTGCTGCCACACACTTAATGGTCATTCCCCCTCCTCCATATTTTTATACTTTTTACATTATGCAACCTATCCACACGCCAAATTTGAAGTTTGTAACATTTTCGGAAGTATGCTAACATTTCGATTAGACAAACATACACATACGCATATCCACAAATTTCCCTTTTATATTACAGATTAAATATGTACTGCACATATTATTAATTATATTAACTACTGTACAATTATGCTATTAATAGAGCGTTGCTGTTATAGTTACATAATCGTCTGTGTACGATATTAAATATTAATTATAGCGACGGAAAAAAGTTTTGGGAAAAAAAATTCTAAAAATCGTTTCGGATAAACCAGATTTCCAGATAAACCAGTTTCCGGATAAATGAGATTCGGATAAACGAGGTTTTAGATAATTAATAAAAACTTTTAGGAAATTTTTTGCCTTTTCAAGGAATGGTTCTTTGTTATTCCTCACACCCCTATCCCAAAGAACTACGTGTGAGGGATAACTTCATTTGCAGGAAATGTGACTGATGTAGTTATCATATAAACTTTATCCCAGTATGAAGAGATTGTCATCGTACTACGAAAGTTAATTATATAGGTTTGTGGTTGCTTTACATTGTTATAAAAAATTATTGAAAAGTAAAAAAAAATCTAATCACTAAGGAAGATGTAGTCTTCTTATCTTAACACATATAATAAATAAGATCCAAAACCGTCTTTAAACAAAAAATTCTTTAATGAAGAAACTAATGGAAAGTTTTATGATATTGTGGACCAAAAGTAAAGAATGAATCCAATAATAATTGAATGTATGATGAATACCACAATAATAATAACAGATCATTACCGTATCTTAAAAGGCGGCAACAAACGTCTTTTATTGTGGTTACCCGGGTGATGAAAGAAATTTAGGAAAAACGATGGTATTCTTGGTGGGGGAGTATAAATTCTTACAGTGTGCCAAGAATTCAATTTTCCGTGATGATTTCAAAGGAAGCTAATGGAATTTGTGTTATTAGTGTTCCTGGCAATTTAAATTATTTGAAAAATTCGAAATTCTAAGAAAGCTTGTGTGTCTCGCCATTTTTTAATGTTATCAACGTACTGAGAATGAATCACTGCGTAAGATTCAACAACTTGTTTTACATAGTGAATTCCTTGTGCTTCTCAACCGCGAATATTTCCAGTGTAATCTTCCAATGGCAGCAGATGTATTTAATTCCTGCAAGAAGATATCAGGTAAATTTAAGAACTATTAAGTATATCCGAACAGTATATAATAGTTTATTGCACTATTAATTATTTGGTACTCTCGTGATACTTTAATAATGAAGACGTTGTTTAATAGTGAAGACTAACTTTAATAGATGTTAGTAATTTCTGCTTGTATACGCTTAATGAATACATTATATTTTCACTTTCAAGTTTGTCATTCTGCATTCAAAGTACTGTTTTTTTTTCTGCATATTAAAACTAGCGAGGACTTTCCTGTGCCTACCATAAACATGTACGCCTAATTCCAGTTCGACAGGTTCGGGATCTAATCTTCATAAATAGAAGTCTTGAAGTTTAAAGTCACTTTCTGAGATGTAATACTTTTCAGAGAATATACAGTAAAAAAAGCCAATCTATTTTCTGTTTTGCATCAACATCTAATTCTTTGGGCATCCAGAAGTTTATATTCTCATTCTCTCAGGATTCGAAATATTTTATTAGTCAGTGATCAGAAAAAAGTAACAAATTGGAGCTTTAGGAATAATTTATGTTGTATTAGCAGTTGATGCTTAAGGTTTTATTGCTTGAATTCATTATATATTTACTGTTGGTATAGATGTTGAAAGATGTCTATTGAAAAAAATACTGTTTTGAAAGTTCCTTGTTTCACTGTTGATTACATATTTGTTGCCAAACTTCTATATTTATTTGTCTCATCTTTAGTAAGATGGTAACATATCAACAGCTCTTGTAGTTCTTCTCAATGAACAATCTTTGTCTGCACATTTTCCGAGTTATAACTGGGAAGCTTTGCCGCCTTCTTCAGGGGCCAAAGTATCAAATTCAATGGCAGAAAATCCCAGACGTAAAAAGTAAATCCAAACTTCTCAGTGAAATCTTCTAGAAGATTTGTTGTTATTACTATGGCTGGAGGTGGGATTGTTATTGTCAGTAAATATTCCAGGCCGTTTAGTTTTGATGACTGTCCTCAAATGATATAGAAGGTCAAAATAGAAATAGAAGTGTCCAGTGGAAGGAATTCAATCAGCACAAGTTCGCTCTCGTTCAAGAAAAACCGCCCGCTGATGTTAAGGTCTTAAATTTTTTTGATGGCTGTGAGTTAGTATTTCCTAGTAGACTATCCTGCAGTGTTCTGATAGGAAAATAGTCTTGATTCATGGCATCCCACAAAATGGGAAGAAGAAATTCAGTTCACTTTTATGATAACACTTCTATCCTAAAGGTTTTTTTTTTTTTCTGTTCTACCTCTGAGAAATTCATTGTGCCGATTTACCAGTACTGCTCGAAGTACAAATGAACACTCTTACAGACGATTTCCTATTAAACAAAAGGTTATCATAGCTATTTTATTTCTTCTATCACTTATTATATCACTTACTGCTTATACACACCCACCCACATATATACAGGGTGGCGAAAAAGTTACAGGACTTTTAGAAATGCTTGTTTTTCTCGCTTCATTTGTAATTTTTTTCAAAAACTTTTTTATATATGTTCTTTGTGCAGTTTTACTCCTAAATGTACTTGTTAATAATTTGTTAATTAGGTTGCAATTTTATGGTTGTTTAGAAATGGATCAAATTAACAAGCGTACTACTATGGTCGAATTACAAAAGTCTGGGATAAAGATTTTTGAGATTATTGAGAAGACCTGTTCCAAAAAATCTACAGCGCTTCGAGAAGCTGGGAAACACTTCGGGCGATTATCGAAGTGGTCGCATCCACTCCACAGAACGTTAACAAGATTAGATGCTTCGATAAACGTTCAATGCGAAAAATGGCGAAAAACCTTGAAATTTGCAAAGACAGCATTCGTAATATCGTCAAGTATAAGTTGGGACTACGCAGAACAAATTGGACCATTGTCATTCCCAAATGATGCAATGAAAAAGCAAAACAAAAGGAAAAGCCTGTCGTATGCTTCGGCTGGTCGGTAGTGGTAGCCTTCAAAATGTTCTCTTCAATATCTTCTCATTTAGCGTTCGCACAACCTTCAGAGCTATCGTCAACTTCTCAAAAAGAGTCATAAGAAGTCTAGCATTGCGCAAATTGTCACACAAACACACACACACATACACACATTTTCCGGCGTCCGTGATGAAATGGGCCAATATTCGCGCAACAGGGAAGACGCCGCTGTTCTTCATTCAATCAACGAGTGAAAATCAACACCACTAACTATCAACAAAACTATCTTCGGGAGTCTTGTAGCCAAGGGCGTTGAAACACTTCGGTGAATTGTTTCACTCAGCAAGACTGGGCACCGGCCCATTCAGCGCAACAACATAGTGAGCTGTTTCCAGGGTTTGGGGGAAAGGCTATTTGGCCTCCAAATTCGCCTGATTTGAACCTAATGGATTTTCAATTTGGTCCATCTTGGAGCAGATCTCCCGCGACCCAAACAAGGCAATGGATGCACTCAAAGCGGCTCTTAGACGCGCCTAGGACGAATAACAGTCGAGCAGTACGCGATCATTATCAAAAATTTTTCAAAATGACTTCGCAAATGTGTTGAAGCAAATTGAATCAATTTTGAGCATATGGTGTAATTTTTTTTTATTGAATGTTGTTATTGCTAGTCCAATATAGATCTGTAATCGATTAACAGTGTTGGTTTTGAAATCCGTGTATCAGTTCTAAGCTGTTAAAATATTTTAATATTTTTAAAAAGTTCGGGAAATTTTTCGTCACCGTGGATATGTAGTATAGGGTCATTCAGAACGAAATGTCATAAGCCAACACAGCATACTGTAGATCAATACGAGTCAAAATAGCTTATATAAGTAAGATATATGGCCCAAATATCGCCCATCTAAGAAAACCTGCCCATATTCTTGTCATTTATCGTCTCAGTTGCTTGCAGACATTTACAATATATCATATGAACCTTCACTTACATGTTCCTGAACTAATTATAGATATAACTATTATTTCGTATTTTTCCTCAATTTTTGTTCAGGCAAATAAGCGTTCCAAATATCGCCCACACCATTAAATACTTTGTTTTTTTGCACTTCTTTGTATTTTTTTGTTTTTTTCTTAATCTTTTCGCAATTCTTTATGGGTGTTGTGAGCTTCTTTTGCTTTGGATCGTCTAAGTTCAGCCTCTTAGGACTTAGTTTCCTTTTGCTGAGAGAATTCATTAGAGCAATTGTGAATGGTGACCCACTCACAAGACTGGGACATTAAATGTTTTGGAAGCTTTCAGAAGGCCCATTTTTTTATTTTTTACAGCTGTGACAACTTCTCTGTCCCATGTCTTACGTTGAGACATCTGTAATAAACCAAAATAAACTATCGCACAGTGGGCGATATATGGAACAACGAGGTGGGCGATATTGGGCACTCTCTAGCTTGTCAATTTGGGGGACGCTACAGACAAACCGGCTACCTCTAACAAGTGACAGACATTATCAACAGATAGGTTATTTCTTTCACTACTTCACGATATTAGATGGTTGCGATGGCATGAATAATTCGTAAGCTGCAGCACTAAAAGAAACAGTAGGTTCATAACTTACCAGAACGAAAAACCTTCAAGAATTCATAAAAAATAAACGGGTTGAACTAACACCACCAAACGAACACAGCGTGCTACTGGAAGGAATGGCAAATTGTTTCCATCGGTTCCCGTGTGATAGCATCACTATCCCGTCCTACATCGCCCTGGGCGGTATTAGGAACCTGGGCGATATTTGGGCCATACACCTTATATGTCCAAATCGTTAAAGAAAGGGACTTTTGGGAGTATAAAGGAGCAAATATATACAAAAAAGAACACAATAAAGTGCACAATAAATTGCGGCAGCTACAAAAGTTAATAAGAAATGTCGTTTCTTCGTGAACTATTAGAAATGATATTTGAATTTAGTGTATCAAGAAACAGTTACATCTCAATCTGAACTATATAAAAAATTTATGATGATATTTTTGAATCCTATTGCAGTATATACAATTTACTTGCATTGAGACTGAGAGTGGATGTTTTCAGTATTATGATGTTGACTTTTCTGTTGTATTCTCTCTCTCTCTCTCTCTCTCTCTCTCTCTCTCTCTCTCTCTCTCTTTCTTTATATATATATATATATATATATATATATATATATATATTTATATACTGTCCGGCCACTTTATTGGATACACCCTTGCTGTGCGCATGAATGTCTGGACCCATCGTGTCTAACAATAACTCTTCAAGCTGGTGGGGGCAGTGTCATGGTGTGGGGGATATTTCCTGGCACACGTTGAGTCCACTGATACCTCTGGAGGCACGTCAGAATGCTAGAGAGTACCTAAACATCGTTGCTGACCAGGTGACCGTACATGTTAACAGTCTATCCTCACGCAGATGGCTACTTCCAGCAGGATAATGCGCAGGTGCACAAAGCCCGCATCACCAGGGGATGGTTTGAGGAACAAGACGATGACTTTTCCTTGCTGCAGTGGCACGCTCAGTCCCCGAATCTCAGCCCGATTGAAAATTTGCGGGATGAGCTGGAACGGGCTGTTCGCTCCAGGCCTACACTTCCATCAAATCTTCAGGAATGTGTGACACACTCATGTCTGCATGGTACACAATACCGCAACAATGTTTTCAGCATCTTGTGGAATCCATGCCTCGACGAATTCAGGCTGTTTTGAGGGCTAAAGGAGGTCCAACACGCTACTAGGTAGGTGTACCTAACAAAGTGGCCGGACAGTGTAGATGTGTTGCCATAATTTGGATACAGAATTGGAGTTCGAATAGTCAGTTAGAAATCTAGGTTAATTACTTTATATTCACTAATAGGAAATAATATCGAGTTTGAGTAATGTTCAAGAACAGTAAAAGGCAATTTTGCTAATGCAACACATAGCCAAATGTGATACTTGCTATCCACGCCTACAGGGATAATTTTAAAGCTCAATGTAATAGCCTGGCTAATGTCCCACTCTCTGTTTCGTATGCGTTACAAAAGGCACACTCATCAATAATTTGTAACAAACATATAAAAGTTATATATGTTGAACTTTTTACGCCAACAATTAACAGAAAAAAAAATATCTTTCTTCTGAAGTGATCAACTATAATAGCTTTCAACTAATAATAATCATTACCTGAATATTGTAGTAAGATTACTAGGCATCGCTTAGAAGTAAAACAGAACAACATTCCATATACAGCAGATCATATTATTTTCTATGTGATTGGATTCTATTAACCATTATCATAAAAGTACTTTCTTATTCAGAGCAGTATTACTATTATTCATCACTTGAAGGGTTATTCGGTTTGATTTTTAGCCAATGTTTTTAAATGATAGAAAGAGCGTATTAATGTCCACCATTACAGATGATTGTAGAAACAGTTCTATAAGGGTTAGTGGGGACGTTGTTAATGGCTGACAGAGTGACAACATCGCTTTATACATTCAAGAGATATAGGAACAGAAGAATTACGAAATGGGAAACAAAAGAAGAAACTGAACAACGGAGAGCAGCAGGAATGCAGACAAATATAGGTAGAAGAGCAATAGATGTGTTTTAAGCGATATTTCCAAGTTACGTGAGCCAATATAGTTTCTTTAAATTTTAATCTACTTTAACTATATATATAAAAATAAATTGATATAGAAAGATTTCACTATATTTCGTAGAATTTAGAAATTGATCCACATTTTGATTTCGTGAGGAAGCTATTGGCCGAATAACTATTGGAAAAGCTTTGTTGCCTAAGAAAACACATTAATAATACAAATCACTTCAAAGGAGTAGGAGAAAAAAAAAGAACAACAACAAGATGTTATACTCCCTCCCTTATTGGTTTTCAATTATTCATTCTTTAAGAAGGCGTGGTCAGCCATTAAATTTAGAATGCACGCGAATTTCAGGTGAGAAAGCTGTACTTTACAATGCAAATGCACAAGACGAAGTATTGATTCTCTGGAGGGGGCTTTTTGCTTGAGGAATGATATAAAAGAAATCATGTTATTTTTTTATTTGGAAACGACTTCAAAACGCGATTGTTGTTTTTTTTCAGTAGACTAAATTTTAATAGTTCTAAAAGTAAAAACAACAAAATACAATAAGTTCCGTTTGACAGCGGTTAGACATCTAAAGTAATGGTAGTCAGTGCAACGAATTCTGAATAACAAATAAAAACACGTAGAAATGAAAAATTTCCAATAAAAACTCCAAATAAAATTGAACACTGGTAAAATTCGGCAAATAACAAACTTGATAGGATTTTTGAATCGTAAAGAAGAAAGTTTTGACACAGAGGATAAATAAAAAAAAAAAATGTAACGTCAATAAAAAGTTAACTTAGATTTCTTCAAAAAAATTAAAATGTCATAGTAACAACTGTAAAGTGATCCATCAGAATGGCAATAGACTAATTCTGTCTGATCTAAAATGGTTTTGTTCAGGGCATTTTTTAACCTACTTTCGTAGGAAAGGGAGGATCATCGAAGATTATATGTATGTCTCCTTAATCACTTTGAACCGCGGATTAATCTTCTTGAAACTTACATGCATATTTAAGGAGTCAGATCTAATTTTTACATCTGAAATCTTTTCCAAGTAGAGTCCATTTCGAGTTATTGTCCTCCAAATAACTCGGCGGAAGGACTCTATTAGTCCGGCGGAAGTTTGAACTGCGCAGCCATTCCGGTAGCTGATCAATTATGTTTTCCTGTCACAATGGATGCCCGTCGTCTGTTTTCACTGAGAAAGACATGTTGATAACGCCAAATTAACACTTCTCTCGATTATTTATCGTTATTTCAATACCAGTTGCTAACAATAATTTATAAATACAATCCTCTTTTGCAAAGTAACAAGCAATTTACCGTAATGGCGGCGTCCTGTCATAAAATCAGACGGAAATGCCTGACCAGACTAATCGATCATATATGCGCAGATATCACAAAAACAGGGCGGCCATCTCTCATTTGGAGGACAGTAGCAACAAAAGTTTTCAAAGAAAAGCATTACCAATGAAACAATAATTCTATCGATGTCTTAAACAATGAACTTACAAAGATTTAGGGAATCTTTATAAGTTTGGGATCGATTTGATTTTATTAAGCTTTTTATGGATTTAGACAATTTCAGTAAATGATACAGATTTAATGTTTTTCTTTTAGTTTTAGAAAGTGGAAACTTTGTATTGTTTGTTATTCAGAAGATATTATAATTTGAAAGTAAACCTAAGCTTTTCATTTGAATTAAAAAAGAAAAAGAAACAAAAAAATATTTAGAAGATTAAACAGTTTAGGAACATTCAGGAACTTCTTAGTTTGCTTGTGTTTACTTTTTAAATTTACGAAATTTTTCCGAAAGATTCAGCAATAAGTGTAATAAAATATTTAATAAAACAGTATAAAATCGTTAGTAAATAAATTACACACAAATGGCTGATACAAATTATACTTGTATAATTATGGGCATTCTAAATTTAATATATTAATTACATCTTAAATAGTATTACTGTCCTTCATGATGATGTGAATGGCATCTGGTGGATGAAATTTTAAGTAATATTTTGACTAGTATCTTAGAACAATTTCTGAATTATTAGATTACGATTGCTGTAACTTAAAATGTATCTTTTCAACTTCATTTATTTAATGTAAAAATTACTCCTTTTTTATTCTTTTTCCTTTTGAAATGTTTGTTTCTTGTTTTCTGAATCTATTTCAAAACATTTTAATTAATAGTTCAAAGTTGTCCAAGATGTTAATTCTTCTTCCTGTTCTTCTTTTTCTCCTGTTCTATTGTAAGAATACGCATTTCTCGTTAAATATTAAAATATTAACGAACCACATCCAGATTGCTCGAATAACGAAGGAGGTAACGAGATGAATTCTTGCCCCAACAGCATTTCATAGTTGCCCGGGAAAAGACGAAACTTCATTAATTCAGACAAACTTTAATGATCTCCAAACTGACAGCCTTCTCAGTGTAACTTCCTTGTAGCAAAGTATTTCAACAAAGAAACATTGATTATTCTATGGATTATTCTATAAACATTGTCGAATCAACAAAATTTGGGCCCATGAAAAAAAAAAACAAAGTAATGTAAAAAGAGTTTTTTAAAGAAAAATGTTCATTGATAACATAAATCTTCAAGAAATTAAAACAATACTAGCTAAGCACAAATGAAAGTAAACACGAAGTAAGACTTTCTTAAATTTCTTTAAATCGTGAAAGAGACACTGAATTTATATCACCCGGAGTACAAACAGTACTCCGGGTGATATTTTCCATTTTCTAAATAATTAATAAATTAATTAATTAATAACTCATTGATTAATAATTAATAGCTTAATTAAGTTGTCGAAATCCGATTAATTTTTATCGTTTGTAACCATGAGCAATAGGTCAATTAAAAGGATTAATTTCATAAAGACAATGAAGCTGTTAATAGAAATATAACTATTAATGGAAATTCAATGTTTAGATTTCAGTGTTTTTCTGTGGGAATCTTGGTTGCATTCTCATGCTAATTTCTCCACAATGATCCATTTGGATAATATTTCAAATAGATGGAAGGTTAAGGCAGATAAATTGAACGATTTCGAACCGACCAATAAATCCCCTCTAACCGAACTATGATACAAATCATCGAGCGCACCAATGTATGACATAAGCAGCCATTGTTTTGCTATACGGTGATATGTCAATTGTTGAATAATGTTCAGAGCTGATTTGTTTGCGTCAGAAAATAACGCCATTCAAGGAAACATCCGATTCACTCGAGAGATTATCAATTTGTAATTTGAGGGCAAGTTAATAGAAAGAAAAAAAAAATCTTACCAACAGACGGTAAGCTTTCTACTGTTACACATTCTTGTCATCTATATTAGTCCACTTTATAGGAATGTGAAGTTCACCAAATCAGGCTGTGTGAGCGTGTGTGCATGTCTCCATGTATCTGTGCATACATATGGGTATGTTCCCTAATAACTTCTGAACAAGTTTGAATGGATGATTTTGAAACTTGATCTATGTATGTTACGGACATAAATGATTTAACTTTTATATTTAAAAATTTTTCTCAATTTTCGTATTTTTTCCTAAAAAGAAAAAAAAATGGGCATGATGATAAAACCTAAAACCACCACAGAGAAGCATTCGAAATAATGATAGTAATCCACAAATTCCTATTGCTTTCAAATGATTAAATTAATTAGATTTAAACAACTTTAGTAATAGTTGTTAAAATAGAAAACATATACTGTTTGTATTAGTACATTATAATGTAAAAAAAGCATTATTTTAGGTATTGTTTTAATGACTTTAAAAAAACAGGGAAAAGAACGTTTAAACGGAAGTAGACTCATGTTTCTTCCAGTTCATTTGCATTTACATTACAAAGCTTGTAAAGGAAAAAAACAACTAAGCTGCTTATTCTATTCAATAAAAAAGAATTGTCGTGATAACAATCGTAGCTTTGTTTGTATCAACGGAGCCTTATTGAGTTGTAAGAATTTTCGATTTATTAATGGAACTGCAGGGGCAACTCCATTAACCATAATTCAATTGCAATCGACTTATCAGGATTTCCGGAAATTGCAACGTGAAAAATCACATTAATTATGGAGAGTCGGAGTGGATTCGTCGCATTTGTCACGGAGTCAATGGAGATAAAGGTCGGGCGACAAAGAGGCATTTGGGTAGGAGAGAGTGCACTGCCAGCGACGACCTTTCCTTTGACCCCTCAAGTACCTAATTAAGAACTAGTTTGGAGAGAGAGAGAGAGAGAATAAGAGCTTCTTCCAACCTTGCGTTTCCTTGAAGCTGAGCCAGTATTTATTTTTTTTAATTGGAATATTTCTTAGTTTTTGTGAAGCAATGCAACAACTACATGTTGTGGAATCTGGTGAATTCATAAAGAAATTAAGGATTCAATTTTAAACATTTCAGAATTTTGGGTAGAACATGACAGCTATCTGTAAGTTTTGAAGAGCAGATGCAGTGACAGCTATCTGTCGTAAATTTTCTTTCTTTGCTGTTTTTAAAAATCCTGCAAACAAATGACAAAGTGTTCGTTTATTTGTAAATTACAGACCTAATATCAGCTGAATATAAATTTAATTCAATCTGCATTATTTGCTTAAATTGTTTGAATCCAATATAATTTTAGTTATATTAAAGCTCGGGGAAATGTTAAGAGGATTAAAATGATTAATATTCTTTACTTATAGAAATCCAATTTTTGGGTTCTAATGTTTTTCTGTGGGAATTTTTTGTCACTTTTTGCTTATTTCTCGATAAGGAACTAAAGGGAAAATTTTCAAATGCAAAGGTTAGATCAATTCTTGCCTTTAAATAAGCATGTCAAGTTTCAAGAAGATTGATCGAGCGGTTCAAAAATTGTTAGGAAACTAACACATGGATACACAACCCACACCCACACACAAATACACACAGCCTGATTTGATGAGTTTCCCTTTCCTATTGGACAATAAGTTAAAAATTGCTTGTTGTTAGACAGGTTGAAAAAATGTATACATGAAAATATAAAAAATACTTTTTACTAAGACTTTATATCACAACTTTGATACACTATGTATTCTAAATTCAAATTCAACTAGTCCCTTTGGTTGAGAATCGCTGGGAGCCTAAACTTCCCGTGCAAAAATGGATTTGAAATTTTTCTAATTCAAAAACCATTATTTCTATTTCTACAATGACATTCTAAGTCAATCT